>CM032358.1:62850856-63181529 GCA_019023105.1 Diglossa brunneiventris | reverse complement strand
TGCGCGTGCCGGGCGCGTGCCGGGCGCGTGCCGGGCGCGTGCCGGGCGCGTTTTGTTTGCAGTGGGTGCTTCACGCTACGACCCGTAAAAACCATTGCACGCCTTTCAAAACATCATAGCCCGGCAAAAAAAAAAAAAAAAATTATCCGACAACAAAACTCAATCCAAAACAAACCTTTATCAGCACCACCTTAAAAGAGAACCATAGCAGTCAGCAAGAACACCATCTCCCTTAGCGTGCGCCCACTGCAAACAAAACAACCGATGCAATGAATCCCCCAAAGCACCTCCAAAGCACGACACCCAAGAACTTGCAGCAGCTGAAGCCCGCGCTGCCGGCCCCGCACGGAGCGCGGCTCCCGGCAGCAAAGCGGCTCCTCCGGCACGCAGGGGCGCCGCCGCCCCGGAGAGCCCCGCCCGCTCCCCCCTGCCCGCCGGCGCCGGCACCGGGCCCGGCCGGCCCCGCCGGCGCCCGAGCCCCGCGCCCGGAGCGGACGGAGCGGCCGCCACCGCCCGCGCCGCCAAAGCGGCAGCGCCCGCGCCGCCTCTGCCGCCCTTGGCCGCCCCGCCACGGCTCCCCTCGCCTCCGCACGCCGCGCACCGCCGCGCCTCCGCCGCTGCCGCGCCCAATTGCCCGTCCGCCTCGGCAACTGCCCGGCCCGTGCCAGCAGGGCTCCCGAGCGCCAACGGCCCGGCCCGGCCCACGGGCACAAGAAGCGCCCTCACATGCAGCGGCACAGCCCCACTGCAGCCCTGCAAACGCTGCCACAGCTGCACCTTCCTGCCACTCAACCCCGAAACTGACGCCGCAGCGGGGCTCACCTCACTTCAACAAGGCCAAAGAAATGGCTTCTCCCCTTCCATTGCATCCCCTAGCAGAGCAGAAAAGAAGGGCTCTTCCTCAAATGAAAGCCTTCAACCCATGGCAAAGGGCCATTTGGACCTCCACTCAAACCCTCGAAAAGGAGGGACACCAGGGCTGCCCCCTCCATTTCAACCTTAGCATGATGAAAATGGGCTGGCTGCCTTCAAATCAAACCCATCCGATGACAACAAGACTTTTTCCGTTCCCCTTCAAAAGAGAACAAAGGGATTCCCTGTCACCCCTGGGATACCCCTAATAGCCTGGAAAAAGCAGCTTCTCCTTCAATCGACACCCTTCAAACCGCAAGTGAAGGGGGATCCCTCCAGGTCAAACACAGACAATAATAGAAGAGTAGCTGCTTCCTTCTCCTTCATTTCTATTGTCCTCAGAAGCTCCATTTTTGGTCCTGGGGGCACCGGGGAGGGACTGGCAAGATGAAATTGAAAAGGGAAAGGACAAAAGTCCCCGCTCCAAATCCACACGGCCTCACCTGTTCGGCTGCTGCTTCCCGCCACAAAGATTCGTCCCTCGGCACCTCCTTGAAGCCATGCTCCGCGTATCCAAGCGCGTATCCAGGTGTTCCCCCAGACCCTGGGAGAAGCTCTCGCAGTCCATCCATGAGACAGCCCCGGAGCCCCCATAAACCCCTCTACTCAGCAGCTCTACTAGCTGAGGCAAAGCCTGCCCCTAAAACAGCCTCCCCCCGCAGGAGCCGGCCCCTCATCATCTCACACTCACACCTGGGCTGCTCCGAGCCCCCAGCATCCTCACACTCATGGGCCTCAGCCCCCACATCCTCACACTCACACCTGGGGCTGCTCCGAGCCCCCAGCATCCTCACACTCACACCTGGGGCTGCTCCGAGCCCCCAGCATCCTCACACTCACACCTGGGGCTGCTCCGAGCCCCATCATCCTCGCAGCTCACACCCGGCGCTGATGCCGCTCTCCAACAGCGCCTCTCCCTGTCCAGCACACAGCCCGCTTCTCACAGACACACAGCAAACACACATCTGCTGCGCCTCTTGGCTTTTCTTAGTCCGCCTGGTTCCACCATTCAGACACGCACGTGCCCTGACGGCACTGAGGGAAAGTTTTCCAGTGCACAAAACTGTCATTCTGCTAGCACACTTTGATACACCTTCAGAAAAAGCAGAATCAGCGCCAACTCCTAAGACCCCTGCTGAGGAACCCAGCCCTCCTTGGCACACCCAATGCAGCAGACCGAAGGGAAAAGTCAAGCTTGGAGTGAAAACAGAGAATAGAAATACAGCAGCCTTTAAAAAAAGCCTTCACACAGCAATAGTTGGAATCAGTCACATTTCTTCTTTCCTTGCTCTCTGGAATGACATCAATATGAAGTTAAAAAACCACAGGAAACACAAGGCAGAGCTGGGATTTTACAGGTCTCCGTTTTGGCACTCTGGATGACAAGCGCCTCTTCCGGGACTGCGACACCATTTGGGGACTGGCAGAGAACGGGGGCAAAAGGTGCCACAGAGCCCTTTCTATTGCCTTCAGCCCCTGCAGCTGTTCTGACGGTTTCAGGGCACAGCTTGGTCCATTGCTAGATAAAAACTTCAAAACTGCTAGCCATCTCTAGTCGGAGTTTCCTACATTCCTGTAAACGAAGGAGTGGATAGGGAGGGTTTCTCCCCAATTGAATTTAGAGACAAATTCCTATTCTTTACCAATACCTAGAAAAACGAAGAACTTGACAGGTTTTAGCATTCTACAGCCAGCCCTCCCTGTGAATTTGGTGGCAGCTTTGGGTCCCTCTGGGGGACGGCCCCCAGCGTGACCCCCCTCGCCCGCCACCCGCCTGCTCCTGCACCGCAGCGGGGCTCCCTCTCCTGGGGACCTTGGGCTGCCCCCGATGGCATCCGAGCCCCGAGTCTTCAGCCCCTTTTCCTGAGCCCCAAAGAAGGCACAGAGCGAGTCCGACTGCCCTGGACAGCAGCGCAGCGCTTCCTCCAAGCCCTTTCCAGCCGTCCATCCCCCCCGGAGAGGGATTCTGCTGCAACAAGAAAGGGGGGGCAGCCCCCAGAAGGGTTGAGGTTCCTCCCCAGCCTCGCTGCCACGGGCCAGGGGCAGCGACAGGGAGCGGCAGAGACGGCGGGGCCGGCACGGCGCAGAGCGGGGCCCGCTCTCAGCGCGATGCCGGGAAAGCCGCAGGGCCGGCGCTGTCGGGCGGGCTGTTTGAGCGGCACGGGGGATCCGCCGAGAGCCTCCGGCCCCGTGCGGGGACTCCTGCAAGGGCCGAGGGGCGCCGGGCTCCGGCCCTCGCTCGGGGCTTTCTTCTCCGGCAGCCCGAGCCCCGCGGCTGCGGGCCAAAGAAGGAAAGGGGGCACGGGAAGAGAGGAGCGAGAGCAGGCCATGAGAAAGGCAGGGAGGGAGGTCGGGCTGTGCAGGAAAGCGGGACGGCAAGGGGAAAGGCCGGCAGGGGGGCAGAGGGAGGGTGGACAGAGGAGGGAGAGAGGGGCAACAGAAGGGAGTAGCGGGGTAGGGACAGGACAGGAAGGAGCCGGGTTTGTGGGGGGAGAGGGAATGGGGAAAGGGAGCGAGAGAAGGCGAATACGGGCAGAAGGAAGGAGGGCTAGAGAGAGGCACAGGCGGGGAAGCCTCACAGAGCCCCGGCTGCACCCCGAGCCCGGCCCGGCGCCTCGCCCTGGCCGGGATGCTGCGCTGGGCGGAGCTCGGCTCGCTTCGGAGACACTCGGCTACAGTCGGCTCTTGGGCTAGATTCAGCTATTAGCGGCTGCATTGGCCTCTACGGCGCGGCTCGGCTCGCTTCGGCCGAACTCGGAGCCGCTCTGTGTGTTCGGCGCAGCTCGGCTCGCTTCGGACACACTCGGAGCCGCTCTGTGTGTTCGGCGGAGCTCGGCTCGCTTCGGACACACTCGGAGCCGCTCGGTGTGTTCGGCGCAGCTCGGCTCGCTTCGGACACACTCGGAGCCGCTCTGTGTGTTCGGCGGAGCTCGGCTCGCTTCGGCCCAACTCGGAGCCGCTCGGGGTGTTCGGCGCAGCTCGGCTCGGCTCCCTGAGGGCGGGCAAGCGGCGCCGCCTCACGTTCAACTCGCCCAGCTCGGGGCTCTCCTGCTGCCGCGTCCCGCGGGCGGCCCGCCCATCGCACGGACACGACCGGGAGCGCGGGGTGCCACAGGAGCTCATTAGGCTGGGACCGCACTCGCGCTAATTAGCGCGCACGACAGCAGCAGGCTCGGTTCGGCGGAGCTCGGCTCGCTTCAGGCAGCCTCGCAAGCCTCGCCTCGGCTCGCTCGAGGTCGTCAGCTTCGGCTGCTCTCGCCTCGCTTCGGCTGAGCTCGTTCCATTCGGCCGAAGGCGGCGGCGTTCGCTTGTGTTTTTAGAAATATCTTTATCTATTGATTGTAAATTTCTCTATTTAGATTTCTATTTCTAGAATACTAATATTATTCCAAATAAAAACCCCGTCTCTAACCAAATCAATACAAAAAACCTTCTTTTAAATGATATTGAAATATTTTTATGCTTTCTCTAATTATATTCACATTTTTATTTATCGTTTCTTTTATGCATTACATTAATAATTATATATCATATATAAAATTCTAAAATAGATTTAAATTATTACTTAAATTATGTGTCGTATCTACTGCCACAACTAATTTTTCTTATTTTTTAAACTTTATCTGTATGTATTTATGATATATTTCTAGACTTAGATTTCTACCTTTATATTATTTGTATTTATAATTTTTAGAATCAAAACCCTGCCTATTGACAAATAAAAAAACCCGCTTTATTTAACTTTTAAAAATATTTTTATATTTATAATTTTCATATTGATATTTAATTTGTTCTCTATGACATGAGAACATACCTGCTCCTGCCCCGCAGCGGGGCTCCCTCTCCTGGGGACCTTGGGGTGCCCCCGATGGCATCCGAGCCCCGAGTCTTCAGCCCCTTTTCCTCTCTTTAGAAACTGCACTGGAACTTTTTCCCAAAAACAAAGACATCACCCAAATCCTCTCCCCGCGTCCCAGACAGAGAGATGTTCAGTTATTAGTTGAGTGGGCAGCTGTTTCTTCAATAGAATGATAAACAATACGTCAACATTTGAGCTACAAGCAAATAGGCAAATCTGAACAAGGTACTGCTGGCCAACCACTGAAGTTATTTTGAAGCAATTTTTTAAACAATAAAATACTGATGCCACAAAAATAAAGCAAAAAGCTAACTACTGGCTAAGAAAAAATTAACTTTGGACAACAACAACGTTCCAACAACACAGGCTTTTTCCCAATGTCGTACCTTAGAACTACCTCTCTTGGGAATTCTCATCGTGTATCCCAAAAGGAATAAACACCTCAGAGCGTCCTAAAGCAAAAAGCAGCACACACGAGCTGCTCCCGCTCCTAGGAGGTCAGCAACAAATTCTGCTCAGTGAGGGTCTGCAAAAAAACTTTCAACCGATGAAAATTGAACTGATTGGAAAGGGATGTTTTCTAAGCACAGAAGCACAACAACGAACAAGCAGAAACTATTCTTAAAAACATCTGCAAGTTTTATTTAGCATCTATGCGACCGATTTCCACCCTGTGGCTTCTCGCTCGGATTTGTCTGTAGGGTCAGGAAGATGAGAATGCACACCCTGCCTTCCCTGAACCCCCCACAGCAGCCGAGTGCTGCTCGGTGCGTTCAGATCATCGGGAACTGGATTACACGTACCCGGATGGACTGGAATCCTCTGCTGGAGATTCGGGAGACGAGAGCAGGGAGGCGCTGACGGAATGCCTTAACTGAATGTCCTGAACAGGAAAGTTAATGCCACTTCTAAGAAGAAACAGTGACCATTAAAATATGGTAAAACCATGCAGTCCTTGTATTAGAAATAAATCAGTTCTGATTAGAAGAAAATCTTACTAGAACTAGGAAATCTGAAAGAAGATGTCTTGGTTTAGACATTTTTTAGTGGGAATGAAAACCACTTCCAAATCAGGATGGATGCTTTGTAAGACTTGGCAGGACCCCAACTTACAACTTACATCTTACTTAATTTACTTCCATCTTAACTTGCTTACATCTTACTTACTTAAATCTTACAACTGTAAGAAACATTTCCAAAGTCAATTTGGGACAGAAGGGATGCTCCCTCTTTGCCATTTCTCTTCTGAAAGCAGACAAATTAACGAAGGTTTTTGATGCCAGCAACCCTCCAATCAGGGATGATTGAAAGAAAAATAATGTAATTTTCTTGTCTGCCTTTCTTTGACAAGTTTCCAGCAATGTGACAGCATGCATTGCTTTAATTCATCTTTATCAGTTTTGATTTTCTGTGTCTTTTTTTGTGGGACAACTGATGGGGGCAGGTAGGAGGGGAGCTAAGCATTTTTAGCAACTGTAAAGAAATGCAGAGTGTGACACAGTTGTGTCATGGCACTGTGGAATTTTGTCTGCTCTGCTGAAAGCCATCTTATTTCAGTGTGGAATGAAGTGCCTGCTTGTTGTCATTTATGATTACTGACACTTCAATAATTACTCAGTTGCATTCTCAATTGCAGTATCACTTTTGATTGAATAGAGATGGCTTCTTCGGAAGGCATAAGCTACATTTTTCTGCGTAGCACTTAATATTTAGAATAAAATGTCACTCTTTTTGGCCTGAGGAGTTCAGTGCAGGGTGGTAAAAGTCCATTGATCTCTAGATCTGTTTTTCTGGAGAAGGGCAGGGGGCAGTTGGTGTGAATTACCTTAGCCCAGGCTCTGCAGCGGTGACAGAATCTGGTGAGACGCAGCGCTCATCAGAACTGGAGTCCAGGCTCGTCTCCCCCATCCCCTCACAGTGGCTCTGGCGCTGCTGCTCCAGGGTGGATATTCTGCATGGACTGTGTTCTTCATGCTGTTCATGGCAAAATAGCCCAACTTGTACACACAGACAAAAAAAAAAGTCTTTTTACAGAGACAGCTGTCAGGGGTCATGCTGTAAACAGGGTTTGCTTGAAGAACGTTGCTAACAAAAATTAAATAGACTGCTTCAAAATTATTTCTTGATAGGACAGAAATGAATGCTTTGAGCTGTAGTGATCAGGATTGTCTTCAGTCAATTTTGTTTTCTCATCCTATGACTCAGGTGGTTTAGCATGTGTTTTGTCTGCAAAAAGGAAGACACAGTGATTAATTTTATTTTAGTCTGTGTAAGTTGTGTTGGCTTAATTATGGTAGTTCACAGATCTGGGTTGTTTTTCCCCCAGTGTCTGAAAAGGCAGATTCTGGGTTGGAGAAGGTATTTCCAGGATTATAGGGCTGTGTAGTTACCCACCACAGTGGAATATCCAAGGACAGGCATCAGTCTCCTTCCTTCCGCCACTTCCTTCCTCCCTAAATTCCTTCCTAAATTCCTTCCTAAATTCCGTCCTTCATAAATTCTTTCCTTTCTAAATTCCTTCCTAAATTCCTTCCTTCCTTCCTAAATTCCTTCCTAAATTCCCTTCTTCCTTCCTAAATTCCTTCCTAGATTCCTTCCTAAATTCCTAAGTTCCTTCCTTCCTTCCTAAATTCCTAAATTCCCTCTTAAATTCCAAATTTCTTAAATTCCTAAATTCCTAATTTCCTTCCTAATTTTTTCCTAAATTCCTTCCTTCCTTCCTAAATTCCTTCCTCAATTCCTAAATTCCTAAATTCCTAAACTCCTTCCTTCCTTCCTAAATTCCTAAAGATTTAAATGCCTAAATTCCTTCCCAAACTCCTTCCTTCCTTTCTAAATTCCTCCTTAAATTCCTAAATTCCTTCCTAAATTCCTTCCTTCCTTCCTAAATTCCTTCTTAAATTCTTTCCTTCCTTCCTAAATTCCTGAATTCCTGATTTCATAAATTCCTAAATTCTTTCCTTCCTAAATTCCTTTCTTCCTAAATTCCTTCCTTCCTAAATTCCTTCCTTCCTAAATTCCTTCCTTCCTAAATTGCTTCCTAAATTCCTTCCTAAATTCCTAATATCCTTCCTGCCTTCCTTCCTAAATTCCTAAGTTCCTAAATTCCTTCCTAAATTCCTTAATTCCTTCCTAAATTCCTTAATTCAATTCCTAAATTCCTAAATTCCTAAATTCCTTCCTAAATTCCTTCCTTCCTTCATAATTTCCTGAATTGAATTCCTAAATTCCTAAATTCTTAAATTCCTTCCTAAATTCCTAAATTCCTTCCTAAATCCCTTCCTTCCTTCCTAAATTCCTGAATTCATAAATTCCTAAATTCCTGAATTCCTTCCTTCCTCAATTCCTTCCTAAATTCCTTCCTAAATTCCTTCCTTCCTAAATTCCTAAAATGATGAATGCAATCAAAATATTTGATGGATTAATAACCAAATAGCATGAAGTGAGTTCCCATGTCAACGCTTAAAAAAATTTAAAAGCAAAGTAACCTGCATTGATTATTACTAAAATTTCCAAAATTTGATAACCAAGCCATGCAAAACCAACACATCAGGCATTACAAATAAATTATTTGCAGCGATTCCAAGTGTAAACTGAGACGCGCGGCTGGCGCGTGCCGGGCGCGTTTTGTTTGCAGTGGGTGCTTCACGCTACGACCCCTAAAAACCATTGCACGCCTTTAAAAACATCATAGCCGGGCAAAAAAAAAAAAAAAAAAAAAAAAAAAAAAAAAAAAACCAAACAAATTTCGACAACAAAACTCAATCCAAAACAAACCTTTATCATCACCACCTTAAAGAGAACCATAGCAGTCAGCAAGAACACCATCTCCCTTAGCGTGCGCCCACTGCAAACAAAACAAACCGATGCAATGAATCCCCCAAAGCACCTCCAAAGCACGACACCCAAGAACTTGCAGCAGCTGAAGCCCGCGCTGCCGGCCCCGCACGGAGCGCGGCTCCCGGCAGCAAAGCGGCTCCTCCGGCGGCTCCTCCGGCACGCAGGGGCGCCGCCGCCCCGGAGAGCCCCGCCCGCTCCCCCCTGCCCGCCGGCGCCGGCACCGGGCCCGGCCGGCCCGCCGGCGCCCGAGCCCCGCGCCCGGAGCGGACGGAGCGGCCGCCACCGCCCGCGCCGCCAAAGCGGCAGCGCCCGCGCCGCCTCTGCCGCCCTTGGCCGCCCCGCCACGGCTCCCCTCGCCTCCGCACGCCGCGCACCGCCGCGCCTCCGCCGCTGCCGCGCCCAATTGCCCGTCCGCCTCGGCAACTGCCCGGCCCGTGCCAGCAGGGCTCCCGAGCGCCAACGGCCCGGCCCGGCCCACGGGCACAAGAAGCGCCCTCACATGCAGCGGCACAGCCCCACTGCAGCCCTGCAAACGCTGCCACAGCTGCACCTTCCTGCCACTCAACCCCGAAACTGACGCCGCAGCCGGGGCTCACCTCACTTCAACAAGGCCAAAGAAATGGCTTCTCCCCTTCCATTGCATCCCCTAGCAGAGCAGAAAAGAAGGGCTCTTCCTCAAATGAAAGCCTTCAACCCATGGCAAAGGGGCATTTGACCTCCACTCAAACCCTCGAAAAGGAGGGACACCAGGGCTGCCCCCTCCATTTCAACCTTAGCATGATGAAAATGGGCTGGCTGCCTTCAAATCAAACCCATCCGATGACAACAATACTTTTCCCGTTCCCCTTCAAAATAGAACACAGGGATTCCCTGTCACCCCTGTGATACCCCGAACAGCCTGGAAAAAGCAGCTTTTCCTTCAATCGACACCCTTCAAACCGCAAGTGAAGGGGGATCCCTCCAGGTCAAACACAGACAATAATAGAAGAGTAGCTGCTTCCCTCTCCTTCATTTCTTTGTCCTCAGAAGCTCCATTTTTGTTCCTGGGGGCACCGGGGAGGGACTGGCAAGATGAAATTGAAAAGGGAAAGGACAAAAGTCCCCGCTCCAAATCCACACGGCCTCACCTGTTCGGCTGCTGCTTCCCGCCACAAAGATTCGTCCCTCGGCACCTCCTTGAAGCCATGCTCCGCGTATCCAAGCGCGTATCCAGGTGTTCCCCCAGACCCTGGGAGAAGCTCTCGCAGTCCATCCATGAGACAGCCCCCGGAGCCCCCCATAAACCCCTCTACTCAGCAGCTCTACTAGCTGAGGCAAAGCCTGCCCCTAAAACAGCCTCCCCCCGGCAGGAGCCGGCCCCTCATCATCCTCACACTCACACCTGGGGCTGCTCCGAGCCCCCATCATCCTCACACTCACACCTGGGGCTGCTCCGAGCCCCCAGCATCCTCACACTCACACCTGGGGCTGCTCCGAGCCCCCAGCATCCTCACAGCTCACACCCGGCGCTGATGCCGCTCTCCAACAGCGCCTCTCCCTGTCCAGCACACAGCCCGCTTCTCACAGACACACAGCAAACACACATCTGCTGCGGCTCTTGGCTTTTCTTAGTCCGCCTGGTTCCACCATTCAGACACGCACGGGCACTGACGGCACTGAGGGAAAGCTTTCCAGTGCACAAAACTGTCATTCTGCTAGCACACTTTGATACACCTTCAGAAAAAGCAGAATCAGCGCCAACTCCTAAGACCCCTGCTGAGGAACCCAGCCCTCCTTGGCACACCCAATGCAGCAGACCGAAGGGAAAAGTCAAGCTTGGAGTGAAAAAAGAGAATAGAAATACAGCAGCCTTTAAAAAAAGCCTTCACACAGCAATAGTTGGAATCAGTCACATTTCTTCTTTCCTTGCTCTCTGGAATGACATCAATATGAAGTTAAAAAACCACAGGAAACACAAGGCAGAGCTGGGATTTTACAGGTCTCCGTTTTGGCACTCTGGATGACAAGCGCCTCTTCCGGGACTGCGACACCATTTGGGGACTGGCAGAGAACGGAGGCAAAAGGTGCCAGAGAGCCCTTTCTATTGCCTTCAGCCCCTGCAGCTCTTCTGATGGTTTCAGGGCACAGCTTGGTCCATTCCTAGATAAAACCTTCAAAACTGCTAGCCATCTCTAGTCGGAGTTTCCTACATTCCTGTAAACGAAGGAGTGGATAGAGAGGGTTTCTCCCCAATTGAATTTAGAGACAAATTCCTATTCTTTACCAATACCTAGAAAAACGAAGAACTTGACAGGTTTTAGCACTTCTACAGCCAGCCCTCCCTGTGAATTTGGTGGCAGCTTTGGGTCCCTCTGGGGGACGGCCCCCAGCGTGACCCCCCTCGCCCGCCACCCGCCTGCTCCAGCACCGCAGCGGGGCTCCCTCTCCTGGGGACCTTGGGCTGCCCCCGATGGCAGCCGAGCCCCGAGTCTTCAGCCCCTTTTCCTGAGCCCCAAAGAAGGCACAGAGCGAGTCCGACTGCCCTGGACAGCAGCGCAGCGCTTCCTCCAAGCCCTTTCCAGCCGTCCATCCCCCCGGAAAGGGATTCTGCTGCAACAAGAAAGGGGGGGCAGCCCCCAGAAGGGTTGAGGTTCCTCCCCAGCCTCGCTGCCACGGGCCAGGGGCAGCGACAGGGAGCGGCAGAGACGGCGGGGCCGGCACGGCGCAGAGCGGGGCCCGCTCTCAGCGCGATGCCGGGAAAGCCGCAGGGCCGGCGCTGTCGGGCGGGCTGTTTGAGCGGCACGGGGGGATCCGCCGAGAGCCTCCGGCCCCGTGCGGGGACTCCTGCAAGGGCCGAGGGGCGCCGGGCTCCGGCCCTCGCTCGGGGCTTTCTTCTCCGGCAGCCCGAGCCCCGCGGCTGCGGGCCAAAGAAGGAAAGGGGGCACGGGAAGAGAGGAGCGAGAGCAGGCCATGAGAAAGGCAGGGAGGGAGGTCGGGCTGTGCAGGAAAGCGGGACGGCAAGGGAAGGCCGGCAGGGGGGCAGAGGGAGGGTGGACAGAGGAGGGAGAGAGGGGCAACAGAAGGGAGTAGCGGGGTTGGGACAGGACAGGAAGGAGCCGGGTTTGTGGGGGGAGAGGGAATGGGGGAAAGGAGCGAGAGAAGGCGAATACGGGCAGAAGGAAGGAGGGCTAGAGAGAGGCACAGGCGGGGAAGCCTCACAGAGCCCCGGCTGCACCCCGAGCCCGGCCCGGCGCCTGGCCCTGGCCGGGATGCTGCGCTGGGCGGAGCTCGGCTCGCTTCGGAGACACTCGGCTCGAGTCGGCTCTTGGGCTAGATTCAGCTATTAGCGGCTGCATTGGCCTCTACGGCGCGGCTCGGCTCGCTTCGGCCGAACTCGGAGCCGCTCTGTGTGTTCGGCGCAGCTCGGCTCGCTTCGGACACACTCGGAGCCGCTCTGTGTGTTCGGCGCAGCTCGGCTCGCTTCGGACACACTCGGAGCCGCTCGGTGTGCTCGGCGCAGCTCGGCTCGCTTCGGACACACTCGGAGCCGCTCGGGGTTCTCGGCGAGCTCGGCTCGCTTCGGACACACTCGGAGCCGCTCGGTGTGCTCGGCGCAGCTCGGCTCGCTTCGGACACACTCGGAGCCGCTCTGTGTGCTCGGCGGAGCTCGGCTCGCTTCGGCCACACTCGGAGCCGCTCTGTGCGCTCGGCGGAGCTCGGCTCGCTTCGGCCCAACTCGGAGCCGCTCGGGGTGTGCGGCGCAGCTCGGCTCGGCTCCCTGAGGGCGGGCAAGCGGCGCCGCCTCACGTTCAACTCGCCCAGCTCGGGGCTCTCCTGCTGCCGCGTCCCGCGGGCGGCCCGCCCATCGCACGGACACGACCGGGAGCGCGGGGTGCCACAGGAGCTCATTAGGCTGGGACCGCACTCGCGCTAATTAGCGCGCACGACAGCGGGCGGCTCGGTTCGGCTGAGCTCGGCTCGCTTCAGGCAGCCTCGCAAGCCTCGCCTCGGCTCGCTCGAGGTCGTCAGCTTCGGCTGCTCTCGCCTCGCTTCGGCTGAGCTCGTTCCATTCGGCCGAAGGCGGCGGCGTTCGCTTGTGTTTTTAGAAATAGCTTTCTATAGAGATTGTAAATTTCTAGATTTAGATTTCTATTTCTAGAATACTTCTATATGATTCCAAATAAAAACCCCGTCTCTAACCAAATCAATACAATAAAAGCCTTCTTTTAAATGATATTGAAATATTTCTGTTTCTACTTTGGATAATTATATTCACATTTTTATTTATCGTTTCTTTTATGCATTAATAATTGTATATCATATATATAAAATCTTAAAATAGATTTAAATTATTACTTAAATTATGTGTCGTATCTACTGCCACAACTAATTTTTCTTATATTTTAAAATTTTATATCTATCTGTATGTATTTATGATATATTTCTATAATTACATTTCTACCTTTATATTATTTGTATTTATAATTTTTAGAATCAAAACCCTGCCTATTGACAAATAAAAAAAACCCGCTCTATTTAACTATTTAAAAAATATTTTTATATTTATAATTTTCATCTTGATATTTATCATTTGTTCTCTATGACATGAGAACATACCTGCTCCTGCCCCGCAGCGGGGCTCCCTCTCCTGGGGACCTTGGGGTGCCCCCGATGGCATCCGAGCCCCGAGTCTTCAGCCCCTTTTCCTCTCTTTAGAAACTGCACTGGAACTTTTTCCCAAAACAAAGACATCACCCAAATCCTCTCCCCGCGTCCCAGACAGAGAGATGTTCAGTTATTAGTTGAGTGGGCAGCTGTTTCTTCAATAGAATGATAAACAATACGTCAACATTTGAGCTACAAGCAAATAGGCAAATCTGAACAAGGTACTGCTGGCCAACCACTGAAGTTATTTTGAAGCAATTTTTTAAACAATAAAATACTGATGCCACAAAAATAAAGCAAAAAGCTAACTACTGGCTAAGAAAAAATTAACTTTGGACAACAACAACGTTCCAACAACACAGGCTTTTTCCCAATGTCGTACCTTAGAACTACCTCTCTTGGGAATTCTCATCGTGTATCCCAAAAGGAATAAACACCTCAGAGCGTCCTAAAGCAAAAAGCAGCACACACGAGCTGCTCCCGCTCCTAGGAGGTCAGCAACAAATTCTGCTCAGTGAGGGTCTGCAAAAAAACTTTCAACCGATGAAAATTGAACTGATTGGAAAGGGATGTTTTCTAAGCACAGAAGCACAACAACAAACAAGCAGAAACTATTCTTAAAAACATCTGCAAGTTTTATTTAGCATCTATGCGACCGATTTCCACCCTGTGGCTTCTCGCTCGGATTTGTCTGTAGGGTCAGGAAGATGAGAATGCACACCCTGCCTTCCCTGAGCCCCCCACAGCAGCCGAGTGCTGCTCGGTGCGTTCAGATCATCGGGAACTGGATTACACGTACCCGGATGGACTGGAATCCTCTGCTGGAGATTCGGGAGACGAGAGCGGAGAGCTGCTGACTGAGGTGTCGTCCGGATTCTGTTCCTTTGTGACCAGAAGTAGTTTGTTCCCAACAGCCGCAACAATCCTCAGCTGGCTTCCGGGGCGAGTATTCACGGCACACAAAGGGCAGCCCGAGGAAACAATGTTCTAGGCTCTAAGTGGTTGGGACAGGGTCTGATTTTTTCTTTTGTATTTGTAGGATGATTAGTGCAACAGGGCTCTGATGGATGACCTGGCAACACAGAATTAAAAACTCCTCAAGAGGATTACATCGACTTCTAGGAAAAGACAAAAGCCTATCACCCTTCTGGAATCTGCTTTGAATCCGGAGCACACGGATTGTCACTGTACTGCACCTTCCAGCTTTTCAAAGCAGCTTACTTCTGAAGACCAGGACACATTTCTTTCCACAGAAATAACGGGCAACGCCCAGGCTGATCGAAGCACTGCTGTTCAACAGGGGATCTGCCAGGGTGCCAGTCCAGCTTAAAGCGTGCTTTATTTCAGTCTAACATCCCCACCAAATTCTTCGCACATCTCCCAACCCTGAAATCTTATTTTTCCCTAAAGCTTCTCATCATTAGCAATTTCCAAGTAACATGGCTTTTTGTACAACATTCCAAAACGTCATGCTGGACTGTACTAGAGAGTAATTTTCAAATATAAGCTTAGCAAAATTTGAATTGACTTGTCCAGAGAAAGAACCTACAAGTGAACACCTACAGCTGCCTAGAAACAGCTAACAAGCCCCTGGCAGCTACCAGCATCAAAGCACAGTGGATGTTTTGAATACAGGATAAGGGTAACAATATCACCTTTTGTTCTCTCCAGTTGGTTTTCTCTGCAGTCATATTTGCTTCTTAGGATTTTTTTCGCATCTGTATCTTTTTGGACAGCACTGAGTCTGACCACAAGGATATGAGAATCTTTCCCTGCCGTGAGGAGAGAACCAGGAAAAAATTAAAAAAAGAACACGGTAGTTTGAAATTAATACTTCCAATGAGAAGCGGCACCTAACCAACAGAGCAAAAGTAAACAAAGCGTGATACCTGCCTGGGGACAGAAGACTTACAATTACAATGACTTCCAGGATTTACCATTCCAGTCACCAACCCCTTCAGGGCAGCAGCCGAGTGCCCCATTAGGTGGTGCTGCACCAAAGAATGATCTGAGAGGTTGCAAAGAGTGAAATGCACAATATTTTGCAAAGACATCAAATCTTGCAAAAGAACAAAAATGCAATAGATATAAACTACAGGGCAAGAGTACAGGTGTTAACTTGAGGAGCTGGAACCATCCAGGTGAGCAACTGATAACTGGATCCTCAACAGAGTTTGAACCCTTCAGGATACAGAAGGGTTTTCTCCAGAAATGTCACAGACTGAGTTTTGATCTAAGTACACTTGCCAGATCCTCAGAAACGTCACCCATTCTCCAGGTGTCTGGAGAGAACTGCAAATGGCTCTCACGTAGTTTGAGCTAGTTCTGCAAGGTCTCAGGGTGAATTGCACCAGATGCAACCAAATTGGGCAACTCCCGGTGAGACAGAAGGAACCCAAAGCTTGTTTTACCCAAAGCTTGGCTAAGCACGGCTCCAGCAAATACTGAGGAAACAGACATAACAGGGTAAAAAATAATAAACCTACTGTCTTTTTCTTATCTTGCCTTTTTTTTTTTAATTCAGATGAGCAAAACAATTAAGGAGAAGGTGAAAAACTCACCATTGCCGAACATTTCATCATCTGTAAGCTGACCATCCTTAGCATAGAGGACTCCAAATTTAAAATTCACCGATCCCTGGGAAATAAAACCAAATCTTATATGATAAACAGTCAACAGAAGACGTAAAAATTTGTTTCCTCTAAGGACTTTCAAGTATGTATGTATCTTTGTATATATCCTACACATTAGAACATACACTTGATACCATCTCCGAATACATAATAATTTACCTTTAAACTTTGATAGTAGAGCATAAAATTATTAACTGAAATTGGTGATCTATTCTTATTAAGTTGGTGCTTAACGTTATTTTTGCTGTCATGTTCAAAAAGACATTCATTTTTTTTTACTGTAATGAGCAATTGATTTCAAAGTCCTCATAAGCCCATCAAAATACAAAGCTGTAGTCACTGGACGGGTCTGTGAGCTAGAAGTAGCTAGGCTTATGCTTACCTCTTGCTCTTCCAGAACCAACCAATCCTGTCAACAAAACCAGTATCTTCAGCCCACTCCTATTAAAGATTCTACAAGGATGATGGTTTCCTTCTGTTTAGAAGTTTGGATTTGAAATGGCCAGTTCAATGGATAAAGACAGTTTAAGTAGTATTACATTATCATGATCATCACTATTATTATTGCTGTTGTTGTTATTATTATTATTATTATTAGCTACTGGAAGAAACAAGCCAGTAGTATCTATACTTAATTAATTTATTTCCAGAAAATAATAAAGAAAAAGAATCGAACCAAAGAAAAGTCACTTCCTACCTTTTCCATCTCAGGATGAAAAATTTCTCTTGGCCTCCTCTCCAATTTATCAAGACTCATAGCACTGAAATGCAAATGAAATCGTGCTTTAGAGAAGGGCAAGTGCACGTATTTGCATGCTGAGCCACCAACTGATTGCAGTTACAACGGTTACAAAATGAATTGTTCCAAGAGCCTCCGTTCAATGCAATGTTTTGTGGACCTGCCATTTCTTTCCCAAAATACTAACTTCCAACACTTCCTCAACTTCTTTTGTATTTTAAAAACAGAAATTAGTGAGACTCTGTGTGGAGATCGGGTTAAAATCGATTTCCTACTAAAGCACCGAGCTCTGTTCCATCACCCTTCACTTCGGCTCCACACACAATCACGGCGAGCATTTTAGGAGGGCTCAGGAACCAATTCTATTTCTCTCTTTTCCTAGTTCTCTCTCTCTTCAATAATTCAAGGCAAGTCAAATGAAAAATGACAAGTTCAGCACCAAATTCACACTTTTTCCCTTTGTCTGGTCAAGAACAGGCTTTAAAACCACTTAGTGCTGCCTTCAACGATTAAGACTTGCAAAACCATTTCTACATGTTCTATAGGTTTATCATAAAAACCACAGAACGCAAGCTCTGAATTCCAGGAAAAGGTCTACAGGCAAATATCTCAACCCATCACTTCTTTGTAAATACCTACCTTAACAGAGACTTCACTGAGAATGTTTTTGTGGGACTCTAAGGGAGACTTATTTTTGGAGTACCCTGTAAACAAGAAAAGCTAGGATATATTACAGGACATACCCACTTTTCTGCATATTCAAATAGGATTATTATTAAAAACATTGAAGTTAAAAAAAGAAGGGAGCAAACCAAGGTAATTTTACTCAGCTATATTTACTGCCGATTTAGAGAAAAAAAAAAAGTCATGGGTGCTGCAAAAAAAAAAAAACAAAAAAAAAAGTGAACCATAAATGCCTACAGTTGAATTTTAAAACAATTGCTAGGACAAAAGAATCTCATGGAACATTAAGTAGAACAAACGTGGAACCAGTAGCAGAGCTGCCTCTTTTCTTACCATTGTACAAGAAAATCCTAAAAGAAGTATAAAGTCACTGCCTAAAACTGATCATAGGATGCAACCAAGAACAATCTAGGCATTTGCTAATAGAAACATCGACCTTTCTGGACGCTAGTGTCAAATCACAAGTTTTGTCTTTCAGAAGCTCGACGCTGGAAAGCATTTTCCCTGCGGGTCGGGAGGGTAGGGGCACAAGGGGGTGGGTTTGCAGATCGCACCTGTGCCATCAGAAGGATGCAGCCCGCGTGCTCCTCGGGCTCGCCACTCTCCTGGCCATCGCTGTGTTTACTGGTCAGCGCCGCTCCATCTGTTTCCATGGAAGAAAGAGCCACAAGCACTAAGGCAGGCAGCAGCCGTGTCACTGCAGCGACATCGCAGCGCTCTCGGCTCGCAAGGCTGAACACGCTGCGGAGCCGCCTCCGCAGCCGCTCGCCCGGCCTCGCCCGCTGCCCCCGGCCCGCGGAGCGCTGCGACCGCGCCTCCGCCGCTGCCCCCGGCCCGCGGAGCGCTGCGACCGCGCCTCCGCCGCCCGCCGAAACCGGCGCCGCCGGGCCGCCCCCGCCCCGGCCATTCTTCTCGGCCATGGTGTCCCTTGGCGCTCCTGAACGTCCTCCGCCCCTCGCCGCCATTTGCACACCCCGCCCCGCCCGCCGCTCGCTCCCGCCCCTCGCCCTTGCCCCGCCCCCGGCACCCGCCGGCCAGGGGCAGGGCGCTGGCTCGGGGGCGGCTGCAGTACCGCTCTGTGGCCACAGGGCGGCAGACTTCCGGGGGCGGCGATTTTCCCGCCCTTTTGGCCGCCAGCTTGAGAAGGTCAAAGAAAGTCCGCGACATTCGAGACACGCCACTCCCAAGGTGGCGGCCGAGAGAGGACCCCGGCAGAGAGAGGCATTTTCCCCGGTGCCTGTCAGAAACCCGCCGAAACACGCCCGCCCGCGGCGCCCTTGAGACCACAGCGCGTGTCGGATACACTTGAGAGGCCGCAGAAAATCCCGCCGGGGCCGCGCCGGCGTCGGATTTGTGTGCAGGCAGTCGTCTGACACCCACCGGGGTCCTCCATTTTCCCGCCCTTTTAGCCGCCATTATGAGAAGGTCAAAGAAAGTCCGCGACATCCGCGACACGCCACACCCAACATGGCGGCCGAGAGGGGACCTCCCGGCAGAGAGAGCCGTTTTGCCCAATGCCTGCCACAAACCTGACAAATTACGCCCGCCCGCGGCGCCACTGAGCCCACAGCCCGTCTCGGGTACACTTAAGGCGCCACAAAAAATCCCGCCGGGGCCGCGCCGGCGTGGCTGTTCCGTGCAGGCAGTCCGCCTACACGCCCACCGGGGTCCTCCATTTTCCCGCCTTTCCTGCCGCCATCTTGAGAAGGTCAAGCCCCTCCGCGACACCCGCGCCACGCCACTCCCAAGACGGCGGCCTTTCGGCTGCCTGTCGGCGCACGGCTGCAGTACCGCGCTCTGCCCACAAGGCGGCAGCACTGCCGACCACCCCGGCCGGGGGCGCCTTGGGGCTGCGGCCAGGGAAGGCGGCAAAAAACAACAGGGGCCATCCCCTCCAAAACCTCCTCTGAAATAAATGCCAACAACCTGCCTCTTACCCAACAAGAACCAAACAAGCCCCCTTGCTTTAACGCATATTTAAATAAATGTAAGATTTCTATTTTTCGTAGTTATATTCAAATGCATATTTAGAGTGGACATGGATGTGTTATGTCATTTATAGAATATATGATGTCCATTCCTATTATTTATATCTATTTATATTTTGTGGTTTTATAAATATCTTTTTATATTGATTGTATATTTCTATATTTAGATTTATATTTCTATAATACTTGTATTATTTAAAATAAAATCCCGTCTCTAACCAAACAAATACAAAAAAAACCCTTCTTTTAAACTATATTGAAATAGTTTTATATTTATAGCTTGCATCATTACATTCCCATTTATATTTATCCTTTCTTTTGATGCATTATATTATAATTATATTTAATATGTACCATGTTCAAATAAATATCGATAATTTTTTTTTATTATGTACCATATCTACTGCTACAACTTATTTTTTCTTATATTTTCAATTTTTATAGAAATCTTTATGTATTTATGATGTATTTTTATACTTAGATTTCTACCTTTCTATTATTTGTATTTATAATTTTTATACTAAAACCCCTGCTTTTGCCAAATAAAAAACAAACCCCCCTTACTTTAAGCTACTTCAAAAATATTTTTATATTTAATTTGTCATATCTATAACTTGTTCTATATTATATCATATTGATGGACTATAGTTATATCTATTTCCTATAGTATAAGATAATCAGATATATACGGTATTACTTGTGTTATGTATTGTATCGATTGATGTTCTTTTGTATTTAAAAAGATTTAATTCATTTTTGTCTATCTGCATATATCTGTAATACATTTCTATATTTAACTTTTGATTGGGGTTCTGTTTATATTTATAATGTATATTTATAGATGTATAAGCATACGCAATACTCTAATAAAAATAACATCTTCTTGTAATATAGAATGACTTATGTTACAAGTTTTATTTTTATATCTTCAGTCTAGATTTAAAATTTAACTTTTTCAGTCCCATTTCTATACATCTATTTGTTTTGTTTCAATATAGTTATAGTTATCACTTTACATTTAAAATCCAATTCCTAAAAAAAATGACCAAACAAACAGCATCAAATTCCCACCAATATCCTCCAAAAATATCAAAAGACCTCCACCAGCCAAACAACTGCCAACGAAAAAATCCCACACTATGCCCTTTTCACTAACAATTCTCATCACATCAGAAAAACGCAACGAAAATAAAAGAAAACCCTAGAGAAACACACACAGCAAATCTCAGAAACTACTGACAAAAAAAAATCAAACCAACTCACTCAACTCCAAACAGTGCCACTGACCCTGAACGTTACTAAAAAAAAGAACCAAAATTCTACCTCTACACAAACTCAAAGAATAACTAAGACTCTATCAAAATAACTTGAAACACCCAACGAATTAACGATGTAAAATAAATCTCAACAACTAAAACATAAGAAAATAACTACTCAAGAAAAAAAACTACCTAAAAAGACCCATCATATAAATACCCACGTTCCCAAAAATAAAACTAATAAACAACCGAATGCATCAGAAGACAAAAAAAAAAAAAAAAAAAAAAAACCAAAAAAAAAAAAAAAACAAAACCAAACTTTAAAACCACCAAAAACCCCCCAAGCCGAATAATCTTAAATTTACAACAAAAAATTATTCCTAAAGGAATAAACCCATAGTGCCTCAATCTATCAAATTAAAAATACCACCTAGAAATAAACACAAAGCCTAAAGACAAACGGAACCATCAACTAGATCTCCCAAATGATCCGTAACAATCAAACATACAGTCCAATCAAACAAACCAAATAAGCAAAAGCCCTGGAAGACGCTCAACACAAATGCAATTCCAAAGATTTTAAAAACCCCGCTGCTATTAACGACAGGACGCTACCTCAAGCCCACCAAAACAAACACCACACACTCACGCTAATAAAAGCCACCGCAACAGAATTCAAATCCGAACCGCTACCTCACGCTACGACCCGTAAAAACCATTGCACGCCTTTACAAACATCATAGCCCGGCAAAAATTATCCGACAACAAAACTCAATCCAAAACAAACCTTTATCAGCACCACCAGAACCGAGAACCATAGCAGTCAGCAAGAACACCATCTCCCTTAGCGTGCGCCCACTGCAAACAAAACAAACCGATGCAATGAATCCCCCCAAAGCACCTCCAAAGCACGACACCCAAGAACTTGCAGCAGCTGAAGCCCGCGCTGCCGGCCCCGCACGGAGCGCGGCTCCCGGCAGCAAAGCGGCTCCTCCGGCGGCTCCTCCGGCACGCAGGGGCGCCGCCGCCCCGGAGAGCCCCGCCCGCTCCCCCCTGCCCGCCGGCGCCGGCACCGGGCCCGGCCGGCCCCGCCGGCGCCCGAGCCCCGCGCCCGGAGCGCACGGAGCGGCCGCCACCGCCCGCGCCGCCAAAGCGGCAGCGCCCGCGCCGCCTCTGCCGCCCTTGGCCGCCCCGCCACGGCTCCCCTCGCCTCCGCACGCCGCGCACCGCCGCGCCTCCGCCGCTGCCGCGCCCAATTGCCCGTCCGCCTCGGCAACTGCCCGGCCCGTGCCAGCAGGGCTCCCGAGCGCCAACGGCCCGGCCCGGCCCACGGGCACAAGAAGCGCCCTCACATGCAGCGGCACAGCCCCACTGCAGCCCTGCAAACGCTGCCACAGCTGCACCTTCCTGCCACTCAACCCCGAAACTGACGCCGCAGCCGGGGCTCACTTCAACAAGGCCAAAGAAATGTCTTCTCCCCTTCCATTTCATCCCCTAGCAGAGCAGAAAAGAAGGGCTCTTCCTCAAATGAAAGACTTCAACCGATGGCAAAGGGGCATTTGCACCTCCATTCAAACCCTCCAAAAGGAGGGACACCAGGGCTGCCCCCTCCATTTCAACCTTAGCATGATGAAAATGGGCTGGCTGCCTTCAAACCAAACCCATCCGATGTCAACAATACTTTTCCCGTTCCCCTTCAAAATAGAACACAGGGATTCCCTGTCACCCCTGGGATACCCCGAACAGCCTGGAAAAAGCAGCTTTTCCTTCAATCGACACCCTTCAAACCGCAAGTGAAGGGGGATCCCTCCAGGTCAAACACAGACAATAATAGAAGAGTAGCTGCTTCCTTCTCCTTCATTTCTTTTGTCCTCAGAAGCTCCATTTTTGTTCCTGGGGGCACCGGGGAGGGACTGGCAAGATGAAATTGAAAAGGGAAAGGACAAAAGTCCCCGCTCCAAATCCACACGGCCTCACCTGTTCGGCTGCTGCTTCCCGCCACAAAGATTCGTCCCTCGGCACCTCCTTGAAGCCATGCTCCGCGTATCCAAGCGCGTATCCAGGTGTTCCCCCAGACCCTGGGAGAAGCTCTCGCAGTCCTTCCACGAGACAGCCCCCGGAGCCCCCCATAAACCCCTCTACTCAGCAGCTCTACTAGCTGAGGCAAAGCCTGCCCCTAAAACAGCCTCCCCCCGGCAGGACCCGGCCCCTCATCATCCTCACACTCACACCTGGGGCTGCTCCGAGCCCCCATCATCCTCACACTCACACCTGGGGCTGCTCCGAGCCCCCAGCATCCTCACACTCACACCCGGCGCTGATGCCGCTCTCCAACAGCGCCTCTCCCTGTCCAGCACACAGCCCGCTTCTCACAGACACACAGCAAACACACATCTGCTGCGGCTCTTGGCTTTTCTTAGTCCGCCTGGTTCCACCATTCAGACACGCACGGGCACTGACGGCACTGAGGGAAAGCTTTCCAGTGCACAAAACTGTCATTCTGCTAGCACACTTTGATACACCTTCAGAAAAAGCAGAATCAGCGCCAACTCCTAAGACCCCTGCTGAGGAACCCAGCCCTCCTTGGCACACCCAATGCAGCAGACCGAAGGGAAAAGTCAAGCTTGGAGTGAAAAAAGAGAATAGAAATACAGCAGCCTTTAAAAAAGCCTTCACACAGCAATAGTTGGAATCAGTCATATTTCTTCTTTCCTTGCTCTCTGGAATGACATCAATATGAAGTTAAAAAACCACAGGAAACACAAGGCAGAGCTGGGATTTTACAGGTCTCCGTTTTGGCACTCTGGATGACAAGCGCCTCTTCCGGGACTGCGACACCATTTGGGGACTGGCAGAGAACGGAGGCAAAAGGTGCCAGAGAGCCCTTTCTATTGCCTTCAGCCCCTGCAGCTCTTCTGATGGTTTCAGGGCACAGCTTGGTCCATTGCCACATAAAACCTTCAAAACTGCTAGCCATCTCTAGTCGGAGTTTCCTACATTCCTGTAAACGAAGGAGTGGATGGAGAGGGTTTCTCCCCAACTGAATTTAGAGACAAATTCCTATTCTTTACCAATACCTAGAAAAACGAAGAAGTTGACAGGTTTTAGCACTCTACAGCCAGCCCTCCCTGTGAATTTGGTGGCAGCTTTGGGTCCCTCTGGGGGACGGCCCCCAGCGTGACCCCCCTCGCCCGCCACCCGCCTGCTCCAGCACCGCAGCGGGGCTCCCTCTCCTGGGGACCTTGGGCTGCCCCCGATGGCATCCGAGCCCCGAGTCTTCAGCCCCTTTTCCTGAGCCCCAAAGAAGGCACAGAGCGAGTCCGACTGCCCTGGACAGCAGCGCAGCGCTTCCTCCAAGCCCTTTCCAGCCGTCCATCCCCCCGGAGAGGGATTCTGCTGCAACAAGAAAGGGGGGGCAGCCCCCAGAAGGGTTGAGGTTCCTCCCCAGCCTCGCTGCCACGGGCCGGGGGCAGCGACAGGGAGCGGCAGAGACGGCGGGGCCGGCACGGCGCAGAGCGGGGCCGCTCTCAGCGCGATGCCGGGAAAGCCGCAGGGCCGGCGCTGTCGGGCGGGCTGTTTGAGCGGCACGGGGGGATCCGCCGAGAGCCTCCGGCCCCGTGCGGGGACTCCTGCAAGGGCCGAGGGGCGCCGGGCTCCGGCCCTCGTTCGGGGCTTTCTTCTCCGGCAGCCCGAGCCCGCGGCTGCGGGCCAAAGAAGGAAAGGGGGCACGGGAAGAGAGGAGCGAGAGCAGGCCATGAGAAAGGCCAGGGAGGGAGGTCGGGCTGTGCAGGAAAGCGGGACGGCAAGGGAAAGGCCGGCAGGGGGGCAGAGGGAGGGTGGACAGAGGAGGGAGAGAGGGGCAACAGAAGGGAGTAGCGGGGTAGGGACAGGACAGGAAGGAGCCGGGTTTGTGGGGGGAGAGGGAATGGGGGAAAGGGAGCGAGAGAAGGCGAATACGGGCAGAAGGAAGGAGGGCTAGAGAGAGGCACAGGCGGGGAAGCCTCACAGAGCCCCGGCTGCACCCCGAGCCCGGCCCGGCGCCTGGCCCTGGCCGGGATGCTGCGCCGGGCGGAGCTCGGCTCGCTTCGGAGACACTCGGCTCGAGTCGGCTCTTGGGCTAGATTCAGCTATTAGCGGCTGCATTGGCCTCTACGGCGCGGCTCGGCTCGCTTCGGCCGAACTCGGAGCCGCTCTGTGTGTTCGGCGCAGCTCGGCTCGCTTCGGCCGAACTCGGAGCCGCTCTGTGTGTTCGGCGCAGCTCGGCTCGCTTGGGACACACTCGGAGCCGCTCGGGGCGCTCGGCGCAGCTCGGCTCGCTTCGGACACACTCGGAGCCGCTCGGTGTGTTCGGCGCAGCTCGGCTCGGTTCGGAGACACTCGGAGCCGCTCGGTGTGCTCGGCCGAGCTCGGCTCGCTTCGGACACACTCGAAGCCGCTCTGTGTGCTCGGCGCAGCTCGGCTCGCTTCGGACACACTCGGAGCCGCTCGGTGTGTTCGGCGGAGCTCGGTTCGGCTCGGCCGAACTCGGAGCCGCTCTGTGTGTTCGTCTCGGCTCGGCTCTCTTCGGCCGAACTCGGAGCCGCTCGCTCCGTTCGCTCGGCTCCGTTCGGCTCCCTAAAGAAACCTAAACCTACAGAAAAAGTTATACTTCTGTTTCCACAAAAAAGAAACCACACGAGATTCCTACACACTGTGTCAAATTTTATTTAAAATACAGCAAAACCCCCCAAGATAAATACTTCTACAACTGAAACAAAACGTATAAGCAACACTAACTAAAACCACACATCCTAATATAGTGTTTATCGGTTCACCAATCCTAAAAATTCATTTTCCACATATCTTCTTAGTATACCTCTTAACAACTAACATTTTCACTCCGAAAATTTAAATTGTAAATCAAATAATCCAATACATAACATAAACTCTTTAAATACAATTTATACATTCTTACCGAAATTACAGTTAAAACAAAAAAAAAATTAAAACTAGTAAAATAATTACAAATTGATACTTGCATAATATTTTGTTACAATAAAACCCCCAAAAAACCCAAAAAACAAACCAAAACCGAAAAACCCAAACAAAATTCCACAAGACCAGAAAGAGGTTACTTCAAAATATCAAAACAATTAACCCTACTAAGACCCAACATAACAATAATACATTAAAAAAAAAAAAAAAAAACCAGAAAAAACAACCCAAAAAACTCCCAGTCACTCGAACAGAAATTCACTCCTCAATAACAATTCCCACGAGAGCTACGAGCCGGGTCCGTTGGCCGGTTACTGAGGGGGTCTCCACGTGTGACCAGTGGGCCGCCTGAAGCACACAAGCGAGAGTGGAGGCTAAGCTAAGAGTTGCAGCAGAAACTGAGACCTGAGCAATAACAACTGCTTCCATCCAGGGGCCACAGCTCACCCTGCCCACTTAGCTTGACTGCTAGCATCCTTCCCTAAAAATTAAAACACATGTCAAAATCTTTGCCCTCTTCTCTGTCCTTTTGCTACCAGGCAGAGGAAGCCAGACCTGAAGGAAGTTTAGAAACCTCTCTCCTCTTGGGGTCTGTACCTAGTGATAGTTCATTATTAATGTACAAAGCACTGTTCCTGGAATTCTAATTGGAAGGTTACGTCATAGCAAATGTTCATACTCAGCTGGAAGTAGTCACTGAGTGTTGTTTTCAATTTCAGGAAACTGCTTACTCTTTTTCTGGTACACAGGCATAGTTTCCCAATGAATATTTACAGTGGCATTTTGCTTTAATTCCCTAAAGTACTAATACTTTTCTTAATGGTTGGAAGATCACAATCTTAAACTGACAATAGAAAAAGTCCAGGAGTTCCCCTGCTCAGTTTTTTTCCTTCTCTTTTTTCTGCTTGCTGTTCCGATGTGGTATTTGTTCTTTTTAATGTGCATTTAAAGGAGTACAATTATTAGTGCTTGGGGAAGATTTGTGAAGTGCTACTTCTCCATGTTGCTGGTCATGTTACAGAATCCAGCCAGAAGATTCCAGTCTGTAGCTGTACCAAATTCCAGGTATTGGTACAATAGACAAAGTTAATGAAATACTACTGTCCCTTGGGGAAGATCTCCAATGTTTGTAAAGTCTCTGTGAATAAACAGAAAAATAGTCAGATGAAGTATGTATCAGTTTAAATCCAGAACAGCATCACTTTAAACTGTCAAAATCTTCTGGGTTTTGATGGTGGTGCTACCAGTTTTTAGACTACAAAAATTGACAATACTGATCTCAAAACAGTTAGACATTTCTCCAAATATTTTAATAAATACTGGAGACTAAATAAGGTGTTTAGCCTTATATCTGTTTGTAGTTCTTACCTGTATGTAGAATGTATAAGATATGCACAGCCTAGTGAAATATACTTTAGCATTAAATCGGACTCATGTGGCTCAGTTCTGAGAGCCTTAGTGAGCTGCACCTCCCGGAATATCCATGTACAGAAATTGGCTTTGAAATGGGCTAAGAGAACAGAATGGAAGCTTACTGATCCTTTAAACATCATCTCAAAGGAAGCACATCTGTCATTGTGCTGAGGGAAGGATAAAACTGCTTTAACCTTCCTCCCCGTGCCCTCGGTGAGGCTCTGCAGGATGATTCAGAGGATCCAGTTCAGCCTCGGTAGGAAATGCTGCACAGTTCAGGTGCTGGGTGATGTTCAGTGTGTGCCATGTTCTGTTAGGAGATGCTGCAATGCTCAGGTGCTGGGTGATGTTCAGTGTGTGCCAGGTGCTGTTAGGAAATGCTGCACGGCCCAGGTGCTGGGTGATGTTCAGTGTGTGCCATGTGCTGTTAGGAGATGCTGCATGGCCCAGGTGCTGGGTGATGTTCAGTGTGTGCCATGTGCTGTTAGGAAATGCTGCACAGCTCCAGTGCTGGGTGATGTTCAGTGTGTGTGCCATGTGCTGTTAGGAGATGCTGCACGGCCCAGGTGCTGGGTGATGTTCAGTGTGTGTGCCATGTGCTGTTAGGAGATGCTGCACGGCCCAGGTGCTGGGTGATGTTCAGTGTGTGTGTCATGTGCTGTTAGGAGATGCTGCACGGCTCAGGTGCTGGGTGATGTTCAGTGTGTGTGCCATGTGCTGTTAGGAGATGCTGCACGGCCCAGGTGCTGGGTGATGTTCAGTGTGTGTGCCATGTTCTGTTAGGAGATGCTGCAATGCTCAGGTGCTGGGTGATGTTCAGAGTGTGTGCCATGTGCTGTTAGGAGATGCTGCCGGCCCAGGTGCGGGTGATGTTCAGTGTGTGTGCCAGGTGCTGTTAGGAAATGCTGCACGGCCCAGGTGCTGGGTGATGTTCAGTGTGTGCCAGGTGCTGTTAGGAGATGCTGCACGGCCCAGGTGCTGGTGATGTTCAGTGTGTGTGCCATGTGCTGTTAGGAGATGCTGCACGGCCCAGGTGCTGGGTGATGTTCAGTGTGTGTGCCATGTGCTGTTAGGAGATGCTGCACGCAGTGCTGGTGATGTTCAGTGTGTGTGCCATGTGCTGTTAGGAGATGCTGCACGGCTCAGGTGCTGGGTGATGTTCAGTGTGTGTGCCATGTGCTGTTAGGAGATGCTGCACGGCCCAGGTGCTGGGTGATGTTCAGTGTGTGTGCCATGTTCTGTTAGGAGATGCTGCAATGCTCAGGTGCTGGGTGATGTTCAGAGTGTGTGCCATGTGCTGTTAGGAGATGCTGCACGGCCCAGGTGCTGGGTGATGTTCAGTGTGTGTGCCAGGTGCTGTTAGGAAATGCTGCACGGCCCAGGTGCTGGGTGATGTTCAGTGTGTGCCATGTGCTGTTAGGAGATGCTGCACGGCCCAGGTGCTGGGTGATGTTCAGTGTGTGTGCCATGTGCTGTTAGGAGATGCTGCACGGCTCAGGTGCTGGGTGATGTTCAGTGTGTGTGCCATGTGCTGTTCCAGTCAGCCAGGTCCGAGGGAAGCAGGGAACAGGGTTGAAGGGATGGTTCAGAGGTGGTGGTTGTGTAACCATTCAGTCTGAACGTGGGAGCAGCCCAGGCCATGCTTCTCCTGGAGGTGTTCTGTGTGGATTAACTCATGTTGCTGTGACTGAAACACCTGAGCCATACTTTGCTTTCCTTTGTGCATTTAGCACCTCTTTGTTTGGCACAGTCCTGGTTTTGGGTTAGCCCGAGACACTGGAGTATGGGGGATCCTTCTCAAAGCCTGGTGAGAGCATTTGGGTTTAAATATCAGTAGATTCCCTGCTGATTTGTTTGGAATTTAGTGGGAGGGTGATAGAAAATAGATAGAATAGATCTATTTTTCTTATTTGTCATATGAAATAGGCAATATATTTATTCTTTGAAATAGGATTCTCTGAGATGTCTTATCTGGAAAGGTTTTCCTGACTGGGCAGGAGTGTGTTCTCTCTCCCTCTTCCTTGCTGGTGAATCATCCCAAAACAGAACCTGGCTGTGAACAGTGTCTCTTTCCAACAGGTAGGAAAAATTTTCACCCTTAAAATCTTGGAGGCAGTTTAGAGGAGGCCCTGGGAATCCAAGGCCAACCAGAGCTCTAGTTCCTGGCCGCTTTTGTCTGAGAGGAATGCTGCGATATTTGCAATTTTAAGAGGCGGAATCCTGCATTCGGACCCCAGCTCCTGGCTGCGAACAGTGGCTCTTTTCCACAGGAAGGAAACATTTCCACCCTCCTGTCCTGGAGGTAGTTGCAAATGCCACTTGACCTAATCAAAATCATCTGTCAAGGCTTAATAATAACCCAGAAGATGCAGTGCATCACCTGTGTGTAACCTCAGTCAGTTTAGCTGAGTTTTGTGACAGAGGGCCTGTGTGTTTGAACCTCTGAATAGCCCTGTTCTATGGGATTAAGGACAGCAAACTAAATATATTGATATAAATTACAGAAATAACGTATTTGCATTGATTTCAATTATTTATTACCCAGCACAAGAGCTGTAAGTGCTGATGCAGGGCACAATGTCTGAAGAAATATTGCAGCAATGATAGTAAAGGAGGCAAAACCAATAACCAGGTAAAAACTGTTATTCACCCAGAACAACTTTGGGCAAATCTCTCTCTCTCTGCCTAGATGAGAGACCTTGGGGTGTGTCTGACAGCAGACAGGCTCTACAGAATCTTCACCCCTATGGTGACAGGGACTTGACAGCAATAAAAATGCTTCTAATAGATGTTTTTAATGTTACTTTCTCGACCAGTTGTGTTCTCATGTTCTCTCCCCGCCAGGCCGCGCCTACACGGGGCGAAGCACGATCTCCTGGAGGGAGCGATGCGGCCGCTCCGCTGCCTGCGGGAGGAGGAACCGGCCGCAGCCCGGCCCCATCTCCGTGCCGCGGGCGGGCGGGCGGCTCGGGCAGGGGGCGGCTCGGGGAGCGGGCAGGGGGCGGCTCGGGCAGCGAGGGCTCGGGGAGCGGGCAGGGGGTGGCTCGGGCAGCGGGCGGCTCGGGGAGCGAGGGGCTCGGGCAGGGGGCGGCTCGGGCAGCGGGCGGCTCGGGCAGGGGGCGGCTCGGGCAGCGGGCGGCTCGGGGAGCGAGGGGCTCGGGGAGCGGGCAGGGGGCGGCTCGGGCAGCGAGGGGCTCGGGCAGGGGGCGGCTCGGGCAGCGGGCGGCTCGGGCAGGGGGCGGCTCGGGCAGCGGGCGGCTCGGGCAGGGGGCGGCTCGGGCAGCGGGCGGCTCGGGCAGCGAGGGGCTCGGGCAGCGGGCGGCTCGGGGAGCGAGGGGCTCGGGCGGGGGGCGGCTCGGGCAGCGAGGGGCTCGGGGAGTGGGCGGCTCGGGCAGCGGGCGGCTCGGGGAGCGAGGGGCTCGGGCAGGGGGCAGCTCGGGGAGCGGAGGAAGCGAGGAGCGCCCTCGGAGCCGCGCCCGGGGCTGCCGCCCTGCGGGGGAGCGGCCGCAGCAGCGGATCCCCCCGGGATAACCCGCAGCAGTCAATGCGGCCGGCGTCACCAATTCACTCCCGGTAACCGACCCAACACGGGCTCAGCCGCAGCCGTGCCCCCAAACTGCCCAAGTTCCACCCCTGGCTGACGTGTTTGGCGGCGTGTTTTTTTTTCTTTTTTCTTTTCTATAATGCGAAAACTAGGGCAAAGGAGGTTGCTTTTTCAAAATCCTTGATTTTAGGAGTTTCCAGTGCCTTTCCACAACATGAAAATTAGTACTTTTTGATTTTGTTTTTGCCCATTACAATGTGTGTGTGGGGGGGTCTTTGTTTCTGGCTGCATCAATCCATGCAGTTTCTAAAAGAAATGTCACAGTTTTGGGCTTCTGAGAAAGACAAATCTGCTGGGATTCATGGAGCAAGAAACAAAACCTTTACCTAAAAGTGTTTTGTTATTTCCCCCCATACACTTTTATATATTTACACTAAACTATTTAGGCTATGTCTGTTCGCACTTAATATACAGAATATCTATTTATACCTACAGATCTATTGACACATATCTGTTTAACTTCTGTTAACACACAATCCACATATTTAGACTGTTTAGACTTGTGTATTTTGACACTTCGATATCACTTGAGACTTCTCTATTTCAACTTAGATACCTACTTATATAAAAGTTCTGCTTAGATTACTGCTAATACCTGTTTAGACTTTGTGTGTAAGAGCTAAGAGAGCTATTAGCTCTTTTTGATTCCTTCATATATAATATTTTGTTACATTTTGAAGTCCTTTATTGGGTAATTTATATATATACAAAAGTTATATTTGCATTTTAAAACCCTGTATCTTTCTATGTTGGGCTCCCGTGGTTGGGTAGTAGTGGCGAGGGCGGGGGGCAGGTGGGAAGGCTACAACAGTGGCTTCTGCAAGGACCTTTTGGAAGCTCCCACCATGTCTGGCAGAGCCAGTCCCTGGTGGCTCCAAAGAGAGGAATGTGCTGCTGGTCAAGGCTGGGGCAATTAGAAATGGTGTAACACCTCAGTGATACCATGTTTAAGAAGAAACAAAAAAGTTTATTGCACAGTTGTAATTGGGACCAGAGAAGAGCAGGGTGGGAATATGTGAGGAACAACTCTGCAGCCACCAAGGTGGAGTGGAAAAGGAGGGAGAAGAGGCCCTCCAGGCACTGGAGCTGAGATTCCTCTATAGCTCATGGTGAGGACCATGGCAAAGCATCTGTGCCCCTCCAGCCTTTGGAGGTTCATGGGGATGGAGAGATCCCCCGTAGTCTGTGGAGGAGCCCATGCTGGAGCAGCCTTCCTTGAAGGTCTGCACCCTGTGTAAGAATGACCCATGCTGCAGCAGCTCACAGAGATCTGTTACTCATGAGATGGACTCACACTGGAGAAGTTTGTGGAGAACCATCTCTCATGGGAGAAACAATGGATGATGTAACGACCATAACCCCCATTCCCTGTTGCCCTGCACTGCTGAGTAGGAGGTAGAACTGGGAAGGAGGGAGAGGCAGGGGGAAAGTTTTTATTTTACTTGTTTTTATTTTACTTCTTACCCTGCTCTGATTTTGTTAGCAATACATTCAATTAATATCTCTAATTTGAGCCTGTTTTGCCTGTGATGCTGTTTGATGAGCAATCTCTCCTGGTCCTTAACTCATGAACCCTTTGCTATATTTTCTCTCCTCTGTCCAGCTGCAGAGAGGAGTGAGTGAGTGGCTTTCGTGGGTGCCTGGCATTGGGCCTGGGTCAACCCACAACAGTTACACAAAACATCTATCATGTGAAAAGGAGAGATTTCCTCCACCTTTAATGGGGGCAGATGTACTGGAGCCTTAATATTTAATTTGCCGGTCAGCACTCCAGGAAAGCTGAGACCCTTGTGCCCGAGCAGTCTGTCAGCACCCCATTACTGGTACACTCCACTGAGCATCCTGTTGGATCAAAGGATGGCTCGACTGACTTACTCGGGGACACACACCAACGGCATAAGGGAGACCCCACAGCAGATCTTCCCACTTCATTTATGTCACCCGCTGCCAGTTTGCTGGTGTCTGTGAAGGACTCATGTCGACAGTTTATGGGAATAAGACTTCATATAAAACAGTGACAGGTTAAGGTTCAAGGATTGTCGGTGATAGTGTCTGACTGCAAAAGCATATTCAAAGAAATGCACAGAGAAGCTCTAATCCCCAGTGAAAGTATTCAGTGCACACAGAGTACGGTTCTGGCTGGATGGCGGGGCCCAGAGCACCGTGCTGCAGCCCGTGGGTGCTCAGGTACTAGTGCTGTCCCCTGGGGATCAGTGCTGGGCCCAGTCCTGTTTAATAACCTTATCAATGATCTGCATGAGGGGATTGGGTCAAGCACTAGCAAATTTGCAGATGACACCAAATTGGTGGAGGAGGAGTATCGACCTGGAGGAAAGTAGGAGGGCTCTACAGAGGGACCTGGACCTGTGTAGATGGACTGAATCCAACAACATGGAGTTTAATAAGACCAAGGGTTGGTTCCTGCACTTCGGCCACAACAACTCCGTGCAGCACTAAAAGCTGGGGGCAGAGTGGCTGGGCAGCAGGCGGGCAGAAAGGGACCTGGGGGTACAGACGGACAGCAGATGGACAGCAGATGGACAGCAGATGGACACGGGCCAGCAGCGCGCTGTGGCCAAGGCCAACGGCATCCTGGCCTGTGCCAGGAACAGGGCGGCCAGCAGGACCAGGGCAGGGATTCTTCTCCTGTACTCGGCCTTGGTTGGGCCATACCTTGAGTACAGGCTCTGGTTCTGGATGTGTTTCCTTAGTTTGGCCTAAAAAGAGAAAGGAAGCCCATTTCAACCCTCACCTGAACATCCTTCTCCTTTCTGTCACATGGAGGGAATGTTGCTGACTAAAGAGAAGAGTAAGTGGCGGGGGAGTAGGAATAATTCATTTTCATGACGTGTCCATTTCTAACTCCGGATGAATCCCGTGAGGGGGGGAATCCGCGCACTCACTTTCCGTTCCGCCCTTAATTAATGACTCCGTGACGAAGGGCTTCGTTCTGGTCAGCGCGCATGCGCCCTGCCTCGGCTGCAGTGCCGCCTTGTGGCCGGCAGGGTGCGCCAGCGGGTCACTGTAGCGCAGCCGGTCCGGGTCCGTGCGCGGTGTCCGGCCCGGGGCGGCGCGGCTGCAGCGCTCATTGCACGGAACTGCCCCATCGCAAGGAGCTGCCCCATCGCACGGAGCTGCCCCCATCGCACGGAGCTGCCCCATCGCACGGAACTGCCCCATCGCACGGAGCCGCCCCACGCGCACGGAGCTGCCCCCATCGCACGGAACTGCCCCATCGCACGGAGCTGCCCCCATTGCACGGAGCTGCCCCCATCGCACGGAGCTGCCCCCATTGCACGGAACTGCCCCATCGCACGGAACTGCCCCATCGCTCCGAGCTGCCCCATCGCACGGAGCCGCCCCACGCGCACGGAGCCGCCCCATCGCACGGAGCTGCCCCATCGCACGGAGCTGCCCCCATCGCACGGAGCTGCCCCCATCGCCTTCCACCCGCCACCCCTATCCACCTGGTCAGCCCTTGCAGCTGCCGGCTGAGATCAACCCAGCCCATCGGATCACTTAATAGTCAAGAGGTTTCATACTTTACAGGTCGGAGGCAAGATATTTAATGTTGGTTTTGTTAGGAAAATTAATCCACAAACATCAGAGGTTTATGTCCAAAAAAGGAGACAGAGAAGTACCTTTTACTTTATTCGAATAAAGGGAGAGGCCGTGGGGCATTCCCCTGGGGTCTCTCAAATTTTTGGAGGACGCAGCCTCCCTTTTTATCCTAATTTCCCCGCAGCATTTCCCTTCTCTCTTTCCCCATTGGCTGAGGTACTTGAGAGGTTCAGACTTCCTGATACGCCTGATACCGAAGATTCCCCTCTAATGTACAACCCTCCCTTTTGATTTTTAATTCTTACGGAATTTAGGGGTTCTTCTTCCCCATAGTTTCTTTCATCTTTCAATGTTTAATTTCATTTATCAGCAAACCTAAAGTTTGTTTGTAAAGGCAAATTTCTTTTTCCATTCATCAATCAGTGGAATCCTTCCAATTGTTTCTTTTATCTCCCAGTGCTGGTTTTATCTACCAGCAGACCCACAGCTTGTTTGTAAAGACAAATCTGCTATTTCTCTCAGTTTGTTGGTTTGCTTTTTTTTTTTTTTTTTAATCTGCTGCTCTAAAAATGCATAAATACCCATAAAAACAACACTTTCCTTAGTGCACTGTTTGAGGGTACTAATGATGAATTTATTCCAACCAGTTTATTTTATGTAATATTTACTAAGGAGTATAAACAGCTGTTAGCTACCCTTATTTTTTTCTTTTCCCCCTCTGCTAATGGACAGAAAATTGCTAAATAGATATGGACCAAAGGGTGTGATTGACAGTTTCCTATTCTTTCCTGATTTGCTAGTCAATATAGCTGTTCTTACTAAACTAAAAAAGTGATTGTTGTAATTTAATAGACTCAAGAGTAAAGGGTCTTAATATCTATAAATTCATGTTTGATAATGTTTTTGACACTGCTTGCAATAATTGCAAGTTTTACTTGGAGGCAGCAGGTCTGTCCCGGACTCATTCTTCAATGAAGTCTGCAATTGGGCTGTTGATGCTTCTCAAACTTTTAGTATTCTCTTTAAAACATGTTGTATTGGAAGTCTCCCAGTGATTCAGCTGTTTCTTATTTTGTTGTATTTTCTGTTCTTGCTGGACAGTGAGGCTGAGAAGATCAGTCTGATTTGTTTGAATATTCAGACTTGCTGTGGTGGCTATACAGCTGCATCATGGCCAAACGGGGTGTGGAAAAATTTGGCACCATGAACCATTCCTATTATCAGAAAGTGAACAATTGTTTGGAGCATGAGCCAGTCTCTTTCTCACATGACAGCAGCTAATGGAGTTTCTGCATCTTGCAGACAGGAAAGTACACGAGAAAATAGATTTCTGGAAGCCGTCCCTACAGTGTACAAGAAGGATGTCACAGATGCTCAGTGTGTTTTGGTATCCACTCCAGAAAGGCAAATGCATGCCAACATAGAGATAATCCTGGAAATGTGGTGCCCTGCCTGTGCAGCATACGTGCTCTGCCTTTATCGATGTCAGTCCTTCTTGCTTCATCTGAGTCATGTTTGCACTCTCAGTCACTTAAAGTGAATAATGCCCATCAAATGCAGCTGTAACATAAAAGAAAGCACTCTTGGATATCTAATAGAGGAGTGGTGCTGCTTTGCTTCCCTCCCCTGCCAGGAGAGCTTGTTTCATGTCTAATAATTGGCTCATCTTTCATGTAGTCAGTCCTTAAGTGTAAACTCAGCTTCTCTATGGGAAGATGGAAGGATGCATTTACTAGAGGCCAGACAAACCACTTAGATTAATGGGAAATGGAATCACTCATCAATGTGAAAATTAAATCTTTCTCAGACTTTGCACTGCTGTGTATTTTGTTTTGGTTTGTTTGGTTGATGATAGATACACATTCTGACAAGTGCAGGCTGCTATTTCTAAAGAAATTTTCCTCTCTGGTTGTAACTGCAGAAGATATTAATGGTGCTTCTGAACTATGTTATTCCTATTTAGGGATTTGCCAGGAAGCAATGTACTGTACATATTTTACAGTGAATAAATAGTTGCTTAACATTTTTTGTCAGTTTTCTGGCTATTAATAAGCAAAAAAAAAATCTATTTAGATATTATACAAACAATTTGCGAGAACAAATTTTAGTGTCTGTGTGATGAGTGTGGTTCTTACTATTTACTAGTGGTAATAGTGATACTATAGTAATAGTGGTTACTAACTATTCCTGTTGATGGTTTGTTTCAGTCATTAATGAGCTCTTTTTTGCCTGAATGTGGCACAGGAAACATGTAAATAGAACAATAGAAGGCACTCTGCTTAAAGGCTTCTGCTTACGTTTATGTTTGAATACTGAGTGCTAAAGTTAACTATTCTGGAACGTTGGCCAAAAAATGCAGCAGTCCCATTCACAGCAGTAGTCATGAACAGCAAAGAGGAGCACACGGGCAGAGTCTGGTAAGTTTGTTTTTACTGGAAATAGGTACCTGCCAAAACTGCTTTTGTTCTAGGGCCAACTCATAAGTCCTGCAATGGTATCACCCTTCCTGTTGTTCCAGCTGCTTGTCCTTGCTTTGAGAGGATGGCCTAGGTGACAGTGGCAGCTGGCATGGCTTGCACGCACCCCGATCTCACAACACCAACACCTGGAGAAGGTTAATGTGGCTCTTGCAATTAAGTGACAATTAGCAGTGGGCTGTCAAATGGCCTCTGGCATAAGGGCCAATGTGGTCGCTGTGCCTGAAGCCATCGCTACTGTCACCAGCACTGTCTCTATGTAGTGGCAGTTTTGTACTGGCCCCCAGAACTGGCAGCTGCCGTGCCACACTTGGATCTATCTGTTGTGTGCTGTCACACTTGACTTCCATGCTTTCTATCCTCAGGTACACACCAACTGCAGGCACGGCCCCAAGTTCTCTGGCTGCACCCCGAGAAGGGCCTGGTGTGCATACAGAGCCCGTGTTGAAGTTACTACTGACTGATTTAAAGAAAAAATGGACAAAACTCTCATCCCTCTTTTTGAAAACAAACGCTCCACAAAATTGAATTTTGTTTTCTTTTTCCCCATGGATGGCATATAGAATTTGTTGTTAATAAAATACAGATTGATCAAAAGGATTGAGGATCAGAGCAAAGCTTTCTGACTTCCTTACCAGGGTTAGGGACATACTCCTCTGAGCACCAAGACTATCACTGTTCCTGGAGGGCCTGGCTGTCCTGTGCCCTGTGTGCAGCACAATACAGAGGGAATAGTGGCCCTGTTACCTGAGAGGACCCATTGTGAAGGAAACACGAGTACCTTTCCTTTCCTGAATGCCTGGGACCATGCACACAGCCCTGCACAGCTCTGCATGTGCTGCTGCTGTCCATGCAGCCTAGCACAGGCTTAGGCTAGGTGTCACTGGCAGAGAACCTCTGGGACTGTCTCAGCAAAATTGGAGTTGAAAGGGATGAACACAGACAGATGGGAGGAGTGCCTGACTCCAAACTGAGGGACAACTTCAGCTCAATTCCCTTGTGGAATGGGAAGGGGAAGTTAAGAACATGCTCACTGTCTTGTAGAACAGCATGTGCTGCTGTCATCAAGCATTTATTTGAGCACTAGATAATGTTTCTGGTAAGTGCTGTGGGTCCCCAAAACATGGCTGGCTCCGAGGCTGCGGTTCAGTCATGACAAGTTTATCAGTACCCATTTGCAATTGTTTATCCTTATCCAGGCAACTGAGCAAGTAGCATCCACAGTGGTGCTTCAGAACAGTGTGTTTCTTCTTAGCTGAAACCAGAAAGGTCTAATAGAACCTTTTCTTTCCTCTCTCCAGAATATTTTTTTTCCTTCCCCTAAATATTCTGCTGTTCAGAAAACCAGAGAGATTCTTATTTTACTTTGTTTATGGAGATGCACAGGATGCTTTCCCTGGTTTGTCTCTCTTTCTTTCCACTGAGAGTATTCAAAGTAGTGTGTCTTTCTCTCTCAGGTTTTTGTTGGCTTGTTTGTTTGTTTAGGAATAATAACTGTGAAAGTGAGTTTAAGAATGGACTGACATGAAACTCAATGTAGTTTTATTCCAGCTCATTTCCATAGCTAACTTTTCTGCCACTCTAAATTGCTGAAATACAGAGCTATGGAAATACAGACCAGTGAACTTCAGTTCCCAGGAAAACTGTTGCTTGAAAGTGAATCAACGTGGTGTCTTGAGAGGGCTTGTAAGTGTGAAAGTTTTAGAATAGAAGAAGAAAAATGAAAAAAGAAGTGAAAGTATTTTAAAAAAAGTAACATAAAAAGTTGCATTTTAAAGTCAGACTTAAAAAGAAATAAAATTAAATTAAATATGAGTATTTTTGAGCCGGCTCACGCGAAACTCTGTTGCAGACTTCAAAGACGTCAAAAGATGTCAAAGATGTCAATGATGGCGACCTCTAGAGGCAACCTCTTCAAGCCTTTACTTACACTGCTGAGAAAGACTTCCAGTAAAATACAAACATAACTATAATAAAAACATGTACTTGAGTTTAATGTTACAGATTAAAAATGTTTTTTAAGCTAATAATAATTTGGCTATTCGTTTACTAAAAACAGCTTGGAATTCTCACATATGAGTGAAAATATTGTGGTCCAGGTTGTCTGATTAGCTAATAAAAAATGAGTGTCTAAAAGGTCTTCACACTCTTTTGCACAAGCTTTAGGAGAAGTTTTAGGATGGAGCAATGAATGAAAGAAGGAAAGGAGGGAAAAAGGACCTGCCAAAGTCAGCTGAAAATTTTCAAAAAAATCCTATTTCAAAATGTGCAAGGCCTCATCAATTTTACTGATAATAAACCTAGGCCATCTACAATGCCTCTTGTTTTACTTCCTTCAAGCTTACCTCAGTAGGCGAGTATCATTTGCCAAAAAAAGCTTGCTTAACTTTGCTAATAAATATTCTTTCCACAAACAGGAAAAGCTTAAGAACCTGATTCATGTATTCATGGAATATTTTGAGTTGGAATTGAATGACAAGGATCCTCAAAGTCCAACTCTTTAGTGAATTGCCCACACGTGGACTGAACCTTTGACCTTGGCATTATCAGCACCTTGCTCTAACCAGCTGAACTACATTTGATGAAGAGCAAAACCTGGACATCATTTATATTATTCTCATGCTGTGCCTTATAAAGTGCAACTTGATTTGAATCCCACGGCTGTCCTGTTTGTCCCGGGAGTCAGGAGTGTTTGCGTGGTGTTTCGTGCGACCCTTAGCAAAGCGGTCAGTGTGTGAAGCGCAGTGCCGAGGTGACGGGAGGGGCACAGTCTGGAGGAACAGAGCCGTGCTGAGTGTCTGACAGGTCCTGCTGGGTTACTGATTGCTTTCTGTGCGCACCGATCTGTGTGCACTGATCTACACAGGCAGGGCAGAGGGAGGTTGGCTTGCCCGGTTGCTGAGCCAGGGATGGCTGGACCTCCCTGTGCTCCGGCAGCCTCCGGGGAATGCGCGGAACGTGCAGGAAGGCAGGCACAGCCCAAGGGGCTTGACACAGCAGTTACTCTGCTGCTGTTGGAGGAGCAGCACTGCAGGAGCCACAGCCACAGGGAGAGACCCGAGAGTCTCTCAGGAAGGTGCTTTCCAGACCCCAGAAGCACTGGGGTGCCATGAGCATCTGCACAGGTGCAATGGACTGCAGTGGTCCTCTTGGTGCAGATGTTGTGTTGCTGGCAGCATAGAACAAATGGAAGCTGTAGCCAGTGACTGCGTGCAGGGCTGGATAGCATGGTGCAGGTTTTTTAGCAATGAATGGGAATGATTCTGTAATTGCCACAGGATTTTTAATTTTTTTTTTTTTTTTTTTTTTTTTTTTTTTTTTTTTTTGTTTTTTGTTCAGGTACCTTCTGCAATCTGGGACAGATCCAGTCTACATCTGCCCCTTGAGCAGGGATCTCCTCAGTGCCATGGAGCTGTGCATTGCTTATTCTTTGCTTATTCTAGTGCTTCCCTGAAGGAATGACTGCAGTTACCCGTGCCCTCACCTGTGAGTACAATGCACAATTCTCCTTTCTAATAAAGGTAATCAAAGCGTTGATTAAAAACCTTCAGTTAGTCCATTTTACTTATTCATCAAATGCTGAAAACTCTTGTCATAAGGATGGAAAAGAATTAAATTATTGAAAGAATTCTTGTTTGTCTTTAAGTCTTATCCTGATACTGACTGGAATAATTCTATTTGCATACTGGAGTAATTTTTTTTAATAGATTGTTATTAGTAAATTATGTGAAATTATCAGTAAGTTACTGGTATCTTCTTCAGGGGAAAAATGGTTCCCTTAGTGATAAGCATTCTAACCAGCTATCACGACCTTGTATTTTCTAACCTTTCAAAAATTGTTGCTTTTATCTGTGCATTTGCTTTCCTTTTTTTTTTTTTTCTTGATCAAAACCAGAATAAAAACTAAGATTAGTGGTGGAGTTAGTTAAAAAGAATTTGTAAAATAATGTTGAGGTAAATGGAGGTAAAAGATACAATGGAAAAAGAACTGAGAAGTAAACTTTTGATTCTATTGGGATGGGAGTGGCAGCACACTGTGAAAGATTATGTGGATTGAGGACTCTAGAGAGTCTAGTATGTGCCTTGGGATGAATAACAGCTGGCCATGTCTCTCGATTCTGTGTTAGGACCCAAAATGCAACTGAATATTGTGAAAGTATTGTTTAGGAAATGTAAGGAAGAAAGGATTTTCACGAAAGACTTTATGATTTTATTATTTTCAATTCTTCTAAAATTACCTCAGTAAGGTAGAAAATGACTGCAGTTTGATTCCCACTGTTAGTGCATAACAAAAATATTTTGTTTTAAACCACTGCTTGTTAAGAATAGCATCTTTTGTGCTCCTTAGAAATGGCAAACCTCCCCAGTCGTGACAGGTGCAGGACACCTCAGCAAGCCATGCCCTGGAGACCTCAGGCAGGCTCCAAATCCTCTGTGAGAAGACAGGGGAATGGGACAGCAGGAGGAGGAATCCTCAATGTCCAGAGCAGCTGCAGATGGTCACCACTCATTCCATTCCAGGCAAACAGTGATGAAATAACTCCAGTGGCTGCTACAGACTGACAACGCCAGCTTGCAGCTGCATAGTGAAGAGGGGAGAGAAACATTAGTTTGAGCACAAATGAGTAGCACTAGGCAGACCAGAATTCAATTAGACAGAAAAGCTGAAGCCGGCTGTTCCCCAGGCTACCATCTGCCCTGCAAGAGACAGAGGGGTTTGCTTCATGTGTTTTTCACCCTTCTAGACACTTGCTTGCTAAAAGAATAAAACTTTTTAACTGAAAACCTGAGGTTCCAGTGCTTTCCAGATGTTTGTAACATTTATTTTTTCTATTTCTCAGATGTTTTATTATCTTTATTGTGCAAGAAAAACTATTTGTGTACTAGCAATCAGTGATTCATATCGTCAAGCTGTTTTCTTCTTCCGGGAAGATCCAGCCCTGCAGACAGGATTCAACTCAAATAAAAGTAAGTTCTCATGCTAATGGCAAATTGGGGTGACCCTCCATTCCTCTGAGTCTTTCCATCTGAGTCAGCTGTTCCAGTTCTCCTCTGTGGATCAGAGCAGCTGACATGGAAGCACAGGAATAGAGCAGCACTTCAAAACCATGGTCTGTTGACAGACCCTTGTTATTAATGCCTGGCTAAGAGAGAAAATGCACACATATTAATCCTTGTTTTGCTTTTATTTGAGATGGTAAAAATATTAAAAGAAAGCATAAACATGAGTCTGAGCAATATGATTGCGTGCTGCCCTGTCCTTGCTACCAAAGACCAGGCACTGAAGGAACATAGTACAAACTGTGCCAGTTATAATTCTGCTCTGATAGGCCAGGAACCACCAGGAACAGGCCAGGAACCAGCAGGAATAGGCCAGGAATGACAGCTATCTGGTGCAGAGCTCAGCTCAGCGCTGTGTGGTAGATATTGCGCCTTTCATACCTGCATCATTTACCTACATTTTAAAACTCCTAGGACAGGCCATGAAGTAAATATTTCTGTGCATTCAGACAATGTTAAACCCTTGCAAACAGGACAGGAAGTTCCTTCAATGGAACATATCTGGAAATAACTGGAATGAGGTTCCCTGTTTGTATTATGGCCCTGTCTCTACAAAAGGAACTAACATTTTCTTTGTATTTAAGGAGATAGTTCTGACTACACCGTAAAACAGCAGTTGAAACAAGGAGGTAGTGTGAGTTGATTTCACCAGAACTAGGAAGAAGAGCCACTTCCTTCTAAGATCCTCAGAAAAAAGAATTAGGTTTATTGCAAAAAATATTGCATCCTGATTGATCAAGTTAACATAATATTGGTCTGAGTGCGGCATTTGCTCTTGTCTTTTTATGTGCACATCAAGGCTTTAGAGAGGGATAAAAATGTTAGTTGTGACATAATCAGGGTTTCTAAAAGCATATCTATACAATGAAAAGGGACAAGAAGAAATTATTTGTCTCACAAGGGTTCAGGTAAGTCCTGCTCAGTGTTCCGAATTAGGGTCTGTGATTTCCTTTTGCTCTGCAGGAGCTCAGGTGTTTGAAGGGAAGCATTCTGCTTCTACCATTGCCATGACTGAGGTGGGACAGGGCATGGTGGAGGAGCATGATGGCTTTTGCAAGAGACACAGTCAAGCTTTTCCCAATATGCAGTAAATCCACCAACATGTTCATATCTGAGTGGTAATATTGTGAGATATCTTTGGATGGAGATGTTACAAATAAGGGCTGTTATAACCGCAACCAACTTTGTCAGTCTGGGGGACTTAATTTTACCCTGAGTTATTTAACCAAACCTGTCTCAGGAAGTCCCTGTGCTACAAATTGCTGAAAGTTACGAAAGTACTTAGGAAAGGCATTTATTTCCATGCTTTCTAAATTCCTGATAAGACATAACTTAAGTCCCTGCCTGAGATTGAGATACATGGGATGAAGCTTTGAGACAAAATGTTACAGATGTTTTATGTTGGTGGTGATAAGGATGAGTTTCTGAAAAGTAGTAAAATAGATTTGAAGCTATTAATTAATCAACTAAGAAAAGTAGACCCTACACATAGGATCGTCATGCACAAATATCAAAACCTTTAATTCCCATAGCTTGGAGAGAAAGAAGTACCATTGTACTGGAAATGCAGGCTCGAGAAAGCAAGGCCTTAGAGACAGCAAGTGTGGTCCTGCTGTGACCAACTGGCCAAACAAAAATAGTTTTTGACAACTTCAGCTCCCTGATAGGATTACTTAACCATCATGAAAATGTCCATATTCTCATTCCCAAGAGGACTATTATTAAATTAAATTAAATCAAATCAAAGAAATGATATTAAGGGACTTGTGCTTTAGCATTGCATAATTCTGTTTTGCATCTGAGATTTCTTGTTCTGTGGTTAAGTTTTCTAATAGCTGATAATTTGAAAGAAAGATTTAAAAATAATTTAACTTGTTTCTAACAAAAAGATAAAGTCCTTTTACCTTTATAGTAGGTCTAGCTTTCACTTAAGCTAAAAAAGATGGTAAGACACCATCTGCAGCAGCGTTTATTAGCTGAGAATCAAATGTATCTACACTTTTCTTGACAGGGTTTGTAAATTTCTGGTGAGAGGTATTTAACTCCAGCAAGGAATTAAAGGAGAGATCCATAATTTAAGCACCTTGAGCCGCTGCCTTTCCCTCATGGCATAGCTCCCACCAAATCTGCTTATCCTCATGGTGGATGCTTGTTCTCTGGAGAAGAGAAACAGAAGGCTGTTCTGGGTACTGTTGTCAGCTTCACTTTTTTTCCACAAATCTAACTATAAAATAGGGCTGAGAGAGTTACAGGGCTACATCATGTCCTCCTGAGCACCCTACACAGTCTAAACCATGGCTAATCCGCTTTTGACTTCTAGATCCAATTGCAGCCTAAAGGATCAGTTTAATTAAATAGGAGATTAGCAAGACTAAGTTTTCCCCTGAGAATTTGAAATTCTATTGTGATTTTTATGCAGTGCATTCTAAGCCAATATAAGCAGCATTAATTTAGATTTTCTACTTATTTTTAAATGCTGTCAGGGACTCAGTATAGATCAAAAGTAAAATTGTATTTGTAAGTACTGGGTTACTTCTGTGACAACCTTTGTATTAACTGCTTACTGTTAAACTGTGGAAATTGGATTTTGCTTCATGAAACTTTCATGCAGTTTTCATGAATTTCCTAGGGACTGATCAACAGATCTTTCAATGCATTTTCAGCTGATGAGACACAGTCAAGGCTTTTGAGTCCTAAGTCCCATTTACTCTCTGAAAATCCACAGCATTTTAAAAGAAATATTACAATGCATTCTGAAAAATCTATAACCTCCCTGAACAAAATCTGGGCTAGATACCAAGTGCTTACATTTTGGTAGTTCTGGAAAGGGAAGGATGTTGTTTGCAACTCCATCCCTCCGTGGCCCATGCTGTATCTGTCTGTCTGTCTCAGGCTTGTAAGGATTGGCTAATGAGCAATGCGCTGATCCAGGCTCCTGCTGAGTCAGGTGCAGACACCCTTCTGAGGTGTGCAGGAACTTACCATGTTCTGTATGGCAGCAAATCCAACTTGGGGCACCCTGTTCTAACGTTATTGTAAAGGCAGTGAGGGATTGTACAGTTTAAATGAGACTACCTTGAGTAAAATGAACACGAACATTGTGGTTCAAAGTACATAGTTGCAAAAGCATGTGTCAAACTCTTAATACTGCAAACCTTATTGAATTACTATAATATTACAAGATCAAACAATTTTTCTTAAGTAACCTATCTTCATTTTGTATTTTTCATTTGCATATATGGATAATTTGCTTGCTTTTTTGCAGTTGATTTGCCTGCATTTACTGCATTGCATAAAGCTGATTTGTCTTCCTCTCTTTTTTTGTTCCCCAGAAAGAAGTCACTAAAGAGGTCACTTTTGGTTTTAAAAAATAGGGGAAAGCAGACTTTACACATTATTTTGTCAGACTGGGTGAGATAAAAGGGATTGCTTTTCATCTTTTGGTGACAAATATAAAGTGTACACTTCAGTTGTATAAATTGCTTTTTGAAATTAATATTGGAATGCATTTTAGAGAGCTTGTATAACTTCTTATCTATCATCAGAACATGAGAATTTATAAATACATTAAAGAGTGAGTGGCAATTAGGTTGTTGCCCTTAAAAAGCAATTATTTAAATAACTAACATTTCTAAAAAACATTTTATTTCTTTGATCAAGGTATTTCTTTGAGAGAAAGCAGAGAAAGTCTTCTTGTATAAAATTAGGCTTACAATGCTTTATGTACATAATAAATACAAAACAATGGCTGAGAACTTACCAATTGCCCTGATCAATTTTGGTGCATTTCACAATAAGAGATGCTATTTTTAAAAACATTTTTCTCTAATGCAGGTGAGACCAGAAGTGTATAAGCTTAGAAACTATTAGACAAACAGTGTTTCTTTTGTCCATGGAAACAGAGAGAAAGATTAAAAGGGTTTTCATATTGAGTTTCATGGTGCTTCAACATGCCACCACTCACATTTTGATAAGGCTCTTGAAGCTTTGTGAAGTTTTTCTTTCTGCTGCTTTTGAAAGTACCATTCTATTAAGAGATATGATGGTTGCCTTGTTTTTTCCTGTAAAATAGATTCCATTTGTTCAAACTGCTCCAAACACACACACCTCAAACACCCATCCCAGGGTGGCTGCTCACCATCCTGCTGTGAGCAGTGCAGCTGTGCTGTCGTGCAGCTGCTGCTCTCCTGCAGCTTTGCATGCACGTTGTACAGCATGGTTCTGAACACAGCAGCCTGATTTCCTGTCAGCTTTGTGCTTGCACGTGGAGAGAGCACCACTGGTGCTTTGGGAAGGCCAGGTGTGTCCTGCTTCGTCTGGTACCTGATCCTTCTCCTGGTCACCCCAGAGCAGACAAACATGGAGTGTGATGTGCAGCCCCTTCCAAAGAGCGATCTCTGGCCAAAAAACTGTTTTTCAGGCAAGGGAGATTCCACTTTCACTTTCACTTGTCACCTCTTTCACAACTTTTTCTCGTGTCCGAGCCCTGTCCACTTCAGCCTCCCCTGATGTTATGACATATGCCTCAAACATGTCCCACAAAGGGACCTGGAGTGTGTAAGGCCCCAAAACAAAACATGGCTCAAAGACCCTCTTAAAAGGGCGTTTGTTTTTTTTTTTAATATGCTCTGAGTTAGACGCACAGGAAAAATAGTGACAAGATATTCTCAAGAACTCAAACAACAAAAAAACTTTACTGGCAACTTCAGAAAACCAGAGAACTCTGGCAAAAGGTTTAGAGCAGCAGTCAATCAACATAAAACACTTCATAGACTGTTGATTTAGTCCATTCAACTTAGCCACCTCCAAGCTTATCCTATTTTAAGTTATTCATAACTCTGAGAAGAGGTAATTAGAAGAAGAGAGAGAAAGAGAGAAAATATACAGAAAGAGACAAATATAGCTGTCACCCTGGGTTCCAGCCGTGTCTCAGCTGATACCAAATCCAAGGAAAGGCAGGGTCAGGATGTACGCTCAACTCCTGTTCTGGCTTAAGAGCCCTTTAGCTTTCCCTGGGCCCTTTTCCCCACAGAACTTGTTCGAGGATGCAGTCCTGGGTACTACCAGATGAGCTGCTATTTTACATCATAGAATATCCTGAGTTGGGAAGGACTCTCAAGAATCATGCTCCTGACTCCGTAGAGGGCAACCCAGAAGAAAAACCCTATATCTAAAAGCATTGTCCATCCTCAGCCTTCTTCTCCTCTCTTACCTTCTTATTCCAATTCTGCCTTTTGACAGATTAAAAGATTTGTTCTAATTCCTTTAAACTCATCCGAATGCTTTTAAAACTCATCACAAATACTTGGCAGGACGATATAAAAATCTAGTATTTTCTCTCATGCAAATTTTTTTTCTTAATCAACAGATGCTTTTAGCAACAAATATAACAGAAAAACCAACACTGTAAAATGATAACCTGTCCTTGCTACAGAAGAGAAGTTGAAGAACTTGGTGTATTTTGCATGAACTTGGTGCAGTTTGTAGGGAAACTGGTGGCAAAATGCCTAAGACTTTATGATTTATGTTAAACCATTTAGTATCTCCTAGCTAGGCTACAGGAAGGTAACTTGATTGCAAAGCACTGAAGGAATTGACTTTGAAGGGCATTTGTCTTGCCCTTCTCTGGATGCACTGTTTTGTACTATTCACTTCAACATTAATTACCTCTAATTCCTAAAATGCAACCTGGTCACATTGTGAAAGGAGAGAGGAAGGAAAAGGGAGCACGGCTGTCTCTGTTCCAAAGAGCCAGCGAGCAGCAGATGCTGGTGGGTGAGAAAGGAGTGAGGGCCTGCAGGGGAGAGCAGCTGGTCCCACACAGGAGTGAGAGCAGCTGGGGAGAGCAACTGGTCCCAGACAGTGACCATGTACCCTGTAACCCCAGTAACCCCAGTAACCCTGTACCCTGTAACCCCAGTAACCCTGTACCCTGTAACCCCAGCAACCCCAGTAACCCTGTACCCTGTAACCCCAGCAACCCCGGCTCTCCTGCTGTCCTGCCATGGGGGCTTTGCAGCAGTCTGGGCTCTGGAGTAGTGTCACCAGTGCTCTCAGAAATTCCTGGGATTTTGGCTGCCCTGACTATGATCATGAATTAAAGGCAGTAGAGGTATTTTGGGGTACAGATGAAGTTCTTGCAAGAGAACATTTTAAAGAGAAAAAACAATGAGCTATGGTGCTGCAAGTTTAGGACAAGGAAAAGTCTCCTTTCTCCTGGGGCTTTGTTGACTCCAAACAGACCAGCTGCAGCTTTATTGAAATGACAGTGCAGTGATTTCTCCTAGTACCAAAAGGTAACAGGGGTCAGATATTTTGCTATGTTTCAGATTTTTGAAGGGGGAGGGTCAAATCCTGACAGTCTAACTTCCATGTAAAGAGGGATTGTAATAAATAATGGAACCACCCAAGGATGAGCAGAATATAAAGCACTGGAGGCAGCAAAGCTTCCTTTAGAGAGAAACTGTGTCTCACAATTCTGTTAGTTGACACCTAAGAAAAAAGCGGCTTCATTTGATGTTGCACTTCAAAATCCTAAATATCCAAACAGGAGGAACTTAATAAGAAACAAAAGGACCTTGGGAGACTTTTGTCTCCCAACAAAAAAAAAATCCCAAGAAAGGGAAAATACCTGAACTGTCATTGATAAATTTGTGACTTTACTTACTTTAAAGTCTGTAACTTGCATTTGGATCCTTGTGGGAATTCCAATAAATATATTAAAGTACTTCACAAATCCCCCTGAATTGAAGTCAGTGCTGGAACGTTAATCCATGTCTGTAAAAAAAAAAAAGGGGTCTAGTTTGAAGAAAATGTAAATTCTCACAAAATCAAATCTTTTTAAAACTCAGGTAACTCACAGAAGAAATCCTAATGTTTGATTGCCTTCTGTGTCTGATTCCTATCAGTCATAAAGTAGTTTTAATTAGAGGCTACCAACCATTTACAGGTGTTTCTACTGCTTGTGGTGACAACAGCCTTGCAGCAGACCTGGAATTTGGGGTTAGTGGTCTCTTGTCAGATGTCCTACGTGTTGCTCTGGTGGCTTGCTGTTGACTTGCCATCCACTTAAAATACCTTAACCCCTAAATACATAATTTGCTTTCCAGTAGTCCTTTCAAAGTCTGTGTTCAACTCAATTTATTTCAATGGAGACCTGAAGAAAAAAATCTACTTCTCTGTTCATGTAATTCTGTATCTCTCTCAAGATTTTGTAACAGTCAGTAGTAATAAATAATGCAACTCTGGCACAGAAATATGCAGGCTGATCTACAGACCTTACTTCAAAGCCAAGCTGCATTTTATTAGGTTTCTTTCTGTCAGTCTGCACATAATCTTAGACAGCCTTTTCAGTCTTAATAAAGCATTCTATACATTTCTTCCTTTATCATATTTAATGTAAAAAAATAAATGCTGCATGCACTAATGCCAGCACACGCCATCAGCAGTCAGGAATATGAGACAAATCAGGGAGGTGAAGTGCAAAGACCTTCCAGTTCAGTATTTTATCTACTCTCTTCTCTGCTCTCTTTGTGTGTTTACCTGCTCTCTTCTCCCTAGGAAATTGAGTCCCAACATTTTAAAACAGACATTCTGGACCTTAATTCCTCTTTCTGCATCTGCTTCTTAACCAAAAGAGGTCAGAATTGTAACTAGTCAAATGGCAGCTCTGCAAACTGCGACATAGAGCCATCCTTCTTAGATTAGTATAGCTCATGAACATGAAATGTTCTTTATTCTCATTGTTCTGGCTCTAAATTTGTCTTTCCCTAATTTCTGATAACAGAATGTTTCCATTTCTTGCCAGTTTGACCGTTTGGATTTCATGGGAGGCTATGTCAAATGACTTGCTAAGAACAAAACTAACAAAGTCCACTGCTCAGCACCGAGAGCAGTCAGACTGCTCGCACATGACTCATGGATTACACATAGATCCTTGCCATTTGCAAAGTAAGTGCCTCTAGTTTGGACTGCTTTTCATGCTACAGACCTTGCTAAAATTAAAACCAGATCTGTAACATGAAAAAGAGAAGACCAGAAATTGGAAATGAGTAGGAGATAACTTATTACGGAAAAAAAAAAAAAAGGAAGTAAAATACGATGTTATTAGTTCTCTTTATTAATTTAATATACAGTGATAACTCCTGTCATTTGTTCATTTAGAAATGAATAATATGGTTGTAGCCAAAACAGAAACACCATAAGCTTCACAGGGTCATGTGAAAGGAAGAGATTAGAGAATTCTAGGGAGGAAAAAAACAAAAAAGGGCTGGAGAGATCCCTGGAAATCAACGAGCCCACTGTGGTCTTGGTCTGCTGAGTATAAACCCTTATCCAGCAAAGATCCAGAGAGGCTATGGTTTAACTGTATTTGTGTAATAAATAATGAGAGTTAGTATCTATAATGTATTGAATCCATTAAAAATATAATTGCATTACTGTAATGTTAATTATATTTTATTATATACTACAGACATTATTTATATGTCCATTATGTATAATCTATATGTATTATGTGTAATAACAATCTGTATAATTAAATAAATTCCTAGTAATGTGAAATGCTCATACTGTCACTGTCGGTACAGAAGTCAATCTGAATAATATATAACATGAGTGGCCTTGCTAAATTCTGTTTAAAGCTTCTGCTAGCAGCAGATAGTGCTGCTAGTGTTCATTTTACTCTTACAAATGGAGAAATTTGCATAACAATTTCAGTGTAACAAGCAGAGTATAAATATCTCACGAGAAATATTGAGACACTGAGTTGTTAGGTAACAACTCAGCAGTGATTAATTGAAGACCTGTGTTACTTGTTCTGTTGAGTAATCCAGGATGACAAAAATGCTTCCCACTGGGTAATGTTATACTCAGAGTGTCATTAAATATTAGTGCTAGTTTCAAATATTAGTGCAGTTATTAAATATTAGAGCTAGTTCTTCATTCCTTTGCAAAGTAATAGAATTTAAAGTAACAGAAAATGAGGTCGTTTTAATGGGATTATGGAGTGTAGTGAGAGCACCTTATCAGCTTTATTAACATAGCACACACAAACACTGATTTTGTTTATATATCCCCATTTAACAAAATGCAATGAAAACAAAACTAAGATTCCTTGATTTATCCTGACCAGACTCCAATGACAATTCTGTCAAAGAATTCATTTTGCATGAGCTTTTAGGTTTTTTATCTGGCTGGTGCTGTGAGAACAAGTTGTGACTATCTTAGAGGTGTGTTGTTTATGCTAGAATATTTTGTGTCAGATTAATTGCAATTATGCAGCTCTTCAGAAATTCAATGCAGAACAGTTTACTGATGGGGTGGAGAGATTATTGGACTTATTTCCACACTATGTCTCGATGAATACTTCAAATGTGAAAACTTGAAATAGTGCATGTCACAGGGAGAGCGGGACCTGCAGATGAAGTTTGTTTAAGAAGCTTTGCTGTCTGAGAAGTTTGTCTGAGAGGCAGAAAGAGCTCCTTTGTGTGTTTAGCCTCCTTCACAGGAAAGGGTTTAAATGAAGGTAAATCCTTCTTTAGCCTCAGATTTTGGCAACAGTTTAAATTTAAGGAAGCACTTTGTTCCTCAAGTTCAATGATGGCAAATCAGATATATATATATATAAATGAATTATTTATTATGACAAATGAACAGACATAACAGGCAAAAGATCTTAATCAAAATTACTATAGAGTATAAAACTAAAAGGACTACTAGTAGATCATAGCATCACGTAGAACAGTGCACTGTATCAAGTTACCTACATTAAAGCTAGGAAAAGAAGTAATACTGATTAGGAGTGGAATGTAACTTTCTGCCACAATGGTGATGATGTGCACAAATTCCTTCACTCAGCCCCTGGTGAGTAACTTTGAAACAATTGTCCCTACTGATGGGAGAAACTCCACGGGTCTCCAGGAAATTGTATAGAAGACTTCTGCTCTGTGGAAGTGTCCTGTGGCTTTTATAGTTGTAAAGTAAATGGCTGTCACTCACAAATTCAGCTTATCTTCCAGATCTCACTTCAAAGTAAGATGTTTATTGGTAGTTGAGAGATGCCAGACCAGTGTCAACTCTGGTGCCAAAATGATGCCAGAATGGCTCACTACAAGACAACACGTCCTGCTTGAGTTATCTGACTGGTGAACAAACACCAGGTAAGTTTTCATGGGGGGTAAGGTGCCCTGCTAGAGTGCAACAGCTCCCTGTATTTACCCACAAGCCAGTCCAAGTAGTTTGCATCCCTTGCAGTGGAATGATAAACACAGGGGCCAAGTTCTGTACTTGAAGGGATGACACATGGCAACCTGTGTCTGTATCAACAACTCAGGAAGGAAAATGCAAAATGCTCAGAGATGGTCATTTCATCTTGCAGAAATTTGTGTGCCTTGTTTGTGCATTTAATCCCGACCACAGCTAAGCACCCAAACCAACTCTGGAGAGAAGTGCTTGGTTCTTCATTTCTGGATGTCTTTGAGTTAGAAAATAATTACATTTAACTAAGGATATCTCCAGAAATACAAACACAGGAGCAATAAAGTTAGATTTAAAGACTCAAATAATGCTGAAGCCTAAGCAAGATATACTGTAGTGGCTGCTTCAGAATTTGTACTTAGTTGCTTTCTCAAGCACTGTGGTGGTGTTGTTCATGTCTATATGGGTCTTTCACTTAAAATAACCATGCAGGAATGTCTTTTATATGAAAACCCATGGCAGGATATTCTGTATTCTGGCCTTTAATCTCTGCCAACCAGGCAGACTCTGCCAGTGTGGTGAGGAAGCTGCAGTCCCTTGCAGCCACCTGGCCAGGTTCTGCTGCCCTCCTGCAGCAGGGACATGCACATGTCACAAGACATGCAGTCTCTGCAAGAGGTCTGCTGCCATGCCCGTACAAAGACTGTGATGCCCAGTGCCAATGCCTCCATGCAATTCCTGTCTTCTTGGGCAGGAAGTCTTTGGGAGAAATGTTTGGCTCGGCAGCCAGGTCCTTGCTGTGTGATTTGTATGGAGTTTAGCTCCACACACCTGCAATGTTTTGTGTCATGCCCACTCTAGAAGTTGCAAGATATCTGATTTGAAATCCCACCCAAACTGCAGCAGGCCAGAACTGGACTTGAGGACAGTTTATCTCCATCCTACCCCTTTAAATTTGAAGTTTCACTGGAGATGGACTGCTGCAGATCTGATTTTGGGCTCTTAGTGGTGCCTTCTCTGGTCTTCCTCAGTGAAGATCACAGCCTGCTTCCTTGGTTATACATACATTCCCACTCCTTACGTTGCAGAGAACTTGTGTTTCAATCAAATAACTTTTCTTTAAAATAAGCCTTAATGTTCTAATTCTCTTTACTAAAGAAACAGCTGTTTTCTTTTGCCATATGAGTCCTGAATATTTTTATTTGCTTCCATACATATTTTGATTGTTCTATGCTGTTACACAATTATTTTTCACTAGGTCCTTGACAGATTGAATGTGACTGTTTAAATTGTATCTTGTGTATATACCTGTTCAACATCCTTTTATTCAGTTTTAACAATCTGAAAGGCTGCTGGAAATGATTCTATTTCTCATTTGTCCTAACTGCTGAACACAGTAATTGTGATGGGAGCTCCTGAAGACTCTCTTGTGTGTTACACCCTTATGGGAATGTGCGATGAATAGAGGTTTACCCTTTTACAATATTTTCATTATTTTCTTTATTCCCCTCACTGTTGTTGATTCTTTACAAATGCTCAGCAGACCAACAACGCCAAGTTTTAAAGCATTTAATTAGTGTTTGGGGCATGGGTACATGGAATAGGAAATCAAGGACATGTTTGGGTGTATTTTAAGCATGCATGTTCTTATAACCATCTCAAAACCTCTCAGTCCTTCTGTTATTTGCATATATGGAACAATAATTTTTTTATAGTGTCTTGACAGTCTTTTAATTATCCAGACCTGTATAAAACTATGACTAATGGTTCTTATTCCTCTTACCTTCCTTAAAATGTTTCTGTATGTGTCAGGAAAAAAATCTCTAAAGAGCAGTCATTCCTATTTTGCAAACTATCATGTAATCACAGAATCAGAGAGTGTTTTGGGAAATCCTACTGGAGCAAAGCCACAAGAACTCTGACTTCTGCTATTCTTTTCCACCATTCTCACAATGACTTTTGCAGTTTTTGGGAGCAAACAGACACCAGGTGGATTGAATTCCAGTGCACTGCTAAGGGGACTCTCCCTTCCAAACAAGGGCTGCTCTGTGACCGTGTTCACAGGGGTCCCAGGATGAGGGAAGAGACGAGGATCTGACTCCATGTTTCAGAAGGCTTGATTTATTATTTTATGATATATATTATATTAATACTATACTAAAAGAATAGAAGAAAGAAGCAAGGCTACACTGCTCGGTATGTCTTTCCACACAGTAAAACCCCATGTATGTGCTCTGTGCTATAACATCTTCCAGGATGGCCCACTGTGCATGCATATCAAAAGTGATGAAGAACTCCAAATATTATACTTGAATAAAGAGTGCACACACATATATACAACCTTTAAACAAAAGTGGCTTTGTGTAATAGAATAAAATGCCAGTAAAAGTATTGAAAGAACATGGTTTCGTTTTTTATTCTACTTTGTTCACAGAAACAACTATTAAAGGCACTAAACACATCTGAGTTTATGAAGCCTTGACCTAGTATATGTCAGTCATTGCTCAGGGGACGATGGTAGATTTTCATGACTACCAACATTGCATTAACCCTAACCCTGCACCACCCAAAGAATCTTCTTCCCACTCCTGTATATTCTTGACTTTCCCCAATGCGGGACCTTCCTCCGTGTGAGTTTCCCCTCCCACTGTGGCTCCAGCACCAGCAGAATGCAGGCTCACCTTCCTCAGTGGTTTGGTGAGCAGTGCTCTGTCCAACGGCCCCAGGGCAGGAGTGACCATCGAGGTCAGCTGGCATTCCTCCACCAGGACTCGCTCTCTCAAAGTACACTGCTGTTTTCATTTTAAAAACCAGACCTTTTACCCTATTCTTTATGGTCAGTTGCACCGGGATTTTAAAAGTTTCAAGGCATAAATACTATCTTACTTGGCAATTACGTTGCTCAAGATGATACAAAATAACCACTCTGGCAATACTTCATGTCTTTGTGTTCTGGAGCATCCTTCAGGGCCAGAACATGTCTGCACTCTCTCCCTCCAACAGTATATATAAATTAGATGTGATTACTTGTTTTGAAAGTGGCAAACAGCAACACCTGCTTACAAAGAACCTCATTTTCTCACAAAGTTGCACAAGATTGACAAAGAAAATGAAGGACTAAACCTCCACTGACTGCTGTGGCTGCAGGGCAAAGGGCGTTTGGTCTCCACAGAAACACTTGCAGCCTGCTCCTGAGCAGAACCACCAGCATGTCTCAGGGCTGCCCAGCACCGGGGGCTGCACTGTGTCCAAGTATTTGTGAAAATGTGGAATTTTGTACAGCTGCCCCTTGTTTTCTTGAATTTTGGATACTTGACTGCACTATTAGATTGTGTGTTGCTAATATGGAAACAGGTGAGTACAGACTGCATTAGAAAAATTGTATCCAGGAAATTGTTAGGTGTGTTCATATGCATGCACAGACCACGTAAAAACCTTATCAAAGAGCTCCTGTGAAGTGGTACTTCACTACACTCACCATATGACAGCTCTTATGTCATTTAAGAATTGGCTTATTTTAAAAACTGTTAAATGCATACAACTATTTATTAAAAACGAACAGAGAACACTCTGAACTAATAAACCATCACAAATTTCAGAGCATTTTTGGATTATATCTTGCTTCATTTGGGTGAACTTAATATGAAGCTGCAACAAGTGTAAAAACTGCTTCCTGACATGTGAAAACTGTGTTTGTGTTTGAAAATGAACTAGTTGTTTCAGGAACAGCTGCAGAAAGAATAACTTCTACATGTCCTTCAAATTTGAATAGGGATATTGAAAAATGCAGCAGGGGGACAAGCTGACATGTTTTCTTTTGAATCAGTTCAGGATCTTCTGCTGAAAAGATCTCTGATTGGATTCCTCAGGAACCTTTTATCACTGAAGCAAATAATTTGATATTCTCACTCCTCACTTAGGGGACAATCCTCAGTTTGAAATCACTAAACTTCAGGAAGACAAATGGGTTTTTCCCTCTAAATGAAGGAGTGCTTAAGCTTTGGACTATTGTGCCAGGTGACAAATTAATCAACCTCTGGCTTGTTGCCCTGACTTATTTGTGTTTTGGCTTAACCTCATGTGAATCCATTTTCCTGCTCTCAAATACATAAAATCAAAGAGCAGATTTGCTGTGACTCATGTGTTTTTTTATATATGTTTATCCTAAGTGGGAGTCAAACTGCAAGAACATTAGATATTCCAAAAGTTGTAGTCTAAAAGTCTTACTAGAAAGGAAGTGGTGCCACTGTCCACTTTAGATAGAAAACCATCATTCAGTCCATTGAAGAATTAACCCCCAAATTACCTTTTAGTAAAAATACATTAATTAAAACTTAGCACTGATAAAGTATGCAAGAAAGTCAAGATTCTTTAATGGTTTAATTTCTACTAGCAAGGGCTGTTAAAAAAGTTAGGAAATACTGGATTATGGAAAAGAACCGCAATGTAAAGAACCGTGGCCATTGGGCTCTCTGTGCCCATCTTTCAGCTTTAGGGCTCTTTAAGATTTACCATCATTTTCCTGGGAAAACAGGGAAGGGATTCAAGACTTTAGCACTGTAGAATCACAGAGCAGCCTGGATTGGGAAGGATGTTGAAAGACCATCTGCTCCAGCTTTTTGTGGAAAGGGAGCCCGGAAACATTTTCCCATAGCCTGTCCAGCTGCATGTTGAACCCTACAACAATGGGGACTCAGCCTGTCCCTGGGGAGGTTGTTCCAGTGAATGATTGTTCTCACCATTCCCTTCAGCAAGGGCCCAGGCCTCCCAGGCCTTCATCTGTACTGGGCTCTAGTGTTATTCCATCCCAGGTGCAGAATTTTGCACCTGCCTTCATTAGCCCTCACACCGTTCTTGCTAGCCCAGTGTTCCAGCCTGTCCAGGTCTCTGCGTGAGCTGCTCTGCCTTCTCATGTGTCTTCCTCACCAAATAGTGCAGTGTCAGCACACTTGGTGAGAGTGTTTTCCATCCCAAATCATTTATCAAGGTGTTGAGCTATGTGGGACCCAGTATCAGTCCCTGGGGGAGCTCACCTCTGACAGGCTGCCAGCCAGAGTAAAACACATTGGCCAGTGCTCTGAGTGCAGACTATCTGACAATTTCTCACCCATCTCAGAGACCAACCATGCAGCCTCTGTCTTGTCCATTTGTCCAGGGCTGTCTGTGAGGAATGGTGTTGAATGTTTTGCTGAGGTCCAGCTAAACAACAACCACTGCTCCCCTGTGTAGACAGAAAGTGGTACCTTGTTAAACAGAATGGGATAGGATAGGATAGGATAGGATAGGATAGGATAGGATAGGATAGGATAGGATAGGATAGGATAGGATAGGATAGGATAGGATAGGATAGGATAGGATAGGATAGGATAGGATAGGTCAGTTGAAAGGCGCCTACCATGATCATCTGGCCCAATTGCCTGATCACTTTAGGGCTGACCAAAAGTTAAGCATGCTGTAAGGATATTGTCCAAATGCTCCTTCAGCATGGGCAGGCTTGGGCCATCCCCTGCCTCTCTAGAAAGTCTGTTCCAGTGCTTGACCCACTCTCCCAGTGAATAAATGCTTTCTAATATCTGATCTGACTCTCCCTTCTTGCAGCTTTGAGCCATTCCCAGACATCCAGTCCTGGATTGCAGAGGGAAGAGCTCAGCCACTCCCTCTCCATGTATCCCTCTTGGGAAGCTGCAGGGAGCCATGAGGTTTCCTCTCAGCCTCCTTTTTACCAGAGTACACAAATGCTTTATCTCATTAAAAGGAGCAAAAAATGTAACAAAGTTAATACTTCATTATCCCTTGTGACACAGAGAATGAGAAAACAGCATATTAAATTTATCTAGATTGAATAGAATTAAAAAGATAAAATATTTTCAAAAAATATATTAAAAATATTTCTTTTTGAACATGTTATTGTAACTTTATCTTACAGAAATATTGTTAATAATTTATGCATTCCAAAACTCAGTATTTAAACAATCATCTCTGTACTTTAATCCTTTAGTAAAGACAATAAGAATCACTGGAAAGTTCTACCTTATGACCAATATTACACTGTAAAAATAAAAATATGCATTATCAGATTAAGCACTATGGATATGATGACATTTCCAGGCTAACAACACAGTTATAAAGGCCTTAGAAACTAAGAATTAGACTCTGTCATTAACATTCAAAGTGTAACATTTTCATTATTTGTCATTTTATCTCAATACTATATGAATATTCATAGACACACACCTTGATTGCCACCAGTGACAATGGCAAGCATTTCTAAATTATTCAGCTACATATATTATCTATATTTATGATTCTTGTTCAGTTAACATTGGCTGAAAAGGAATTATTTTTCATATTCATAAATATAATGATGTATATATTATTACTATTATTTGCTTTTTTTACTCTCTGTACAAAACAGGAAAAAGAGAAACAGTATTCATTAAGATGAAAGCAATAAATAAGGAAGAGCAGTTCACCAGAATCCCAGCCCTTGATGTTTCAACCCCTCCCTGTGACTCAGAGTCAAGGACTGACATGGTCAGCAGGACCTGGTTTCCCACTGCCTCATAGGCATTGTGTAGGCCCACTGTCGCTCCTGCAGATCCACCCAAACCCCACGAGTGCAGGGAGAGCCCCTGCAGCACCTCAGAGGCTGTGGGGACCAGCAGAGGCTCAGCTGCAGTGGGATGTGCTGCTGTGCTCCCAGGACGAGGCTCGGTGCTCACCAGCTCGTGCAGTGCTGCAGGAGGCCAGGTGCTGAGTAACGCAGCTTGGTTTGGAAAGACAGGTGCCTGCTAAGGAAGGCAGGAACCCCCCCTGAAATGGAAAGTGTGAATCCTCCCCACCCCTCCCAATTGCTATAAATTTTAAGTTAAGGGGCTCCCAGGCAAAAATATGGGAGCAGGAAATAACAGTTCTTTAATAGAGAAAAGGAAAAAAAAAAAAGGATAAAATAAACAATGCAGTACACTAGAACAACACTGCCAGAGTCAGAACCCAGCCTGACACCCTGTGGGTCAGGGTGCTGGCAGCAGTCCCATTGGAATTGTGGCTCAGCCCTCCTGCAGTGTCAGGGGTGGTTCTGCTGGAGCAGGGATCCTAGAGAAGGGTGCAGTCTCTTCCTCTGAAGATCCAGGGGAAGAAGAGGCAGCTGCTGTTCCTTTGGGGAATCCCGTGGAGAAGCCGTGCTGGTGTCTCAAAAACCTCTGGATTATATCCGGGTAGGAATGCTTGGCTCCTCCCTCTGGGCTCACATCTGCCAATGGGATGCTGCAGTTCTTATCAGCCATGCAGGGACATTCAATGGCTGTTATCAGCAGTGTCCCCTCCTGAGGGAGGTGTGAATGTGGTCACTCAAAGAGAGAGATAAGGCAAACTGCCCACTTGACAAAGATAATGTGCCATACAGATGGTAATTGAAAACATCTTGCATTGCAATCTTCAACAGTAACGCAGATTGCTGCCATAGAAGTTTGCAGAGGAGGAGAAAGACCTGAAGGTGATGGTGGGTTTGGGGCTGGATGTGTCCCAGCTGCGTGTGTTGGCAGCCCAGAAAGCAGCCGTGGCCTGGGCTTCATCCCCACAGGTGGGCAGGTGAGGGGGGATTCTGCTGCTCTCCTCGGCTCAGCCGAGGTCCCACCTGGAGTCCTGCATCCAGCTTTGGGACCTCTGCACAAGAAGGATGTGGATATTTTCCAGCACTTGCAACTTTGTAAAATCCATTGTGAGGTTTTGCATGCAGTTTAGCTGAGGGGGTGCAGAATAATATGTGACCAGTACTCGCTTTGCAATTAGGCAGGTCAGTTTATAAATATCTCCAGTTCTCTGTGATTTAGTAAGGCTGAACAACTCTGAGTCACAAGACATTAGGAAAGCAGTCCTAATGGGGAAGAGAGTGTGAGGTGACACAACACAGCCTGGTGCCACATGTAACCGGTTTCAGCACAGTCCAGCTTCGCCAGGATGCAGAGCACTGGCAGGGCTTTGCTGAGACAGGTGCCTCGGACATGCAGTACCATGGCCTGCTGCAAGATTAAGGAGGCTCAGACTGTGCAGATTTGATGCTCCTCCTTTCAAGAAATAGACAAGGAAAAGAAGAGAACCATTTGAATAGTCATCAGGGGGAGTTTGCCTCTGTTCTGATGTGATCTGACAGCAAAGGAATGTCTGGCCATGCAGTGCACTACAGCACCTTGGGCTTTCCAGTTTGTGCACTCTGCCTCTCGAGTTCACCTGATCTTTGGTGTGGTTATCAGTGACTCCAAGAATTGCAGTCAGGTTCCTTGCTCTGCTTCTAGCCTACTTCTATTTTCTCTTGGAAATGTCTCCTGTTTTGTGATATGCCCTGGGTTCTCAGTACATGAGTAAAATGATGCAGGGCTGCTGGGCACCCATGCTGACAGGAGGCAGCTCCTGCTGTCCCTCTCAGCTGACTGCTCAGACATCAACCTGCCAGCTCTGAGTGCAGCCACTCAGGGATCTGCCCAGGGGAACTGGTCACAACTGGCTTCTTCACATGGAAAAAATGGGGGAACAAAGTGGAGTGAAAATGATGAGGCTAAAGCAGGGGGTGAAGTCCACCTGAATGGGAGTAATTTACTCATGATTGCAAAGGAGCAGCCTGTGGTAGTTACTTTTGGACAACCACAGTGGCTTTTGAGCATCACGCTGTGTGCAGCTGGGCTTTCTGCATGTGATGGACACAGGTGCAGTACAGAGTAATCATATGACCAGCACCTTCAAATTGAAAGATCTAGAACAAAACAGGGAGTTCATCGGTTGAGAGGTGCAAAGTAAAATCACTGCTAGTCCCTGCTACAGTTACTCACCAGTTTTCGTGGGTGTGTTTTTCTGCAGGGATGTGCAATTGCTTCTAAGTAATATGTTCCTGAATTTGGTTTCTGCATTAATATACCTTTTTTTTTGTGTGGAATGGTGACCTCCATGTGAAGATGGCACACCATATGCATGGTCAGTTTTGCCACCTTTCAAGTACAACTACTGCTTGTTTAATTTTTGTCCTCCATTCCAGCACTTTCTGCTCTTTATTTTTTTATGCAGTGATTTTTACTTCCATCTTCTCCTTCCAGTGTTGAAAAATTCTGCCCCCATTTTTCTCATCTTGTTTCATGTTTCAGGTGCTAATAAAACATAAATGTAAAAGAAACATCATAACCCACTGATGTCATGTTCTTTTTCTTGACTTCATCAGAGAGGAATTGGAAACCTCTGTGAGGTTTTGTGTTGCCTGACAGCTGGTCTGTGATGCTGGGTGTGCTCATGTAAGTGCATTTAATGGAAAAGACCAAGTGGGGAAAATGGCCTATAATAATCCCATAGTAATTCCTATTATATCAATCTCTTTTTCAACAATGAGAACCTCTGTTCTTCAGATCATTCATGATTTTGCAGATTCATTTACTGTCTTCTTCTAATGCTTCCCTTGCATGCATTTTCAGCTGAAACAAGCCTGTGCACTCAAATAAGAGTCACTGAAGCCTTAAAAAACAAGAAGTCTGTTTTCCACGCTAGATATACTAATATTGACATGTACATCTATGGCTGTAAGGTGTATGTGTGTTTTTGCGTGTGGCCTATGAGATACTGGGGAGAAATTCTTCCCTGTGAGGGTCAGGAGGCCCTGGCACAGGGTGCCCAGAGAAGCTGTGACTGTCCCATCCCTGGAAGTGTCCAAGGCCAGGCTGGACACTGGGGCTTGGAGCACCCTGGGACACTGGGAGTTGTCCCCGCCCGTGGCAGAGGGGTTGGAACAAGGTGGTCTGGAAGGTGCCTTCCCACACAGACAATTCTTTGATTTTGTGCCAGGGCAGTAAAAGACAACAAGTATTTTTATAGGAACAGTACAGGCACAAAATGTGGGAATCCCTCCAGGCATCTGAACACCTAAACACTGCAAGAGCAAGATAAATATTTCTGAGATCCGTGGGGATGAGGAGCCTGCCAGCCTGCAGGGAGCCCGATGCCAGACTGCCCTGCAGATGGCAATCCTGCGCTGCGGCTGCCTGGCACGGTGGCGCTCAGGGTGTGAGGGGTACTTGGTGTCCCCTCGCCTTTGCTCTGAGGCAGACTGTGCTGCAGCATTTTATGGCTTCAGTAAAACATGCTGGACACATGATTCATAGCTGTTACTGACTTTTGTAAAACAAATGCGCAGATTTCCTGTGTTACAGGGTCATTAATGTCAAAGGTGTTTTGAATACATGACAAAGCACACATCGTGGCAGTGACCAGGTCACCTGTCAGACCCTGCTGACTAAAGGCTTTGCCTAGTGGCCATTACACCCATACTTTCACTTTGGTTCAGGCAGCAAAGAGCAAGAAAATCAATGTCACAAAAACACATACAGCTTTCCCTCTGAAATATTTGTCTAACCATTTTTTAACGTCTTTCCCTTGAAAAATATCCTACTGGGGGAGAGTCATGGGACTGAGAAAAGTGGAGAAGGATGGGAAGGAAGAAAGGAAATTTCATACCAACATGTGTGTTGTATTATAACCATGTAGCCCTGTAACATGGTATTGCTTTTGCTAATAACATGCCCTGAACTCTGTGCTGTTTGCCAGGCCTCGTCACACCTGCTCTGCCCAAACTGGGTGTGACCTGCTTGCAACTCCTTCTTATGCAGTTGAGCTATGATAACAATTTTTCTAAGTCACCATGTGTCCGTAAACCATCATTTTTCACAGACCTGGAGCTCTGGATGGACAGCCTGCACAGCCCAAGCTGCTTTAGCAGGAGTGCTGTCAGCAAGCCCAGGGTAGGCAGCACACCCTTCTGTCCAGCACTGCATCTCATGTGCATCCACAAGTGTGGGGATCTCAGTATGAAAAACTTACCAAGGAACTGGGGAGAGTGTAATAAAAGGGATTTAAGCTGGGGCTGAACATATGGAATGTGAAGAGCACTGGAGGGAGCTGGGTTTAGTTGTGTGACAAGGCTGCTAATGGACAACCTAAGCCTACAGGTACTTGAAAGTGAGGTAAGATTCTGTGACCTACATAGGCAGTCAGCACAGTATCAAAAAGACAAACTCCTCCTTTTATTGACTCCTTGTTTTCTTGTTTCCCCTTCTTTGCCTACCTGCTCCACTTGCCTTGCTCTCATAGTGAACATCTGTACTGATGTTTCTGAGCAGAATCCTTTCTGGTCTGTACTTGTGCAGAAAGTAGAAGAACAGGGCTGTAATTAACTAATGCCTGAATTTCCTGGATATCACACAATTAGAGCTGGCAGCAATAACCATAGACTGTTGTGCACACAATATAGGTAACTGTGTATAAATAACCACAAAGATGAAAAAGAACTAGAGACAAACTGTGAGTTGCTGTCTCTTGTATTCAGCTCATTAACTGCAGCTGTCTGAGAGGGAGAACTGTGCACGAATGAGCCGTGATGTGTAAGCCACGTCCTGGCTGATGCTCGACCCGCAAACTTGTGCAGTGATTTCTTTTTCCGTGTCAATTGACACAATGATTTCTTCCTTTCACACCAGTTTACAGACAGCAAATTACCTTCTGGAGCAGATTTGCACAAGTGCTCTGTTCAGCCTTGAGAAGAAGTTTTCAGATTAAGCCTTCAAAAATTAACGAATCCTGGATGATTCTTTCCTTCCCCCCTGAACACGCCTGGCCTTGGGAACAGAGACCCTGTTTAGACCATAAACGCAATCTGACTGGAAACAGGATTTTAAACAATTTCAAGGATCAGGTCACCAAGAGGTTAGGGGAGGAATTGTTACAAGAATATCAGGATGGGGGCTAAACCCTCTAATGGGTCTGTCTGACAAAAGAGATTAAACCACTTTAAAAATGGTTTGCTTACACTTCTGAGGAGGAGAAAATGGTGGTGTTATATTGTGTGTTTCCCTGCCATTTTGGGCCCTGACTCCTTGTACTGGCAAATACATAAAAGTTCTGATAAAATATGATATTATAAAATGAAAGGAAGCATTAGTTTGTTTCCTTCAAATGAATTAAAACAAACAAACAAACAAATCACATTTTCCTGACCAACATATAATTCCAAGTTTCAGAAAGAATCTTCAAACATGGTCCTAACATTTCAAGTGAGTTTGTCTGTGGTGACTTGAAAACACTACTTCCAAAAGCAACCATGAGGGTGAATAAAAGCAGAAGCATCTTGAGTGTAGAAGGATTCTGGAATAAATCACATTGAATTAATTATTTTTTTTTTCTCTGAAAAATATCCTGCATTAAAAAATAAATAAATTTTAAAAAATTATGGAGAAAATTATACTGGCCACTATTGAAAGGCATCTGAAGAATAATGGAAAATACACACCAAAAAAAACCATAGCCATGAGTCCCTTGGAGTACTTTGGACCACAAAATAAACATGGATCTTTAGGGGTTTTTGTCCTAACAGGAGAACTGATGGCAAGGGAAGCATTTCTCTGTCCAGAATATCTTCTTTCAAAGAAATTATTCTCCCTGCAGAAGTAGTATGCTCATTGCATTTTAGGCAGCAGCTCACTTGAAACTAGCAGTGAAAGTTGAGATGATTAAAGCTCAGGGAGACTGAAACTGCTACCCTAGGAACAGCGCCTTCCACTTTGGTACACAGATTACACTGATGGTTTGCATTCCTTAATGGATTCTCTGACTGTAACATCTTCAGCTGTCTTGGATTGCAGACCTGTCTCTCTTGCAAGAGAAAGGAAGAACATATGATCTGTGCATACAGGAAGAAAACAGGGTAAAAGTAGGGCTGGATCCCAAACTCACACTGGTGCCATCTGTCTCTGCCATAAATCTGTTGGGGCCCATGGCCTGTGCTGACTTTGATTATGGGATGGGCACTACCAAGGAACAGAAATACAAAGAAGTGGCAGTTATAGGTAAAATGGTCACTTGTGGGTAATATGAGGAAATATATATTCTCTGTATCTCCTGTCAGGAAGATGAAGGACACTTGCTGAACAAAGGCAAGAGTTTGAAATGAACACAAGGGACTTCATTATGCAACATACGATTAGACTGAGGAAATTGCTGCTGTAGGAAGTTCTGGAGGTCAAGCAACTAACAGCATTCAAAATGTGATTGACTACTATAAAGAATATTTTAAAATATGATCAAACATTTGTAAAAATGTTGGAAAGTACATTATTTTTTTTTATGTCAGGCCATAACCTCTATGGGAGATGAAGATGAGTTAAAGCAGTTAACAGAATTCATAAATGAAGGTCACATGACATAATTGAATTATTTCATCATCATAAATCGTGGTACATGAAATCCTAAAGTTAGTGCCTTATATCTCAGGAATCTTTACTTGGCTAAAGCATTTCAGACTTTGGGACACTAGATGGAAAGCCACTGAAATCAGGGAAAGTTTCAATTCCAGCAATTCTGAACCCTCTGAAAATGTTGTGGAGCAAATGAAGTGAAGGCTCGAGTGTCCCTTGCTGCTGAACTGTATAAATGAGCAAGTGATAATCCCAAAGATGCCTGTCAATCAGACTAGGGTTAGGGATGGGGTTTTGCAGGATCTCCCTTCCTTTACAGCCCCGGGTGCACGGCACAGAGAGAGAAAAAGAGGGATCTTCACGCCACACAGGACAAATACTCATGTCATTAACACCTCATCACCCACTGCAGCCAAGTACTGAAAATGTCTGTGCTGCAGAAGGAATTGGGTCTTTCTTCTCTCTTCCTACCTTAGTTGCTTGGTTAATTGTACACCAAAACAGGGGCACCTAAGCACCGCAGTTGTCCAGCTGAAGTGACAAATTTGATGTGAGGCTGCAGCCATTGCCTCAAAGTAGAGCTGAAATTGTTATGCTCATGCCCCTTAAGTGCTTCTGTGCTTCACAAGACCCATGAGCTGGTGAAAAAGGGGGCTCAGACACAGCACAGGGGCCAAGGTAACGGCTGATGTCTCCTCTGAGGAAGTCCCCAGGTGCAACCACGGTGAGACATGGGGCACTGGAGAAGCAGACACCACTCTGGCTCCACTAGGTGGGACCAGAACCAAACCCACTTTCATTATTGCTACCAGAGCAGAACTGGGGGTCCTTTCATTTTCCGTGTTTTCTCCTGAAACTGGGCCCTGAGTTCAACTATCCGAGGATGTTTAAGCACACAGGGCATCACCTAAGTGACTAAACAGAAACAGAAAACTTCACTGCCTTGCCATTAGATCTCAAAGCAATGATCAGCCTCTGGAAAAGAGGAAATGTGCTACTACATGTCGTCTGAAGTCAGTGGTTGAACATCTCTAGAGAAGCAATGGGTCTCATAAAAATAAGCTCCAGGCTCCAGCTCCTATGCTCCTAAAAACTGTCTGGAAAGTCTTTTGTGCACAGGCGTAAAAGTCAGTCTTCTTCACACTAGTCTGGTACTGCCTTGCACTTAAATCTGATGTTCAGATATTTGTACCATTTCCGTGTTAATGGATACTAATTAATCCACAGATGACATAAGTAAAAGTGACACATTGCTCAAATAAATTAATGATGAAGCAAAAATACTGAAGACATTTAGAAATAATGAAGAATTATTACACTGGCCAAGTTTATGCTAGTTACTGTTTTATTATAAGAAAAAGTGAGATAAATATATGGTAAATAAATGATTAATTATGGAACTACAGTGTATCATGCAAATTCTTTCATCTTTTTTTGCCTCTACATTCCCATAGAACATAAAAAAGGAACGTGCCTGAGACTAGAGTATGACTATTCAGTGAAAACCCTGGTTAAACACTCATGTTCAACACCTGGAAATCAAAATCACTCACCATGATGTATTAGAATAATTACTCACATGGCTGACATGAAAATCTACTTTAATTACTATCATCGTCCAAGCACTGTAAGTATTGCATAGCATTAGAAATAGTTGCTTTCATGTGAGAAAGTTTATAAATTCTCCTGCTTCTTCAGACCAGAAGAATAGTCAAGAAACACATTTTAAACTCTCACTCTATTAATAATTTTGCAAGTGTTGGAAGAGCAGACCATATTAGGTTTGATGAATTACTACCAGATCAGAAATTTTAAAAGTAGTTGCCTGACTTTTACAGACTGTTTCAGCCACATTTGTTTAACACCTTTAGATCATTTTAAATCAAAGAGGCCAGTCTTACCCCTCTATCCTTCTGTTCAGAACTGAGTCATGATTAGAGGACTTCTTAAAATTTATATACGCAATGACCTGAGAGAATTTTAAAATATATGTGCAGGTAAAAACATGCAGTATGAACATATCAGATGGGTAGCTGCATGTATGTTGCCCTTCTGTTTGGAAGAAGAATTTTTTCTGCTCACAGAACCCCGAATTCTTTGTTGTTATTTGAAGCAATTTTAGAGTTGTTGAGCTGATGGCCAAACGGAATGCTCAGTGTGCTTTGAACTTCAGCCTTTCCACACAACTGAAACAAGTCCCTTTGAATCCTAAACCAACATGCTCACCCTGAATCCTCAGTCTTTTTGAGAAAGGTCTGGGCTGTTTGTGCTGCTCTGAGGACACTTTGGCAGAGCCCTGGAAGGAAACGCCATTTACTGGAGGTGCCAAGGGAGCAAAGAACAGAGTACCTTGTGCAGCTACTTTGGACAAACTCTGAAAAGGCAAGCACGGGTGGCACATGGGAGACTGAGGAAAAGGAGGGGCAAGAGCCCTGCTTGGATAGTTCATCATCACTTCAGATTTATGGACTAATACAATGCACTTTCCAGGGAAGGGCAGAGTTTCTGTGTTGAACCACAGAATCACAGAATATGCTGAGTTGGAAGGGACCATCACGAGCACCAAGACCAACTCTTGTCCCTATACAGGACACCCCAAGAATTCCACCATGTGTCTGAGAGCATTTTCCAAACATATCTACCTTTCAAAGAACACGTTGAAGTAGCCTGTGAAGCACCATGTCAAAATTGCTGCTCTAGAAAATGACATACTGTGAGCGAAGTACTTTCCAGTGAGGGAAATGGGGCTGATATCACTGCTTTGAGTTTGACATGCTGCCAGTGTACCAGTAAAATGACAATATTTTTAGCACTGGAAGGGATGCAATGGATGGATCACCAAGGAAAACACACAGCAAAATGAATCATCTTCTTAGTAACTCAAAGTTTTAGAAAACCAGTCTTTAAATCTGGAATGTGTTTAATTACAAGTGATCTCATAATGCAACGATGAAACAAAGTGTGGAAGCTCATCTTTCTACTTGCATGTTTTCTAGGTTCTGTTTTACAGCTTCTTGTTGCTATCCAGAACTTGTATTTTCTAGTTAATTAAAAAATAAATTCAGAATAGTTTTATGACTAAAAGGCTGTCACCAAAATAGTTTTATGACTAAATGGCGGTCATCAGAACTTGTAATATTCCTGCTTTATGTGCTTGAATTTTCTTTAATGGCGCTATGAACTTAATAATCATAAAGGTTTTGATTACCACAAAATGAGTGGTAAATTTCCACAGCAATACTAGTGGGATTTTTTTTTTTAAGAATAGGCCTTTACATTTTTTAAGCTGTTATAAAACTCCGTTGTTTGAAATAGAGCTAACAAGATCAGCTTGCATGACACTTTGATAATGATTATTTTGCAAACTGTATTACTCATTATGAAAGCAATTAGCCCCTGTCTGTAAAGCCATGGACTATACCCCAGAAATTTCAAGTGCCCATACAGATAGAACTATACTGCAAATTTTATTTCTCCAAAAGAAGCAGGTTATTCTATTAGGGAATCTTTTCAACTGAAACATAAATGACAGTCATTCTGTCATTTTTAATTCAATTCTTTGTATGAATAATCTGCAGCTGGACTGTAGGATCAGGTTGTGGTGCTTCTCTGTAAGGTATTTTATACATAATATTAACTCAAAGGTGAGTTAATAATAACTCGAAAGTGAGCTCTAACGCAGAGGACAAGACTGTATCTTCCCAACATTCTGCACAGAATAACATGGCAGAAAAGGCTTTGTTAAGGTACCACATGGATGGGGTCTTTTGAAATCTCAATGCCAGATTTCTGCTGCTAGTCTTCAGTAGTAAGTAAGTAAGTAAGTAAATAAGTAAGCAGAGATAAGTTGCTTCTGTATCTGGCTGGGTTCTGTGGGACCAGGAGATTCATGTGGAGAAGGGCCTGGACTCATAAAATGACAATTCCTCTCTTGGGAATGGAGCAGGGGACTGTGACACACTGGAGCCTGGTTTCATTTGAAATTTTCCCCGCACTCCTACACATGGGTAGCCCCCTGATTGTCACCAGGGCCATTTTTGAAAATCTACAAGTGCATCTCAAAATGCTTCTTGTGGTTTTGGAGACGTACAGGTGCGATGCAAGCTCTGCAGGCCCTTGGGATGCTCTGGTTATTCCTGACACTATGAGCTAGTGTCTGGGAACTTGGGCTTGGGAAAAGTCCCTGCTCTGATGGCTCCTAGACAGGCAGTGCTAAGGCAGGCTCCTGCAAAAACCTGTGTGATCTGTGTGATGTGATTGATGTGATGCGAGAGCCCAGATAGGTGTAGAGAGAGCACAACTCCTCAGAGTAGCTGCTCTGATATGGAGCTCTGCCTCATAGGAAACTTGGCTCCTCCACCAGAGTTTGAACTGTTGCACAGTTTTTTTTCCTTTCTTATCTCATGTGCTCTCTTTGCAACAAAAAGCGAACAGGACTAGACAGTGGGATGACAAACCTTAACACCTTGAGATACTGACACTGAAATACTTGGTTCAAATCTGACCTATATACTTATTAAAATTATATTACAAATTTTTTTCAAGTCACAAATACATAAGATCCACAGAAAATGCCTTCTCCGAGTTTAGTTCTCTGAGTTTAGTTTAAAACAAACAAAAAACCCAAACCAAACCAACCAAACAAAAACCCAAACAAACAAAAAACACTCAGCTCCCCAAATTATACATTGACAGTCTATTTAGAGTGTGACTCATTCTCATTAAGAATCTCTCCTGCTAGAAGAAAACAAAAGGGGTTGTATATTTATTCTCTTTAACTAGAGCCACAAGTGATTATGGCTCTTTATAAAGCACTTCTGAAATAGTGATAAAACCCTTCAGAAACAGTGATACACTGAAAAGTGGCAGACTGGTTCAGGAAGGAGTAAATTTCTCAAATGACCCTGAAGCGATGAGGTCAAAATGAGACACCTGCTGAAGACAGAGGTTAATAAGTGCTCCACAGATAAGAAAAGGATTACCCTTTTGACTTAAAGTTCAAGAGGGAAGGTCTGAGGCTTTAATTTGTTGCTCTAACAGGCAGCTGAAAAGAAACTGATTTAATACACTGTTCCCATAATTTATGTTGGATGTAGTTCATCAGTTCTTTGATTCACCTCATACTCTGATCTTATTCAAAGACTCTAAAAGAGTTATGCAGAGATTCAAAAAATGTGGATTGTCTTTTGCTGCTGTTGCATATTTTGCTGCTACAGTGGAGGCTGCAAGACACAGCTTGAGGCTTATGCTGCTTTTGAGATGTTTCTCTCACACCAGGGGAGTCCAAATTGTTCACACGTCGGTTATTTAAAGTCAGGCCCCAGATGCTGAGACAGGACACAGCTGTTGCTAGAGACAGGTTGTTGAGATCACTTTTTTGAACACTACGGAGTGCAAACAAAAGCTTTTCAGCACTGGTGGGTTCCTTTGTCTCCCTGGTGCTGCACTGCAGCTCCTGGCATGTAGATGTTAGCCAAAAGGATTCTCTTTGAGGACAGATCCAATACTTAGATCCCTTGGCACTCATCAGTTTTCAAGTATCTTATGTTACATTTTACATATTTCACTCAAAGTTTCAAGTTTAAATTCAGTCATGCTTTTCAGCTCTAATACCTGTGGGGTTTTGTCAGTTTATTTTTCATTTATTGAGGATTTCTACTTTTAGGGATTTTTACTTTTTAGAATACACTCTGGAATTCTCACGGGGTAATTGACTACTTTTTAACAGTCAACATAACAATAACAATATAAACATAAGTAGGCCAGTAATAAACTATAAATAACAGCACTTTGAATCTATCTTTCCTAACAAAAATTCTCCTCATTCGTCTTTCCTGGCTAGATAGCTCTAGCTGAAAGTGAAGGAGCCAATCAGTGCATCAGAAACATAGAACTGAAATTTTTGTCTCTGACAGTGTCATTTTCACAGAAAGCTAATATTTCAGTTCTGGAAGCAGGCACTCCCAGTGCTGTCATTTTTGTAATTCTGATGGGAAATCTCATGATAGTATTTTCTTTTCAAAACCCAACTTCTGGAGATATGGTCTCATACTCTGTCGTACTTTTATTTCACTCATTAAAACTTTAGACATCAAAGAATACTTTAAGTTCTGTTAAAGTACATAATTATTTTAAACATTTCTGTTTCTCTTTATGCCTATGTCTTCATAAAGTGTGAGTTTAAATTGTGATTTTACATTCAAGGGCTGATTGTACTTTATAGTTTAATTTTTCCTTTTAATGATTGTTCAGAACAAATTTTCATTCTGACATTATGTTACAGTGTAACACATTATTCAGTATAATAGCAGATCATTTTCTCTGTTTGGAAAAATGCCAGCATCTCTTTAAATGTGCTTTGAGCATGCAAATGAAACCTACAATAGCTCTTGGCCAGGTGATGGTCAGTGACACAAGGAAAACCTCAGGGTAAGGGACAGCAGGAGACACCAGAAACGAGCTGCAATTTGCAGGGGTTCTGCTGAAGCAGCTTGTCCTCAAACCAGCAGGCTTTGGTTGTCTCTTGCAATCCTCCTCCCCTCAAGGCAGTTCTTCCTGAGACACAATATGCCCAGTGGGTTATTATTTCAAACACAATTTGCAGGTGAATTTCCCCAGGGTCTCTGGTGCTGCAGCAAGCACAGCCAATAGCTCAGGACCCCTCCTGCCCTGGTGCAGGCTGGTTCTTGTTCTGGTCCAGCCTTGGCCATGAGTTACACAGCACGAGCTTCGCTGGCCCTCAGGGATGCTTTTCTGTGCTGGCAAAGGAATTACAGATGAGGCTGGACGTGTGCAACCAGGTGAGCCACCTTGCACACTGAGCCACCTTGCACACTGAGCCCTGCCAAGCTAGGGAAGGGGCTGTCACCTTGCACACTGAGCCAAGCCTGTGCACACTTGCACACTGAGCCACCTTGCACACTGAGAAGGGGCTGTCACCTTCTGCACACTGAGCCCTGCCACCTGTCACCTTGCACACTGAGCCCTGCCAAGCTAGGGAAGGGGCTGTCACCTTGCACACTGAGCCACCTTGCACACTGAGCCCTGCCAAGCCAGGGAAGGGGCTGTCTCCAGTCACTGCTATCTTCAGCCCCTGACCCAGCAAGCTGAGCCTTTGCTTTTGTGACAGTTGTTTCAAACCTGGGAGATGAGCAAAGTGCAGCAATAAAATCACCCCCATCTGCTGATAGCTCGTACCCTCCCACAGGACTTCCCTTGTGTGGGACATGCACTGTGGGATGGTCTGCCACAGGGTCACATGCCTGCTGCAGTGACCTTCAAGTGCTCCAGCCACCCATCAAGATCACACTTGTTGTTAGCAAAATATAAAATTGATTAGAATTAACAGAGATAAATAATTTGAAATGGAAATGTAATTGTGATGAGATGATGAAGAAATTAATATTGAATCTAATGAGGTAACTTAAAGTACTTCAAATTGAGATTGCTTTGATTCCTTATACTAATTGCCAAAGTTTAAATATGTAACAGGGTTGAAATTTAGAAAGACAATGTTGGCAGCCTTGAGTCATCTTTCCATGGTTGCATTCAGCAGCCAGGCAGTGACATGCCACACAAGACCTCTCAGCTCCACAGCCTCACTCAGATGGAAACTCTAGAGTATAGGAAAAAACAGCACCAAAATTTCTCCTGACCTCCACTGGTCCAGAATGTCACTATTCCTACTTTAGTGATGACAACGAAATACCTGCCAACTTGTTCTCCAACTACATGCAGTAATATTTTCTTTTCAGCGAAAACCTTAGTAATTAGAACAAGAAAACCATTTTCTAGATAAGCTTTCCCATAGTCACTAAAGATTACTTATATAGGAAAGGAATAATTAGGGACAAGATTTTCTTTAAAGCCACTGTTTATAATTCTGCTTTCAGCAAAAGATATTCCATGTGATTTGACCAGTTTTCTGAGCCATTTTTTTTAAACAACCATGACTAAAAACCGCTCAAATTCAACTTCTACACAGCACCCAAAGTAGCTCTGTAGGCAGATGATGGATCTCTGGTGCCTCCTCAGGGTAACAGAAGGCACAGCTCATCTGGGGACCTGGCACAGCAGGTTCAGGCAGATAGAACAGCGTGGTGAGAGGCTGGTACTGTAGATACAGCACAGGACAGAGTGTAATGGGCTCCCAGGGCTCAAAGGACAGTGGTCACAGGCTGTGAAAGAGGAACACGGGTGCTTGCCCTGAAAAAACTCAATTCCAGCTGCCCATCACATGGGGGCTTGCTGAAAGTGAGAAGGGATCATCAGTGTGTGATCTGAGACCAGCAAATAAGAAATTAAATGTCACCAATGAAAGGTTTTTAATCACTGCCCACATTTTATGTTTACCTTTATGTTGATCTTTAAAGAGCCGCTTGAGCTGCACGGAGCCAAGGCTCTGGACTGGCTCATGGACTCCTGGCATGCAGAGCAGCAGAACCTGGCAGGTGCTCTGGAAGAAGCATGTCTCCTTCCAAAGTGTGGGGGGTATTTCTCAGTTATTTCCTGAGATGCCTCCATGGCCCAGCAGCAGCAAGACTAAACTTGGCAGCCTCAAGGCTGAACTGGAACTCACCTACCTTTATCTCAGGTAAGGGAGGAGCTAGCTCACAGAAATATGGGAAAAGAGTTAGTTTTCTTTGTTCTAATTGCCCTTTCATCATTAAAAAACTGACTTCTTCTCTTGAGAGAATTCTGACAGAGATTGAGGACTGTCTACGTGGTTTTTCTGTGTAGGAACTCCACTGTTAGGTAGTACTGCGTCTTACCTATCATTTTCAGAGGTGCAGCAGATTGTTTTTCTTTTGTGCTGTATCCATGGTTCAGGTGGGATTTCTTGTATGCCTGTTGTTCTCTGGTCCCCCAAGAGAATGGAACAGGCAACTTGAATCCACATCACCTTATTGTGCCCAACGTCATGACACAATGCTCTTTCTGTGGGGAAGAAGGTAGAGGCAAAGCAGCCTCTTCTCATACAGTGCTTGTGACTGTGCACTTCTCATGGCAAGGCTCTCAATGGACTGTGGCAGCATTAAAGCAGGAACAGAGAAATATCCCCAGGGCCAGCTGTGGCAGCTGGCACAGCCTTGCAGAGGGCAGCTTGCAGCAGGTCAGACCCAGATCACCTGCCCTCCTCTCATCCTACTGCAGGGGTGGGTCCCTGCTGTGTCTGCTGTGGGGTCTGTGGCACCCCCAGAAACCCAAGGTGGGGCACACCTGGGACTTCTGGATCCCCACTGTGCTGCCCTGAGCTGTCTGTGGGGCCAGGCACAGCCCCTGCTCCCCTGGGGCACTGGTGGAGCTGGGCCAGCCTGCCCTGGGGGTGCTGACCACACTGCTGCCCCCAGCAGAACCAAGCCTAGCACCTCACCTACCATTGCTCTATCACGGCTGGCTGGCTAAAATAGCAGTCCTCATTTCTGTTATTAGCTCTAATTGGTCATTAGGCCCTCAAAAGGGCAGGCTGTGCTACCAGGGAACAGGTAGGTGCCCTCACAGCTACAGCAGGAGCTCTGTGTTCTGCCCCAGTGGGGCTGCAATCTGCTGTTCTTTCAAGGCCCTGGTCAGAATGCACGGCAGCAATAAATTAATCTCTGCATGCCTTATGGGAACATCTTGCTGGAGGATTTGCTGCTGCTCCTGGGCTGGTGGGTTTTACCAGCTCTGCAGAGGCAACGAGCCCTGGAATGCCCACAGAGCTGCCAGGACTGCCTGCTCTGAGCCCGACACTGTTAGCTGGTTGCTCTTCTATCTGAATTACAGAGTACAGAAGAATAGTCTTGGGGATTTTCTGGGGATGTGGAAATATATTTGCTTTGACTGGCACTGCTTTTAGAAAGGTGTGATAGACCTACTGTGGGAAAACAAATTCCTTGTGCTGTAATTTTGCCCTTCACTCCAGTATGATTGTTTTGTTTACATCACATACAATTCTGACACAATTGCATGGTGTGGTTTTACACACCTTATTCTTCAGCCTTTTACACTTCTGTCCTATACTGTCAGGAAAAAAGGAATGCTCTTTTATATTTTCACTATGATAAAGCTCTTAGTCCATTGTTTCCTTTTTACTTTCCTAACCTAATGTTCAAGTGCTGTAAAAAAAAAAGTTAATAATCAACAAATTACTTTGGTAGGTTTGATGTGACCTTGTTATTTTCACAAATACCCACCCCAACAATTTGTAATAAATATCTGCAGTTTAAAATCTAAGATAGCTGGCAGCTATATCTCTATAAACAGCAACCTTTCCATGGTGCCTTCCAGACTTTCTTAGCTGCTTGAAGACTTTGGTTACAATAACTGATATTTTTGTCATTTTCCCCTCTGCAGATTCTCTGAGCTGTCCTGCATTTGGCCTCTGGGAAACAGAGGTGAACAAGAATAATAGAAATTAACAGCTGATAAATGAAACGTCATGAAAACATTGGCCCCTCTCCTGGTGCTTTATTTAAAAATGAAACTTTTGCTTATCTGGAGTTCTTATGTGAAAAACCTCATAGCCCCAGCGAGACATTGTGGGATGCAGGCATTGCTGCTGCAGGGAGGGCGCTGGGCTCTGCCAAGTGGGACAGTACGGATGCCAGGGAGGGGATTGATCTCTATCCACACCAGATACAGCTCTGGGCAACTCCGGGAAATTTAGCAACTCTCTCTTACAGCAAGGAAGAGCGTGGCAATGGGACTGATTTTGTTCTTTGACAAGTTATCAGTGAGAATAACTGACCCAGGGGAAGAAGCTGACACATGCTCTAAGCAAGGCAAAGCAATGAGTGTGCCAGGTGCCACAGGGGATCCCAGCTCAGGTCTGAGCTCCAGCCAGGAAGAGCGGCCCTGCTGTGCTCAGTGTCACAGACATGTTTTATGAAAAATCCTTTCCTTGGGATTTGTCCTCCTGAGAAGCTGAGAGGCCTCAGGAACAAAATGCAAACAATGGTTATCTGCTGCTGTGGAATGCAACAGGTGCATCTGTGATTGGTCTCATGTGGTTGTTCCTAATTAATGGCCAATCACAGTCCTCTGGCTCAGACAGAGAGTCCAAAACAGAGCCTTTGTTATCATTCTTTGCTATTCTATTCTTAGCCAGCCTTCTGATGAAATACTTTCTTCTATCCTTTTAGTATAGTTTTAATGTAATATATATCATAAAATAATAAATCAGCCTTCTGAAACATGGAGTCAGATCCTCGTCTCTTCCCTCATCCAAGAACCCCTGTGAACACCGTCACACTTGGAGCATGGCAGCTCCCCAGCTGCCTTGGGTGGGCTGGTCCTGCAGGGCTGGCAGGTGTGACCCTGGCAGAGTGTCAGGACCCTGGCAGAGATGTCAGGAGCCCAGATGTGACCCTGGGAGATCAAGACTGTCCCCACAATCGCCTGCTCTGGTAACAGCTGCCTGCCCAATGACTGGGCACAGGCACACCCTGGTCTCAGCCTGCACTGCTGAGGGCTTTATCAGTTTGCCCCTTCTGAATGACCTCCCTGGGAGAAATCCTGGGCTCAGGCCCGCAGGTGACAGCATGCCGCTGGTGCAGGAGGGGCAGGGCAGGTACACTGAGGGGCCCATGGTGAGGGGGGACCTCTCCACTAGCCCTGGTGCACAGGGTCAGCGTTGGCTACCTTTGAGCTGTGCTGGTAATAACAGCAAAAAAAAGTTCCAACCTGTTACAGGCAGTAGTGTACATCTAAACATACATCTCATTTTACACTTTCAGCGTTACACTCATTGACAAATACAACAGCCTGTAGGTTGTTAAACAATCTGAAGTTAAACTCAGATTTCCTATTTTTTTTTTTAATAAAATACTAAAGGGTAAGGGTTACATGAACTTCAGTTTTGATGTAAAAAGCAGAAATAAGCTTTTACTAAAAATTCCAAAGCTTAAAAAATGCACTCAAAAATTTGCTTATTGCCATATTTAATTCTAAATTTCAAATAAAGTGATATCATGATTTATACCTGCTTGTATAGTCTAGCATTATTCCCAGAAAGACTAATCAACAGATTTGATGCAAAAGATTAATTACAGTCCTCTCAGGAGACAGTTTGTTTACTAAACAATCAGCTATATGCAAATTCCTGACTTACCATGCCATGTTTAATGGCTTCTTGAGGGAGTGTAACAGTTTGTTTATGTTTTCACACAATTACTTCAGCTGAGAACTTGCTTTTAGGGAAGAGGTGGAACTTGAAAGTGGCTGAACTTTATTGTCCAATGCACTGAAGGAAGACTCTTTCTGTGTAAACCAAACAGAGCTGGCTTCTGCATTCACTTTTAGGATAAAAAGCCACAACCACCCCTTTTTCACACGGTTCCCAGTGAGCATTTTGCTGTGCTGAGGTTGTGTAAGAGCCCCTGGAAGGAACTGCAGCTGGGAAGCTGCACTTGGTGTGCACAGGGTGTGAGCTGGCTGCTGCAAAGCAAACATGCAAAAAACAACACAAGTGAAAGATGGGGGGTTGCTGGGGGGTTGCTTCCACACCCACCTTATGGGGGGGATTAGTGATCAGCAGTGTGCTGAAGAGCAAGCACCTGATGCTAATGGTTTCCCACATCCATCCCCCATATTCAGGATGGCTGACATAATGCTATAAGCAAAAGAGTTGCAGATGAAAAATTAAAAGTAAACTTGTGAGATCCAATAGCAAAAAGTCTGGCTGTCCTCAGCTGTGGAGAATGAGTGTTGTTAGTGGGAAAATGCAAGAACTATCTTAAGAGATCCCATAAGCTTTTTTCAGAGGTCCTTTGAGAGATGTTGCAATGGGTACAAGATGTCCAGAAGAGCTGCAGGCCACACTGCAGGTAGCAGCAGTGCCCTTTGCTCTGCAGGTCATGGCTGAGCTGCAGCATCTGCCCAGGGACACGGTGCTGTGACAGTGTGGCACAGCCCTGGCAGCACCAGTGCCAGGGGTCCCGGGCCCTGGGACCCTCCTGTGCCCACGGTGGGGGCCCCTGGGCTGTGGGACCCTCCTGTGCCCAGTGCCCATGGTGGGGTCCCTCACCCCAGGGACCCTCCTGTGCCCCAGCCCTGACACCAATGCTGGGTGTTCAATCCCTGCATGGGCCATTTCCTTGGAAGTTGGACGCTGTGATCCTTGTGGGTCCCTTCCAACTCAGAATATTCTGTGAATCCAGACTCTGTGATGTTCCAAACTAACTAACAAACAGGCTGGGCACTGCAGGGAAACACTCCACCCTCTGTTCTTTGTCTGTACTTTGGATCTCTGTGATTCTTACTCCAGAGGATTCTCACAGTTACAGCCTTTGCAGTTGGTACTCTGCCTTCTTGTTTTAATAAAATATAGATAAGGCTGGACAATTTTTTAAAAGATAAATATATTATATGAGTTATTGGAGCAGTTATACTGACACTTTACATGGCAGTTTTATTGCCATCTCAGCAAGCATCATTTTAGCGTAATTGCTTCTCAAGTAATACAGGATGGGTGCAGACACATATTATGTAATCACAGAAAGATGTTAATAAAGAAGCTTTTTCCAGCCTTTTGAGGGATTTATTGTCCAGGCAGTGAAGCCTCACTGGAGCTAAGCTAATTAATGTCAACTTTATTGTGGAAAACATTTTTATCTGTTGCTTTGATACTAGGAAATGTAGGACGATTTTTCTATTTAACCCTGAAGAAAAATAATTAGCAAACCAGTCAGTCAGAGGTATGGAGCTCTTGTACCAGTGTCGGTATTTTGGATAACAATTTATGAACCTGGGTGTCTATAGGTATCTTTTAGTGCCTTTGTTTGATATATTTCTCATTGTTCTCCCACATCCAGGAGACATTTGCCTCAGGATCTGCCCAGTCCGGTTCACTCTCCTGGAACCCCACATCATCTCAACAGGTCCTGGAGGAGGTGGGTCCCTTCCATGAGGGAAATTGATGAATTTTAACTCTAGCTGCCAATTGACTGAAACCCAATGTTTGGCTAAGGTATATTTACCTGTGTGTACAGATGGCAGGAAAACCCAGGCCTGAATAGCGTGGAACTGGTGATGCAGCATAATCCAGGTGTCAGGGAACAGCATTACTGAGTGAAAGGTAACATGTCAGTAAGTTTTGGGTACTATCAAGCACAAATTACTGGATAGTTTGTTATTATCATCAGCTTTATTCCCCTCTTTCAGCATTTCACATCAATCTTAGTGCAAAGTGACAGACAGCTGGGGGATCTGATAGCATTACATGAAAATTATACAAGCCACAGACAGAATAAATGTTTTCCATCTATCTTTCTGTCAGTGGCCTTGGGAAAGATCAACTGCAGATAAATAACATTCATCTCCACCAGGCATCACCACTTGTATCTGAGGAACATGAATTCCTGGAGATAATGAAGTTTGGATTGACCTCATTCAGTGCTCTGGGGTATTGAGGCAGGGGGGTTATTCCCAGTATTAGGACCTGGCCCCTTGCCTCCACCATCTACCACCCTCCATCCCAAAGTTGGGCAATTGCCACTGGCTGTCTCACTTCCTGAAATAGTAAACCTTATTACCAAAGTTTGGATGGCCTATGTATCTTAACTACACAGCAAACATGTTTATGTGACTTGTAAAAATTGTCAGTGTGTGGACAAAAAGTTGTATCCTAATTTATATGAATTAACACTGTGTATGAAGTCCAATAAACTAGTGATGACTGTTTCACCCATGGCAAGGGCTGGTTACACAACTAAAACAAGTCATTACTGTGGTAACCAGAGATCTCTCCAGATATAAGTCACAAACTGAACTGCAGAATTTGTGATTTCAGTAGCATTAAAGAAGAATCAGCTATTGGAAAGATAAAAAAAATTCTAAGAAAACCATAATTTTTCCAGTCTGTTAAACAGTTTTGTATAAAGAAAGAACTGACCATTTTGGGGAGGAAGTGGTGGTTGGGGTGACTCAGTCCTGCCACTCAGTATGTCTCTCATCTTTCAGGGTGAAATGTTGTCTATGCCCTGCTGCTTTGTGCAGCATCACGGAATCTCAGCTCCTTGCTCGGAACTCCCGGGAGTCAGCAGGAATTAAACTGGACATGTAGAAGAGGGTGAGCATGCTCCTGTGCCTACGACTAAACCTTGTTTTTAGTCCTGGCAGCAATACCCCGAGGGTGCACAGCAGTCAGACCTGCAGTGTCTGACCTGGCCCCCTGGCCCTGCCCAGCACACAGCCCTGGAGCGCTTGGGACCCGGGCACTGCTCCCAGCTCCTGGTGAACACCCCAGGGCTGGGACCACGCCATCTCCAGGGCTGGGGCTGGCACAGCTCGGCCCCTGCAGCCCCAGGAGCCAGGTGTGGAGCTGAGCCCCAGCACAGGTCACAGCTGGTGACTGCGGTGTGGCACTCCTGACCCAGGAGCTGCTGCAGGGGGCAAGGCCTGACTCAGAAAACAGGACTCTGAGTAGGGATAGAAATAAGTCAAGGAGCTCCTTGGCTAAATTTGGAGTTGCTCCAGCTTTGAAAAATAATAAAAAAACCCCATAAAAAGCAAAGTCATAATCCCTCTCAACACATAGCACAAAGTGGATTTTGAATCTTCCCTTCCATTTCACATCTGGTCACTAAACTACTCTTGATCTTGAATTGGACAGGGAAACTGTGGCCACAGCAGAAAGTCTGGGGAGTAACATATCTAAATTCCTAAAAGGGAATTTAATCCATAATTTACATACAAAACACACACCCACACCCACGCCCACACCCATCCACACCTATTTTGCATGAAAAAATTGCTAAGGAGCAGCAAGAGACGTAAACTGCACAAAATTATTTAGGTTAATCAAGACTAGGTGATGATTTTCAAAGTGTATAAAAAGATGGTGGTGTGAATGGAGAACAAGATGATGAGCAAAATTCAGTTTTGACACATGCAAAGTAATTTGTACAGAGGAGTTAATTGGAACAATTTATACTCCTGGCTAGGCTCTAAATTAACTGTAATAACCCAGAAAAAAGATCTTTGTATCACTGGGAAAGCTCAAAGACTTAACATGTAGATATTTTCTAAGGAGTAAGACTCATTGGAATGCAGAGGGAACAGGATAAATCAACACTGGAAGTATTGGGAAACTGTCAAAGAAATCACTGTTACACACTCCCCCAAAATGATCTGTTCAGGTCAGTGTGTCTCAAAAAGGACAGATGAAATAGATGGATCCAGAGATCAGTTCTGGAAATGACTAAGTGCTTGGAGAGAATTTATGGGGTCTGCAGGGCTGAAATGGCCTGAATTTATCGTTGGGTGAAAAGATTAAGTGGGAGATCTGATAAACATAAGAAGTAATGAGCAGTATTATGAAATTAAATAGTAGGTGACTGCACATCCTTTATCACGGAGCAGAAAACAGAAGGTCTGTCCTTGCACAAAGGTGCAAGCAAGCTCAGGAAAGCAAACACAAGGAGGGAGTTTGCCACACTATTCACTGCTGAGACTCATTTCTGGGAGCTGTCAATAAGGCCAAAACCTGCATCAATTTCAGGAGATCAGGCATTCATGGGGATAACAGGAACCCCCAGACCTAGCCCAGTGAAGATTAAGAGATAAGCAGAAGCAATTGCAGTGGATAAAGGTCTTTGCGAGCCAAGGCTTGAGCTGGGCTCTAGCTGGTGTTCCAGACACCTGCAGCACGAAGGGCACCTGCTGCAGCCCGTCCTGAGGGTGAGGAGTGAGGGTGCGTGAACCTGGGGAGCCCTGGGTGCTCTGGGAGTCCTGGGCACAGAACAGGGCAGAGGCAGCAGCTGAGGAGCTGGTCCTGCTCAGGGCTGGAATGATGCCTGCTGAGACCCTCGGTGTGGGCACTGGGAGGTGAGAGGCGCACCTGGGCACACCTGGGCACACCTGGGCACCCTGGGCACACCTGGGCCAGGTGTTCTGTGACCCTTGGTGTGGGCACTGGGAGGTGCAGGCACTGCGAGCTGCACACCTGGGCACACCTGGGGACACCTGGGCACTCCTAGGCACACCTGGACACACCTGGGCACACCTGGGCACTCCAGGGCACACCTGGGCCAGGTGTTCTGCCTGTGCCCGCGTGGGCTCCTGGGGGCTGCAGGAGGAGCAGACCCCACACTGCCCCCACTGCTGGTGCTCTGTCCATAGCCCAGGGCAGAAGAACCAGCACAGAAAAGACAAAAGCTCAGAGGTCTCCTGGTGACCTGGTCTCCTGCTCACGTGGGAAAGGTTTTGTTTCAATGATCAGGGACTGCACATAATTTCACAGGGATCAGGAAGTTTGGCCTCCAGCCTGATTTCTCTACTACTGGTAACATGGGTTTGCTTTCTTCACTGTAGAAAGAAGGAAAAAAAAATCAAAACTTGCCAAATGAAAAACACCATTTGCCAGATGGAAAACAAAGTCATGAATGGGGAAAGTTTTGGGTTTTTTTAAGCTTCAGATCATAACAAATAATGACAATTGAAAGCATGCTGTTGAGAGGAAAGGGTTAAAACCAGAAGATTTGGCAAGGAAGGAATAATTTCACTCAAAGTGGTGTTGCAGCTGGAAATTCTAAGAATGGTGGTGTGGGAAACTCTACTTATTATGCCTAATGTTGTTCATCCTCTGCCTGTTTTGAGAAGCAAAATTCCTGTGTAGAGAGACCACTCTCATGGATGTGCTTGTCTCCTGCTGGGAGAGGGAGAGATCATAAAAGCACAGCCTTGTGACAAACTGTGTGAAGCCCTTTCACACATTTAAAACATGGGCAGACAGCAGTTCCTGCTGCTGGGCATGAGCTGAGGCTGTGTCCTGTGTGTCTGTGCCCATGGATGAGCTGAGCCTGTGTGTCTGTGTGTCTGTGCCCATGGATGAGCTGAGCCTGTGTGTCTGTGTGTCTGTGCCCGTGGATGAGCTGAGCCTGTGTGTCTGTGTGTCTGTGCCCATGGATGAGCTGAGCCTGTGTGTCTGTGTGTCTGTGCCCACGGATGAGCTGAGCCTGTGTGTCTGTGTGTCTGTGCCCATGGATGAGCTGAGCCTGTGTCCTGTGCGTCTGTGCCCACGGATGAGCTGAGCCTGTGTGTCTGTGCCCATGGATGAGCTGAGCCTGTGTGTCTGTGTGTCTGTGCCCATGGATGAGCTGAGCCTGTGTGTCTGTGTGTCTGTGCCCACGGATGAGCTGAGCCTGTGTGTCTGTGTGTCTGTGCCCATGGATGAGCTGAGCCTGTGTCCTGTGTGTCTGTGCCCATGGATGAGCTGAGCCTGTGTCCTGTGTGTCTGTGCCCACGGATGAGCCGAGCCTGTGTCCTGTGTGTCTGTGCCCATGGATGAGCTGAGTCTGTGTGTCTGTGTGTCTGTGCCCATGGATGAGCTGAGCCTGTGTGTCTGTGCCCATGGATGAGCTGAGCCTGTGTGTCTGTGTGTCTGTGCCCACGGATGAGCTGAGCCTGTGTGTCTGTGCCCATGGATGAGCTGAGTCTGTGTGTCTGTAGGTCTGTGCCCATGGATGAGCTGAGCCTGTGTGTCTGTGCCCATGGATGAGCTGAGTCTGTGTGTCTGTAGGTCTGTGCCCATGGATGAGCTGAGCCTGTGTGTCTGTGTGTCTGTGCCCATGGATGAGCTGAGCCTGTGTGTCTGTGTGTCTGTGCCCACGGATGAGCTGAGCCTGTGTCTGTGTGTCTGTGCCCATGGATGAGCTGAGCCTGTGTGTCTGTGCCCATGGATGAGCTGAGTCTGTGTGTCTGTGCCCATGGATGAGCTGAGCCTGTGTGTCTGTGTGTCTGTGCCCACGGATGAGCTGAGCCTGTGTCCTGTGTGTCTGTGCCCACGGATGAGCTGAGCCTGTGTCCTGTGTCCTATGTGTCTCTCTTGCCCAGCGTTGTTTGTAAGGTAATGAAATAAATCTGCTCTGCATGTTGGCTGTGATTTGGTGGTTGCCATGGTTACCTGTATGTGTCAATTCACACAAATCCTGAGAATTCCCCATTCAGGTATAATCTCTAACAACATCTTAGTTTGACTTTTAACTACAGAAGATAATTTTACTCTGAAGATAATTTCTTCATTTCTTTTGACACAATTAATCATGTATTAGTTTTAAAAATAATTAATTAAAATGCCTTACAGAATGATTGGGATTGGCACAATGTGTGGTGCCTGTCATCACCACAACCACTGCAGAAGGAACCAACCAGTGGGTGGGACCATCAGTTTCCTCAAACTTTAGCAGGAAAATCTTAGAAATAAGATCTATTTTCTTAAGTGCTTCCCTATGCAAAACCACTCCCACTGCTACTTGAATGTAAAAAGATCTGTGGTACCTTGTTTGACAATTGGGAAAGCATAAAAGGATGGTATCATAAGGAGCACTTGCTCTGGCCTTTTTTAGACTTAGCACTACCAAAATGAAAATCAACCATTTTGTCTTGTCTTCTGTGGTTAATATTGTGCTTCAGAGTAGCAAAGTTTTATTATCTCTTTTTTCCCCCTTTTTTCTTTTTTTTCTCCTATCCTTAAATGTCCTTTAAAGCCTGTGCATTAGTCCATTGTCTAAATTGCAGCCTCCTCAGCCATCAGAATGACTGACCTAAGAGGCTTCTGTGGGGAAGGATACTGAGGGAACTCTCATCCCCATCCTGTACCACCCTCACTGTTCCTAAGTGAGACTGCTCATTTTTCTGGCTGGAGGAGCCTTTTTGCCACCAGTACCAGTGGGGGACAGTGAAGTGGTCCCTGTGCCTCTCCTGGCTCTCCCTCTGCACTGGGGAGGAGAAGGCAGGGCTGGGTGGGCTGAGAATGGCTCCCAGTTTGTGTTTGGGACTGCAGGAGCTCCAGGCAGAGTGGTCACACAGCAAGGATGGGACACTGGAAGCTGCATCTCTAAATTAGCAGCATACAGGGACTCAAGGATGGAAGAGGGAAATGGACCAGAAAGTTCCATTTTGGTTTGGAAGTAGTTGCTACAAAATATGGGAGAAGCAAACTGAAGGGAATAAAATCAGCAGGTCATTGCTGTGGTAGGGAAGGAGTTAAGGCTGGTGTTTCAAACAATGCATTCAGTGGTCTTAGAGGCAGGAGAAAGGAAATGCTTGAAGTATCTAAACCGAAGCTGACAGTCTTAAAAAAGTCCTAAGGAATTAATAAACTCATAGACTGTGAAAATACAGCTTGTAATTACTGCCTTTAACTTCCCTGTAGGCTTATGTAGAAGAGGTGCTAAAATGCTGAAGGCCAGATCAAAACATTTTAAAATATTATCTTATTTTTTGCAAAATTACACAGGCCATTTCTCTTATATGTAAATTAAATGTTTTGCATTGTGGTAATACCTAAACCTTCTGCCTGTTTTACAAAAAACAAATAATACAGAGATGAGATTTCAGAAAGGCAAACCCAAATCACAGCCTCTGTCAGGTGCCTTTCTCTCAGCTCTAGCCCAGCCTCTGGCTCAGCCAGGTGGGATCTTGCAGCGGGGCGCAGGTGAGAGCACAGCTCTGCTCCGACACCGGCACTGCCCTCCCCAGGGCAAGGGGACAAGGGGACTCTGCCTCCCAGGCTGGAATCCCCTTCCTTCCCAGAGATGGGCAGCGTCAAATCCTCGGTGGGCACCAGCTCTGACTGGCACAGAAATCACCGCAGTGCTCCAGATCACACCTCTGGTGAGACATGTGCCCTCAAAGATGCAGAATGAATGTATCTTCCAAAGCATGTGCAAGGTTTATTTCTTCATTTATTTGCACACATAAAAGCATGACATTTACACTTTGAGCAGTGGGACAGAGATCGAAGCTGGTCTGGATTTTTCTTTTCTCCTGCTTTTACAGCATTACTGTTTTCTTTACAATGCGATTATATGAGCGAGCAATTGGATTACTGAGAGCATCCAGCTCACATTTCCTCTTTTGAAAAGACCTGTGAAAATCTTTATACCTGTGCCAGGAAAGAAATAGAGATGTCATAAAGTAAGTGTCTAGCCTGCTATCTCTGCAATCTGATTATCCATGTAAGTGCACTTATGTTCAAAAGCACTATATTTTCCATTTCTTTATCTAGCCGTTTCTCAGAAAGATCTTCCTATTTCATGTGTTTGAAATATCTGCTGGCGAGGGATGTCCTTTATGGCAAGTAATTAGCTTTGTGAAATGCTCTGCCTCCATCTTCTCAGAGCTCTGTCCCTGGGGTTCCCCTCACAGATGTCACACATTTCCAAGGAGGAGCCCCCACATCATCCCTCTCTGTGCCAGGGATGTGAGTGCTCTGCAAGGAGCAGTCACTTCATGGAGCACTGCTTTCAGTGTCTGTGCTGAGGGCAGTGAGTTTGGCTGTGTTTATGGATGGTGTGTGTGTCTGCTTCCCCCAAAACACAGCAAAACAACAACTCTGGTAAATTTCTTGGAAATAAACTATTTTGAAGGACACTACTTGAATAAGAGAGACAAAATCCTACCAAATAACTAGTCACACCCCAATATTCTTTGAGAAAACAATACTTTATTGTGTTTGGGTATTGTTATTACTAGTTTTTACTGTACAATCAGTTCTGCCCCAACTCCAGTGATTTCTTTGTTCAAGAGAGATCAGTGGGCAGTGGTGGCCAGGGAGGACACTTGTGACTGAGAGGGTAAGCAATTGCTCTGTGCCAAGTGTAAGAGCCTAAATGAGGGATGTGGGACTGCAGGGGCTCTCCCAAATGCAGTTCATTGTATCCAAGGTGTCCCAGCAGCCCAGGGCCGTGGGTGACAGAGCTGTGCCCACAGCTGTCAGCTCCAGCTGCAGGCAGCCCTGGACACCCTTAGTTTAGGTCACAATGCATTATAGACTTTTCTTTGCTGAGCATCTTCATACAGCAGAACCAATCTATGCCTTAACTTTTACCTACAGCCCACCATAACTGCTGTAATTACCATATCCATGGTACTGTTCTCCAGTCACTAACAGTCAGTACATTGCAGTTTCAGCTAGAAGTTGTTTTTCAGTTTTCTTGCAGTGGAAAATTCTGAGACCATTTTTCTACTTGCACCATTTGCTGACTTGTTTGCCTGTGCTCTCTTTCTGCTTGGTAAAAACATCTTCTTGTTTGGGGTGGGTTTATCCTTTGCTCTAAGCCATAAAAACCCCTTCTGACTAACACACCCTTTGCCTCCTTGGTTATCCACTGAGACTGGCTCAGCAATTCTTTTCTTCTAGATCAAATCTTGCTTCCATCTCTATTCCTTCATCAGACTCTACATTCAAAAATCTTTCTGCCAAGCACACACATCTGTGAGACTTCCTTGTCAAATTTTCATCCTTCCCAACAGCCAAGGCTCCAAAGGAAGCCTCCAAAGGTGGGGCTGCTCCAAGCCAGCCAGAGCCAATACAGAGAGGGGACTGGGAAAGCAGGGTAAGGATGGTAATGGAGTTTCACAAAAAGTCTGAATCTTGAGTGGTAACACTGCTGAAGATGACAGGAGGTAAAGTTAGTGGCACGGTAAATAAAACAAAAGGTGTGAAGATGAACAAAAATATCTCTTAAAAAAAATGCTGCTTCCAAAAGCCTGCTGGGAATATTTAGCTTGCTGAAACAGAGAGCTGAGGAACACATAATCACAAATGGACAGTTTCAACTTTTTTAAACCACATGATTCTTTGGCAAACTGAAATGAGTAATTAAATGCAATGATAAATTCTGTAGGTAACCAAAGGGAAGCATTGAGCAAAGCTGAGCAGAAACAGTGAGAAATGGAAGAAAATGTGTTTTCTAACAGGCAAAATACCAGAAGGAAGTATAATCTATCACTTCTGCTCAGACAGCTAAATAAACCTACATCCAAGACTCTGGATAAATTTGGAGCCACTGATGGAAAATGTGTACCCAGACAGAATGTGGAACACAGTGCTGCAAACAGTGGGAAGACCACAGGAGAAATGGACCTGATGTCTTGTGGGTACAGCACTGGTACCACCCAGGGAAGCAAGGTGGAAGCCTAGGCATCCTGTCAGCAAAACAGCGGAAACGTGTGACTACTGCAAGAGATATTGGCTATAACTGGGGATTATTATTGTTCTGCTTTATGTTATGTTTGAACTGATAAATAATGTAATTTCTTTTCCATTTGTTTATCTATGCCTAATTGAACAGGATTAAGTGAGCAGTACAGATAATGAGGTTTACTGCTCTGAGGTTATTGTGCTAACTATGGAGCTGATACTTTACAGCTATGAGGTTAGATTCATTAACTGCCTCCCCTTGAGCAAAGTCAAAGTACATTTTCTACATGTGAACTGACTCAAAATTAATTCAGACTGGTACCTCAAATTCTTTGTCTTTCATATACAGAAGGGGAATAAAATGGATTAAAGTGTTTTCCTTAAATGTTTGTTAAGATTCTGTTTTATCAGTCCCAGTGAATTCCTTTCCACTTCAGATGTGCATATTTTCTACTTTGTCTCCATTTCATCTTATTTGCCCCAGCAGGAATGAAGCCAGAAACCAGATCTCTTCTCATACCAAACTGAGCAATGCTGTTAATCATGCACTGATTCCCAGTTTCTGCAGTGCTGCTTTGGAGAGCTGCTCTTCCTGCCCTTGCTGCGCTGGGGGAGGAGGGAGCAGGAGAGCAAAGGGTGTTCATGATGCCCCAGGATCTATGGGGTATATGAACATGCCACAGGGGCTCCTGAGCGAATCCTTCTGAGGGATTGTAGCCAGCCCAGTTCTACTAATGGGATTATTTTGGGTGAGTAAGATTGCTTAATATAAGTAACTAGAACTGAACTAAAGCCTTAGACTGAAGTTCTCTCAAGTTTTATCTTAGACTGAGCTTGTCTTGAGCTCTTGCTTAGTTATGTAAAAGGCAGCCCTGAGGCCAGTGGAAGCTGAGAGATAAGGAAGCCACGACTCAAAGTCAGCTACTGACCCACTGTGAGACAGAAGAAGAATCCAGTAAGATGTTAGAAGACCCCAGACCAAAAATCACCTTTGGACAAAGAGGTGGGTGCAGGGTGTGTGAGGGGTGTGTGAGGATCAGCTGCATGGACTGTCAGGGTATAAAGGGCCAGGCATTCCTTTGTTTGGGGTCTCTCCCTGGACCACACATCTCCAACTGTTTTTTCCACTGTACAAGTCGAATAAATTGGACCTAAAGATCAAAACCCTGCTGCAGAATACTCAGGGCAGAGAAATTTTTGTACCAGTGACCTCACCTGCATCCCCCAAAAGACCAGCTGAAGATCCATCTCTCTGGGCACCCTTTGGGGCTTCCTCAGAGCAGCACCCTCAGACAGGAGAGCTCCCAAGACATCCCTGTGAGCATGTGTGATTGTCTGGCTCAGCAGTAGAGAGATGGGCATTAGTATCTGCCTTGAACACACCCTGTCCCGGGGTCCCAGATAAGGGAGTCAGGTGTTTAGACCACGTCTTTAAACATTCTGCTACCCAAAGCTAGTGGAAAGTATTCCTATTTACCAATTACTTTAAACAGGCATTTCAGAGAATGTCCATAGCTTTAGGGACGCCTGCTTTCATTTGGGAAGGAAATAATGGTGTTTTTCTCTGGGATGCATTTTATCTTGTCAGTAAGCATCACAGTGTCACCAGCCTGCTCTTGGCCCAAGTTGTGAACAGCACTGCACAACTTGTGACACGTGGTGTTCGTGCAGATCATTTGGTATAGTCTGAGAAAGTTAAAATGCAGTTCAAAATGGACTAGAAGAGATTGTTTTAGTGAAAATTTCTAGTATTTTACTCTGGACACAGCAGCCCCTGCATCTGGTACAGGCCAAGCAGTGGCCCTGGCCACCACATGCCCAGAGCCAGTGTCTGCTGCTGGCAGAGTGGATTTAACTCCATGGGCAGAGCAGATTCATTGCATTCAACCAAAACCACTTTAGTAATAAAACAGCGCTGGCAGGGCTGTTTTTGGAAGCAGGTCTCCTCTGCAGATACTGCTCGACCTCACTAAGCAGAATCTCTGCAAAGCTGTTTCCTTCCTCTGCCAGGGAAGGTTTTCTCACAGATGTTGAGGCGGCCTAAACAGCAACTAATTCAAAAGCTGAAATAGAAATATATTTTCGGTTCATGAAGTACAAAAGTCCATGGAGATCCCAGCCAAGGCTAGATTTATTTTTACTGCTAAGAGCTATTTAGGCTTCAGGTTGTTTGTTACCAACTTGCAATTCTGAATATTTTGATTAGTGCTTGAAGTCTTATTACTTGCTTTGCAACATTTCTGCCTGCAGGAACAACCACAGTGCTTTGGAAAACTCATGTTTTTAGAGCTTTTAAAATATACAGTCTGCCTCAGAGAAGATTAAAGTGTTGCTTCTTTCCTTATCCAGGAATTGACAAAAATGTAACAGAATATATTTCAGCAGAAGGAGTAGCAGAAGAAGCAAATATTATAAATTCCAGAGCCAAATATTATGATTTCTTGTTCTCAGGTACCCATGAATTTTCCAGACAGATGTGTGGGCCAGGCTTTCTCATGGCACTATCAGTTAGAATGACTCATTTCTGTCTGTTTTAAAGGACTACTAAAAGTATTTTTTCCTCTGTACTCCTTGTACAGATGGGTAGTGAAGGTGGTTGTGGAAGTTACACATACAGAACACCACCGCGGGAAGAGAAAATAATTTGGATTCGTTTGTTGATGGAAAAAACTGCAAAGAGAGGCGGAAGCCATTAAGAAATGTCGTAGTGGAGCACACAGAAGGGATGTGGAGATGTGTGAGACATCAAGGCAGGGACCACCATCCCTGCAAGGGGTGCGAGATATCAGCTTGTGCTTGCCCTCACAGAAGGGGAAGACACACACCTGAGCTGCTACGTGCTCTGAGAGGCAGCTTGTTTCCCTTTTACACAAAAGACATTAAAGCAAAGACTCACCTCTGGTATGGGGGACTGTGGGTTGGAGACAGACACAGGACATAGCACTGTGGGTGATCACAAACAGCCATGAGTTTAACATGACTGCCCCTTGCATAGGAGCTTTGCATTTCCCAGGCTCAGAAAATTGATTGAATGGGATCTCTCTGCCCACATCTCTGGCCAGGGGTGGATCTGCATCTCAGCCAGAACAGGGTTGGTTGAGGCCTTTGCCTGGGATTGAATCCAATCTGTCCCTGCCTTATCCCGGGACTTGTTTTCTTCTATGCTGGTTTAGGTGGCAGCTTCAGATCAGCTGCAATGAGACAACTCACCTCTACTTTAATTTCCCTTCTGTGTCTGCATGGCTGGTAGGTAAAGAGAGAGAGGGAGAGGCCAAAGGAGAGACTGCACTGCGAGCACAGTGTGGGTAATTTCAAACTGCCAGGTTTATGGTACCTGGGCGTGTGGTGGTTATTTTCCCAGTCCAGGCCTTTGAGGCCATAATCGACCTCCGCTCCTGTTCTGAGCCACGAAGGGAGGGGCTGGGGGAGGAGGGCAAGAAGCATTTCCAGAGTAAAGCCAAGGCAGCCCTTTTCTGCACGGGTGGGGACAGAATCGTGCTCGAGCTGTGCATGGTGCTAGCGAAGGAAGCTGCTGAGCACACTGGAACCTCTTGGCTTCTGCTTGCAAAATGCTAACAGGGTGCACTGGGCTTTTCTTCAATGACAGCTTATTCAAGTGAGACCTGAAATTATAATTAGAAGTAGGATGCACTTGTCCTGTGCAAATATGATAATTGGTTGGTAAATGTATAATGGTGTTAATTAGCGTGTGATCTCTTGTAACAGAGGAATGTGTGTTGCTGTCTCCTGAACCCCTGAGGACAGGATAATGAATCACAATTCAGTGCTCCCATAGTACTTGGAAAGAAAAGAGCATCACTCACTCAGTTCAGGCTCCTGAGAAACTTTGAGCATAGTAAGGAAAAAAAGAGGAGTCTTTGTGAGGCCATATCTTTCTTGCTGAAAAGCTAATAATCATCTAATAGGAAGACAGAATTTTTTTTCTGTTCAACAGTGGGAAAAAAATCTTTTTACTCTTTTTACTCTTTACATTACTCTGTCATATCCAGTGATCTATGGTCACAAGAGTATGACTGAGGAACATTTCTGTTTGTATCCTAGCATGAAAGCTGTTGCATAAACCCAGCAGTTAAAAAAAGCTGCAAGAAAAATGTACTAACACACACATGCGTGACCATGTTTAATATCAGCTCGAGTTGCAGGAATATAGAAAGTCACACTGGAAGCATAAATATATGGGTTCCAAGAACAGATGGCTCCATCCAGAAGACTTGTAACACTCAGTGTGGTGTCATTCGTTATTCATGTAGCTGTTCACTTTGTTTCTCATCAAGGTTTGTTTGAACAGTTGTTTTCACTTGAAAGATATGCTCAGAAGCAGCTGCAAGCAGCTGGGGACTCAGCTTTTGTTCTGCACCCACATTGTGCTGGAGATACAGGGGCTTTCACCCTGCTTGGCTCTGTGACATCAGTTTGAAGTGGGTGTCATCCACTGTTTCGTGGTCTGAACAGATGTAAAAAAGGTGGCTTATCTCTCTCCCTGACTGAAATTCGGCTTCACCTTTAACAATTGTTGATGCTACCAAATATATTGATGGAAACAATAGAGAACACAGCTTGATTTCAAAGGAAAGAGAGCTTTATACAAACCCTGGGCTCATCCTCTCTTGGTATGTTTTGGGTTACAGCACAGCATCTTTTGCTCAGAGATGTGTTTGCATGGCAGAGCTGCCATCAGCCCCTCTGCCAGCCCTGCAGGCTTTGGCTTTCCAGCCTCATAGGAAGATTATTCCTATAACCCATTCACACTCAAGACAGTTAAAATGCATATTGTTCTCATGGGTTCACACACCATGGCAAACCAACCGGAGCCCCACTAGCAGGAGGGAAGATGGGGATGTTGTAGGAGAAAAGCAGCAATGAACTGCCTGTCCAGGAAACAAGGAGGCTGAAGGCAATGGTGGTGGCTCCCAGAGGGTGCTGAGGCCCCTCCTCAAGGTCTCTGTGGCACAGCAAGGACAGGGGCCATGGGGATGTGGGAGAGGAGGTGTTTGAGCTGATGGAACAGTGCTCAGTGTCTGAGCAGGGAACTCTGTGTTTGAGACCCCCCTCCGATGCTGCTTGGCACAGCACAGAACCCAGGATGGGTCAGGCTGCAATGGACTACAGAGGCTCATCTGGTCCAGCCTCCAGCTCAGCCAGGATCATCCCAGAGCACATGACACAGGAGTGTGTCCAGATTATTCTGGAATATCTCCAGTGAGGGGGACTCTACACCCTCTCTGGGCAACTGTTCCAGTGTTTGGTCACTGCACAGGAAAGCTGTTCTTCTTCAAGTTCAGGAACTCCCTGGGCATCAGTTTCTGCCCATTGCCTCTTGTCTTATTGCTGGGCACCGTGGAGGAGAGCCTAGCTCCAAAAGAAACCAGAACACTTTGGACTTGTCTGTAGTGACAGGAGGATGTGCACAGCCTCTGGCTGTTCCTCTGCCTGTGGGTTAAGGTCAGAAAAGAGATGATACAAAGCATTTTTCCCACAATTTTTTTAAAATTTACTCTATGACCTCAGCAGTCATAATAAAAAAATGTTGTTGTGGTGCTCTTAATCTGCACTCTGATGGCTGGTATTTGTCAGCTTTATAGTTTTCATTTCATTTGTTGCCTCCATTTGTAGAAAGAGAACAAATGTCTGAGAATGGATAATAAACCATCCAGCTGAAACAAGTACTTGGTTTGGGTAAAGGTTTCCTATTGCAGGACAAATGGATTTCTGAGGAGCCATAAAAATGTGGCTTCTGGAAAGCAACATATAAAATGAAAGTAAAAGCAAGAGAAGTTGCTGAAACAATCCCAGACAGACAATGGTTGAGTCTCTACTCCAGGAATTTATTGTGTGGAGGACAGAGCAAAGTATACATTTCTCAGAGTCCAAGGGCAGGGAAGAAACCAGACAAAAATAGATGGAATGGGATTTGTGGCTTTTTTCTTTCTTATATTGGTTACAATGCATTTATGCACCCCCAACCAATATGCCACATATGATATTCCAACTGTGTAAACACAATTGGTTTTTAAAGAGAAAACTTCGGGAAAACATTTGCAAAGATCTGCCTCTGGTTCTCTTGGCAGGGAAATCAGAAAGAGGGAAAAAAATAGAAAGCTAAGCAGAAGCCTGGTTCCCCAAGCACTGATTTAATAACATCTTTCTGCTGCTATTCCTAGCCTGACTAGGTTCATTTATCTCACTGACCAGTGTGCTCAGCATCCTTCCTCACAACAGCTTTAGTGCCTTCAGGACTTTCAGATAAATCTTTTTTTTATCAGGGAGACAGGTCAAAATGATTACACCTAAAAGTGTGTAGTTTTAAGAGAGATTCAGACTTGTTCTTTATTGCTCTGGAAATTACTTCCCTGAAAAGAACCCAAAACTCAAAGCTGAGATCTGGTGGCAAACTCAGGCTTTTGCTGCTTGGGCAGATCCAGGAGGGGTTGCAGGACACCACCGCCCACCATGCACTGTGGGCACTGGGCTAAGCTGAGCTCTCCACAGGAGAGGCAGCCTTGGGGCCACCTGAGAGCTCGTGCCATCCAGGTAAAGTTAGTGGCACAGTAAATAAAACAAAAGGTGTGAAGATGAGCAAAAATATTTCTTAAAAAAAATGCTGCTTCCAAAAGCCTGCTGAAAATGTTTAGCTTGCTGAAACAGAGAGCTGAGGAATGCATAATCACAAATGAACAGTTTCAAATTTTTTAAACCACATGATTCTTTGGCAAACTGAAATGAGTAATTAAATGCAATGATAAATTGCATTTACCTGGGAGCCCTGGCCAGGCTGGCACCACCTGCCCATGGGCAGGGGGACACAAGGGAGCAGCTTCACCTCCTCCGCAGCCCGGCTCTCACCTGCCCTCAGCCACATCCTTCAGTGCTTGCAGGAAAGTCCAGGGCTGAGGGGAGGCCTCTCTCTGATAACCCAACGCAGGGGACCCTTTTATCAATGACTCACAGGAGGAGAGTGTAGCCTTTATGACTCCAGAGAAATTATTGGTAAGATTTCAGCTGTCAGCATGGCTCTCTTCTGGAAAGATTTATCTATGAATCTGCAGGGCAGAGAGAGAGAGGAATTTTTCGTTGCTTTAATTCAGTCCCTCATGATTCCTTGTATATCTACAAACACATGTGCAGTGGCCACGTTTTTTAAACCTGCAGTCATAGAATAAAAAATAACCAATTGTGGTAGATACAGTGAAAAATTTAAAAAACATAAAGGCCATTTCCATATCTAACATTCCTAGTGTGTTCCTTATTAGGATTTTTATGATTGTCTGGTTAGAAATAGGAAGTTTATTTTCCCTGAGGAACTTGCAGAGCTGGCAGTGGTGAGGTAACTTGTGGTGTTACAACATGTTTGAAACATATCTCTTTTAAACAATTTTGAACTACTAAGAAGAAGGTTAAAAAGAATATAGAAATTATTAAGTAGAAACCTTCAAATTTTTTTTTCTTTTTCTTTTGTGTCAGTCTTGATGTCTCAGCAGCAGTTTTTATCTCTGAAAGCCAAAGAACCCTGAAACTCATCTCTGTCTTACAAACTCTCTGCAAATCCTTCTGGGTCTCTGCTTATTTGTTTGCCCTAAAAGCATGTTCTGCTGTGCTTTCATTGAGATATGCTCTATTGCTTTCTGCATTTTACATCAATGCCATTACTGATGCTTTTCTATAGAACAATTGCAATAACATCTCAAACAATGAAATTTTATTCTGTGAGTTTTCCTTTATCTTAACTTCAGTGAATAATTTCTCAGCTCTTTACCAATGCTCTTAAACTTGGCTGTCAGGTTTCAATCAGGTAATTTTCTTTCTGTAGCTTTGCAATGTAAGAATCTCTCTTCCATTAACGACAAAGGGTTTAGGGAAATCTTGGTTCAAAGAAATAAAACGGAGATAAATCTGTGAGAAGTTCAGAGAATTCCAAGCCTCGGAGATAAACTTCTGAGCAACTTTTACTACACAGCTGCTATTTTGTTGTTCTTCGCAAGCCATTTGTTTATAAAGAGGGAAAATACCATGGCAAGTCAGAAGAAGAGAGAATTAGTTTTAAAATATGCTGTGATGTCTGATGTAGACAGCCCAGCTCTGCTGCCGTTGTGATCCTGTCCAAAGGGTGTAAGGGCTGGATGGAAGTCAAAGCCTCCTGTACCATCAATCAGCACAAGTGATGATGGTGCTGGCCCTGGGAAATCCATATCAGGAACATGCACTAACCAGAAGGATTTGGTGTCTTTAAATAGTTGACACGGTGTTGTGAGTGCTGTCCCAAAGTGAGGGTGTGTGTGTGTGTGTGGGTGTGGGTGTGTGTTTATGTGTGTTTGTAGAAGTTTTCTCAGCTGCACAGTGCAATGTGCAATGACCATGATCTGACATTTGGGATTTTAATCCACTAATCTTTGAGTGTTTCTTTTCACTAATTCCTAAGAATGCCTTTTCAAATTCTGTAAGCAGAAGGAACTGCAAAGGGAAGTGTGGAGGTGCTGGCAGGAAACCATGTGCTTGTCTGAAGGGCAGAGGGGCCAGTGCCCTGGATTTAACTGGCTGCATTTCTTCTTGAATGAGACAAGTTGGTGAAACCCACTTTTGTTACACAGTAGTCCATTGTTAAAAGGCTTTCAACATTTACCTCCATTTCTATTTTCTTAGTTTATCTTCATCTCACTTCTTCTGTGAGATGCTTTTGACTCATTACACTCCATGAAAACAGAACTACTTCCTGAATCTTGCCAGCCCCCAAGAATTTTCCTTCTTGCCCATGTACCTGAAGCCCCAGTAACACACTTCAGGAAGGGGAGTTGATGAAATTGTCTGGTCAGTAAAAAAACCTTTTAGTGCATTATTCATGTCTCAACTGGAGATAAATGGCCATATGTGACACAAGCAGTGATATATCATCTGCTGAATTCTTGCATTTTTATCCCAAGGCTCAGCCATTCTGCAGCACCAAGGTCTCCACCATGCAGGCAGTAATTGGCTGTGACCTAATTTAGATCCTAAATAACTCCAGAAACCTTCCAGCGAAGTCTTCCAGACAGTCTCGGTGAAAGGCAGTCCTCTCCTGATGCTGACATGAGCCCCTTCCCCTCCTTGTGCAGAAGTCAGGAGGATTTCTGCCTGCCAAGGCCGACTGAAGACCCGGGGATGCTTTGCAGCCCTTGGCTATGACAGCACCCAGCCCACGTTTGAGCTTGTGGGGCCAGGAGGTGACTGTCCCCTTTCCCTCTTTGTCACCCTCCAGTGCACCCAGCTGGGGCTGGGGCTGTGCCAGGGGGAGAGGGGTGCTCTGGCACCCAGGGAGCCCCAGGGCTGTGCCCAGCCCCAGGTCCTGCCCTCTGTGCCCCTCTGTCCCTGCACTGCTCCTGCTGCTCTGGCACCCAGGGAGCCCCAGGGCTGTGCCCAGCCCCAGGTCCTGCCCTCTGTGCCCCTCTGTCCCTCCTGCTCAGCTCTCCCACCGCTGCTCCTGCAGCCCAAACAGGCCCTGGCTCTGCTGCCTTGGCCCAGCTCCCAGGGGCTGAGGAAACTCTCATTTAGAAATAACTCAAGTGGACTTTGGACTCAAGCTCATCGTGCGTGCGGGTTTGCATTTACCACCAACTTTTAACAATAATTTTTCTTGGTGTTCAAGCTCTCATTCCCTCATTTTGACCAGATGTTCTGTGCTAGGACACCAAAGTGGAAACTGGTCTGGGCATGTGCCCATCCAGCAGGAAGCATCATTTATGGATGGAGCCTCAACAGAGCTTTAGTTAATGGCTGGGTTAGAGTGAAACAAGGGAAGCAGGAAATGAGCACGGACCGAGAGCTGCCCTGAGCAGGAATCACAGCATCCACAAAACGAGCCAGATACTTAATAATGCATGACAGACTGGACAGAAGTGATAATATCCAGAAAAACCTTAGGTGTTAAGAGAAAAAAAAACCACAATAACTACAATAATAGCACATATTTTTCGAGGTGTAGCCAATTTGTTCCTCTCTGACAGTTTCCACCTTCTCCATCTTTGAAACTTGAGCTCAAGGGTGTTTTCAGGTCTCATTCTTGCATCTTTAAAAATAAGACACCTCCATATAAGCAAGATTCTGCATGACTCAGGAGTTTTGTGAGGTTCCAGAACCAATGAGATTAGGCAGTGCTTTTTTAAGGGGAGAAAATAAAAAGTATTATAAATCTGAAGAATTTTTAGGGACTTCATTTTGTGGTTGAGCACTTTTACTGCAGAGTTTCAACTGAGCAGCTTATCTTCAGTTGTCCTTGGGCTGCGCATTTTCTAATTTCAAAATAGCTTTGATGCTGGGGTTGGAAACAGCTTCACCTGATTTTGTGTCATGGCTTCCAAGAGAAGTGGCCAAAAGCAAGTTAAGTCTGGATCTCCCCACAGAACAGTGCACAACCTTGGCTTGGGACCCAAAGTTTCTGTTTGCTTCTATTTAAAAATAATTTTTAAAAATCACCTTTTGACTAATTTAAAGTCAAAATGGACTTATTTAAAAGACAATTTACTTTAAGGATGAGGAAAATAAAATGCTATGTTTTGATTAATGTAGGCTTTTAAAAATTCTCTGGAAATTGGGTCACAATTTATACTGAAGTCTACAAATTTCTTTACAACTTTAAGTATAAATCACTTCAAAAATATCAGTGGTGCCAATTTTTTTTTCATTGTTACTGATGTTTTATAATAATTTAAAAGACATTTTCCTAATGAGCTTATAATTGTCTTCCATATATATCACATAATGAGCATTTGGCTGCCACTTATTGAACATCCTTCTATCACTAATCGGTGCTCCATCAGCCACTCCAAGTAGAACTTTAACATGAAAAAAGAGGGATATGAAGCTTTTTAAAAACTATTAAGTCTATGTTGCATGATCTTGGAAAATAAATTCGTAATTTTTGTGTCCAGTTCAGAGCTCCAAGCTCTAACAGGGTAATGAGGGGGAAAAAAGAGAACACACATTCAGAAGTAAATAAAAGATTAATTGCAGCTATTTTGCTTTCATTTGATTTTGCTTTGGTGGACTAGAGTGAATATTTATGAACATAAGTTGTAACTTAGATACCCAATTCTCTTTCAGAAAAAAAAATCAAACAGATTAATTGATTTCAAAATTTGTAACAGGTGGTCCAATGTTCAGTTGTATCATCAATCAGCCACACAAGGATCAGGGGCAGTGTCATACTCCACATAAAATTATGTTGTTTTGCTTTTCTTATAGAAGCCCACAGTTTTGCTGTTGATTCCTTTGTTGCTTAAATAGGTATTCAGAAAGGTAATTCCCACATAACATAAAAATTATAGTGGCATTCACTGAGTTTAGGCTGATGTGAATAAAATTTCTGATTTTTAGGGTTGCAAAAGACATTCCTCTTTCAATTAGTACCTCATTAAGAACCCTGAGATGTCCAAAGAGGAATATGGTAGCAGCAAACAAGCAAACACAAGAAAGTGAAGCTCTCCCCTGGGATTTCCCCCTTCTGCTGTGACCAGTAAACTCCTGCTATGAAAGCAGAACACTCATGAGCTCTCAGCAAGACACTCAGCTGTCGCAGACATCTTTTCATGAAAAATCCTTTCCTTAGGATTTTTCCTCCTGAGAAGCTGAGAGGCCTCAGGAACAAAATGCAAACAATGGTTATCTGCTGCTGTGGAATGCAACAGGTGCATCTGTGATTGGTCTCGTGTGGTTGTTTCTAATTAATGGCCAATCACAGTCAGCTGGCTCAGACAGAGAGTCCAAGACAGCTGCCTTTGTTATCATTCTTTGCTATTCTATTCTTAGCTTAGCTGGCCTTCTGATGAAACCTTTTCTTCTATTCTTTTAGTATAGTTTTAATGTAATATATATAATAAAATAATAAATCAAGCCTTCTGAAACATGGAGTCAGATCCTCGTCTCTTCCCTCAACATAAGACCCCTGTGAACGCCGTCACACTCAGCAAAGTGGAGATTATGATGAGTCTGAGAGGAAGGAATGGTGCCAAACTCAGAACTGGCCTATGAGCACAGACAGTGGTCATTTGCTTATAGTCTTGAAGTCCAGAGGTCACTTTTGGGGAGTCACTTCAGAGGACAGAGCCAGCATGCTGAGGCTGATGTCAGGAGCAGGGAGGATTGCAGGCTGAGCCCAGTGTCACCCCTATTCTCCTGACAGCCTGGGCCTCCAGGCAGGCAGAGCCATCAGGATCTCAGCCAGGTCCTGGCAAAACTGCTTGTCCAGGCAGCTGTGACCACGGGCTGGTGTCCCCCCCAAGAGTCCCCTTTTCCCTTTCTCCTCCAAAACTCTCTTTGTGTGTAGAAAAATGGGTCATCCCAGTCATGATGAGCCATAAATCACTGAGCCTTTGCAGGGGTTGGGGTCAGGGAGCTCAAGTGGGAAAGCACAGGTGAAGTTCGTCCTTGGAGCCCTGGACTTACAGCTGCATGTGCTGTTCCACATCCTGGGACAGTTGAGCATTGAATCCTGAGGCCCTGCTGCCATCTCTACTTGCCAGTTCAGTGCTCCTTGAGGGCACCAAAGAGATTTGGTTTTCCAGTTTTAAATATGTGTCTGGTGCAAGTGACACTGAAGCAAGATGCTCTAAGGTATTAGGGATAATACTGAAAGAAGGAACTCACTGTCTACCCCAAAATCTCCTGCATGCCTAAACACTGAAGGCATTTCCAGTAATGAGTGACACATCTCTTAATGAGTCACAGCAACTAGTTCTTTGTTACAATTCACTGCAACAACAGAGGGAAGGATTGAAAGTCCAAGAATTTTGTTGCTGGCTTTGCCTAGAATCAAAAAATCTTGTCTTTGTTGAAAAAAATTGACAATTCCAGTAGGAATGCTTTCATAACAAAAATTATTTAAAAGATGCATCAATTTTGAGGAGGCCAAATTCTGCTTGGCTGTAACAGATAGGAGTATGTTTTAGGTGTTCGTTTCTAATATTAACGCATAAACAGGAGTACATGATCCCATCAAGATTTAGTTAGGGATTTCTAAAAATTTTACTTTCAAATGCTTATGTTTGAAAGGTGAAAGTGTCTAATGTGTGGGTGGTTTATGAGGGAAGGAGAGAGCTAAGCTCAGTACCCTTTGGGCATGTCTGCCTCCTGGGCAGGGAACTGCCTCGGGCCATTGGGGAGGCAGGGGGCTCACACTGGGATCGTTCACACTTGTGCTGATCACTGATAGCACTGGATTGCTCACACTTGTGCTGATCACTGATAACACTGGATTGTTCACACTTGTGCTGATCACTGATAACACTCGATCGTTCACACTTGTGCTGATCACTGATAACACTGGATTGTTCACACTTGTGCTGATCACTGATAACACTGGATCATTCACACTTGTGCTGATCACTGATAGCACTGGATTGTTCACACTTGTGCTGATCACTGATAACACTGGATTGTTCACACTTGTGCTGATCACTGATAGCACTCGATCGTTCACACTTGTGCTGATCACTGATAGCACTGGATCATTCACACTTGTGCTGATCACTGATAACACATTTCCTCTTGCATGCCTGCACTGCTGTGGTGTGGGGCTCACTGACAGGACAGTGGCACCCATGTGCCAGGCTCTGTGCCACGGAAGGGCTTGGCACCGAGGCTGCAGGCCAGGTCTGACAGGACAGTGGCACCCATGTGCCAGGCTCTGTGCCATGGAAGGGCTTGGCATGGCCAGGGCTCTGCAGTGAGTGGGCACACGTGGGGTGGGTGCTGAGTTGGAACCCCCTGAGTGCCCACTGTGCCAGGAGCCCCGACCCTGCCCTGCTCAACAGGCACTGCCAGCTGCCCTGTAGCCCTCCTGCCTTCCTCCCTTCTCACTCAGCTTGTTCTGCACATTTCTGTGGCTTTTTGTATTAGAGTTCTGTCTGTGTGGAAGCTCTGGTGGCCTGGCTAGATGCTGCTTTGAGACTGGGTCTTCTTCTGCACATGAAGAAATAAATATCCTTAAAAAGCCCAAAGTGAAGGCTTGCACAGAAACATGTATACAGTATCAGTGATAAAGTACACAGCATATTGTGATTGTGGCATGCATTGCACTCTAAGTATTTTATTTGGATTCAGAAATGAGATTTAACAAGAAACTGTGAACTTCCTTATTGCTCAGAGTGACTAACTGCATAAGCCAATTGAATGTTATAGTGTAAATATTTTCTTGATAATAAACAAAGAACACATGTCTAGTCAGAGTGAGCATAGTATCAGTGACTGTGCTTTGCATGTTTTTATGGTTTCACGAATGGACCATTCATTCATCTCTCTTCCAGAAATTTGTTTCAGCATTTCGTTTTCCTTTAAAGGCATTTGAAGGCTTAAAAAAAAAAAGGAAACAAAATACAGCCATTCCTTTTGCTTTCTCCTCAGAGCAAAATTTTCTTCATCGGCCCTCAGAAAAGTTGATGTTTCCAAACTCCTGCACAGGAAATATATTGGAGTGGTTCTGGAGAGGTTTGAAGCATGCTAGTCATCATTTCTATCCTGTTTAGCCCTGCATTATTTGGCTTATTGTGCTTAGGTGTAACAGGCAGACACCAACAACTGCAATACAACAATTCACATCGCAGTGCTGGTAGTTTGGATGTGATTTTACCCAGACTAATGAAGCTCTCCATTATCTTCATGGGAGATGGCTGAGGGTTAGTGAGTGATGTGAATCCCCCCACAGACTGTGCAGCACAGGTCACTGCAGCCAGAGCACCTCCCTGTCACCTGAGGGCCTTCAGAGCGAAGTGCAGGAGAGGCAGCAAACCGAGGAGGGGTATTTCCCACAACCACCTTAACTCAAGTTACTCAGCATATCACAGAAAATGATTTAATGTTCCTCTTTGGTCTTAAAATCCATGTTCTTAACAAAATGCAAGAATGAACAGAGGTGTCTCCCTGGGATCTTGCATTATGCACGTCCTCTGATGGTGGAACTCTGTAGACAACATATGGATGATGGTTCATCGAGTGAGACTGTCTTTTATAGGTAATAATGCAAATAAATTGCCTTATCAAGGTGCAGACTACACATTTCACACTCTTTTGAAACCCTTAGCCAGGTTTCAGAATCATATTTCGTTTTGCTGAGGTACAGAATTTTTGCATGTGTTTCTTTCCCATTTCTGGTTTTCTTTCCTTGCCTGTGCACACAGAAGAAAGGTTGCTATGGTATACTCAGAGTAAAGGCAAACCCAGGTAAATCTACCCTGGTGTCCAGCCCAGACTTGCAGCTAACTCTGACACCTGTGTGCAAACATCTCCATTCCAGAGCTGGTACCAGTTCTGCTCATTGTTGATCCTCTAGACAGAATTCATATGATCCTATGTATTATCAATTTCAGTACATAACAGCCATCATGACACTTCTGAAATGTAGGTGAATGAGTTCCAGCATTTACCAGCATTTTTATCTTATAACAATTTTTCTTCATTTTCTTCCGGTTTTCCCCATCCTCTCTAACACACACTGGGCATGTTTTAATAGTATGCCTGTATTTCCTTGTGTAAGGAAATACAAGAACTGTAATTGAAAGCCTTGTGTTAATACATTGAGCTGTCACAGACATGAAAGTGCTGATAGAAGAGAAATTCATACATATTCTCTTCTAGTGTGTGTGATAGACTGAAAAATTGTTCTTTCAATGTATTTCTTAGAGAAAAATTTTGTCACAGGGAGGGAATGATTAAAGAACTGGTGAATTTGAGAGCAGAGACGCCTGTGCACCCTTTTGCCAGAAAATCTCACTGTTACTGCTTATTCCTGTGAGCAGACAGACCCCTGCCTGCTGACTCAGCTGGAGTACTCTTGTCACAGTAATACAGAAAAAAGTGAAAACTAATGCAAGCAGGACTGGCTGTTGGAGGAAAGTTTTGCTTTCAAACTACACACACAGACACATATATGGCACTGAAGAAATTTGGATGGAAAAGTTATTTATTTAAATAAAAAATCCAATTGCACGTTGCTTCTGCTAGTAGGACAATTCATACAGGAGACATTCCTCTGGATTTTAGTTTTCTTCTAGCTGAAATTGATCTTTCTCATTCAGCTTTCTTACTATTATTTCCTAATTGTCTACATCCAATACTTATTAACTTAATTCATATTTTGTTGCCCGTAGCCTTGCAGAAAGCCTGCAGGGCCCATCACTGGGTGCCACGATCCCTCCACAGGAGCTCTGAATTCAGGAAAAGCCCAGGAAGTGATGGAGTGCTGTGTAATGCACTTCTTTCTGATTCAGAGTTGGTGTTTCTGGAATATGAGATAGGAGAACTGGCCTTGTTGCACGGAGTTTATTCCAGAAATGCCATCTCCCCACACGCCCATGCAGAAGCAAAGCTGCAGGAACGTGCTGTGGGGAGAAGCTCTGCTCCTGTGGCTGCTCCCACAAGTGCCAGCTCAGCAGCTCCTGAGGCACACAACTGTGCTTGGCTATCTCCAGGGGGAGAAAGAAAAACGCGCTTTAAAAGGAGGAGGAGTAACAAATACATCTGTGATCGTCTCCACCTATCAGCTGCTGAACACATTGGGTGTAAAAGCATTGCTGGCTCCCAATCATGGGCCTGGTCTGTCAGGTGAGAAACTGAGAACACAAAATTTGTGCTGAAGAGGGGAGCTCACAAGGAGGGAGCACGGCTGGGATGGGTCTGGCCCTTTTCCCTGTCAGCAAAAATGTGCAGGAAAGTATCGCTTACCCTACTGTCAGCAGAAAATTGAAATGTCTTTTCTTTCTTGGAAGGGCATTTATTTTGCAGTGGTTAGTGTCAAGTGGTGATAAACATCCTCTGAAAGAGGAAGAGATGCCTTGCTTTGGGCTTTTTACATTTGAACAGCTCCTGAGCAGAGGCCAAAGCAGTGAGTTTCTATTGGCAAAGCTTTGGGACTGATTCAAAGGGAAATTTTGGAGCATTTGCTGGAATTTGAGGTCACTACACAAACAGTTTTTAGTGCAGTAGTAATGGGACAATATTTCCTGATCCATTTATTTCCTGAACACTATTTTATTATTACTGAAGAGTTCAGTCACCACTGGTACATCGCTTCATTTTCTAAGTTGTTTTACTGTGAATGCTCACATACCACAAATACATATGTAAAAATGATATTTTATATCATTGTTCAAAGCCTCCCTTCACTTGAGGTGGTCAGGCACTAAGGTAACAAACCTGATGATGGATGAGAAAGGAATAAGCACTTCCACAGAGAAACACAGGTGGGTGAGTCCAGCCAGCACAGTCAGCTCTGACTGGAACACAGCTCTGTCAGAGACCCTGAGGGAGAAGAAAACCTCTGAGAATATATGAATTTCATTGAAAATGTATGAAATATCATCAGTGAATCCCAGGCTTGCAGCATTAATTTAAAATGACTAAGAAAGACTTTTCGCAGCATTTTTTCCTGGGGACATAAGTCAGAGTCAGTTGGAGTTATGATAAATACAAGTATTAATTGCAGAGACTTGTACACCAGGGCAGATGAATAGAAATGCATTTGCTGAATGCTGGGAGCGGGAGTAGCAGATGAGTAAATTACTTTTAAAATTTGCATTCAGCTTTAAAAAATAAGTTTTTATATTAGTACCATCTGTGTTGGCTGCAGGCTGTCTGGCATGGAGCAATGTGTCTGTACAGTGCTGGAGATGAGGGTCCCCTGGGCTTGGAGCTGCTGGGAAACCCCTAAGCCTGAAACAGAGTCCTTTCCCCTCTCCATACCAAGGCACAAGACCTGTCTTCCCAGCCACATCCTTCCCAAGCCAGGCAGCTCCTGAGGAGGGACTGTGGGGACCTGTGTGGGCACTTTGGTGATTGTGGCTGCAGAGCCTGGGCTGTGTCCCTCAGGGGGATCAGCATCTCCCTGTGCTGCCATAGCTGCAGCTGTGGCCCAGCTACACTGACAAGTGTTTTAATCAAGTGTTTTAATCATGGCAACCTAAAGCATGACCTGATTATTAATTTCATATAAAATTATATTCCAGTTTTATATGCTAAATGTAAATTACAGAGGGGAAAATACACAGGCTTTTCTATCAGGCAAATATCCTTGAAAAAGCAAAATCATTTAAACTCTATCCCAGAACATTTCTAGCAGCTACAGCTGCTGGGTCGTGCAGAACAGACACCTGGTTCTCTGTGTGTCCCACAGCACAAGCGCTGGCCTGGCAGCACGGCGCCGTTTGTGCCACTGTCCCCGCTGTCCCACCAGCAATGGTCACTGCCTGCAGCACACACCACAGCGCCAGATGCCTGGCACATGTCTTTGGAAGCTCACAAGGCCCTAATTGCCTGTCATCGCTTTGGTTTCCAAATATTATTTGCTTGAATCTCACAAGGTGTTGATAATTTGCTGATTACCTCTTCACCTAAAAGAAAACAGAGAGCGAATTAGAAATGTGAGTTGAGCATCGGTTTCAAAAAAATCACCCAAGAAACAGGAGTTCAGCATTCAGAAAAGAACAGGTGAGGACTGGCAGACTGCAGGCAGTGGCTGCTACAGTGACTGACTGGGATGTCACGTGTCATATTTATGGGGCTGATGTAGTACACTGTGTAATACACCTGACTTTCCTTTTTTGTAGCTGTGCCACCCTTCTGTGCATTTCAGTACTGGCCAAGTTGGTGTTGTGCTCTCTCACAAGGATGAAGGTGAGCACTGTGGGGGGAGGTGGCAGGGGGGAGATGGGGGCTCCATCTCAGCCCAGGGCTGCCCATGACCCCTCCACTGTGCAGGGAAAACCCAAATGGCACTCACAGCTGCACTCACACCCACTTTTATTTATGCTGTCATCAAGGGGCCTGAAGCCATTGCTGACATCTGCCTTCTGTGGCCTGTACATGTTTAAATATTCGGCTGCTAAACACCAGTAAACAAGAATAAACAGCTTTGATTGCTATCATGCTCCACTCCAAGGCAAAATGCACCAGAGCACACATGTTCTGTATTCAGTATTTGACACATGCTTCAAAATCAATTTTAAAGACAGCTAAAAGAGGAAAAACTTGTTTTTTTTCTGGGCACTCTAATTAATAGGAGAAATAATTGCTTGTCACCTGTGTTCAAAAGCAGAACAGCCAGTAGAAAGTAAGCAGCTCTTATAATGCTTTCAGTTAATATTGTTAGAAATACATTCAGTTAGAAATGTTTTCCCATAGACAAAGGAAAAGCTTGCTGTAGTATTATTGGTCTATAATCTTCTCAGTTTGGCTTGTCCTGTTAGTGGCTACAGTTGGTCAACATTTCTAATAATGATTTAAAAGAACGATAAATGCTTTTCCTATCCCTCCAAACACTTCCAATCTCTAAAAAGGTCTCTGTTAACCACTGGCCTGTTTTCATTCAGTGCTTCTCCTGCTCAGTGTCCCACAGGAGCAGCTCAGGAGGGACCAGCAGCCCAGAAAGCTGATGGGCCATGCAGGGGATGCCCCTGCTTACACAGGGGGGGTGCTGGGGAGGCTTTTCTCCAGCATCAGCAAAAAGTGACTTCCACGCTTATCTTTTCTTACTTGGGCTTTAAGGAGGTGAAAATTCAGATGAAATTTCATCAGTAATTTCCCCCAGATGAGATCTGGAGGAAATTATGTACACGATGTAGAGCATGGTGGCAATTGTAAAGTATTTCATTTTTTCTGGGATGAATCAGGAGGGGATCTGGCTGCTGCGATGCAAACTGGGGGAAATACTTTGGTTCATGTCCAGGACAGTGGGGAAAGCAGCTGCTGGCTGACAGGGACAGGGGTCTGGACCAAGTCCTGAGCTTTTCCCAAACGCTTCAGCACCAGCCCTGTGGGTGCTGGTACACAGGCAGGATGTGTGCTGTGCTCCATCCCATCTCACCCAGGACAAAGCAGCTGCTCCACAGATCCCTGCATGGCTCAGCCTTGCACCTTCCCTAACGTTGTGGGACCAGTGCTGCACTGGAAGGATTTTTATCTTAGCGCCTGCTGGTTTCCTCAGCCCCTTCAGGGACTTGAGAGTCCCCTGAGAGCTGGCAAGGGGGTGCCAGGTCCCGAGCTGCCCCAGTGACCACTGGTTGCCAGGGCTTATCTCTGCTCTCTCTGGAGGCCAGAACAACTTGCTCTGTTTTATACTGAGAGGCTTTGGCATCTGTTGATGTAAATGATTAGATTCTCATCACCAATTATTTTTAATTATTTAGTGAGAGATTTCATCTGAGCTGATGACACTGCTCCTACCTCTACAAGTCACAGATGCTCTGGTTCCTAAGAGAGTGAATATTAATAAATGTTCTGGCACATGCAAAAAAAAAAAAAAATCTGAAGCATTGGTAAAGCTGAAGAAAGGCTTGAGAGATATTGAAAGTAATTATTAATGAAAATCATTGACGAATGGAACCAGTGCCTTGAGTCATAAGAAAACACATACAGGTTGATGTGGGAGGGGTCATGGCAGACCAGAGCCCTGGCTCTCTCTTTGCTCTGGGGAGTAGCAAAGAGCTGAAGTGTATGAAGTCCTTAATCTGCCAATAATGGTATGAGCTGCCGTGAAACCTTCCACACTTGAGCAGGATTTCGTGACACCACACAAGCATCCTACGAGGCACGTGGTCCTCCTAAAGCTGCTGAAACAGAAAAGGGCATCAGTAAGTCAGCCAGAAGCGACTGTGTCTGGCCAGGTAAGGCATTCCCAGTGCCCCAGCTGTGCCACAGCTCTCAGCCCACCAGAGACCTCCCCAGACTGCAGAGCAGGGACTGTCCTGCCGTGATGCACAGCCTAGCAGGCTCATCCCATCCCGGGACAGGTCCCACTCCAGGCACATCCTGGGCAGAAGTGAAGGGAGGAGGGAGGAAGCTGCCCTGGGGTCAGCTTTGCAGCACAGAGAAGAGAAGTGACAGGCTGAGTTCAGCAGTGGTGATTTCTAATACAAGCAGAGCTTTTGTTATGACTGTTTAAAAATAATAATATGATGTTTTATATATTTATTTCAAAGATCAAATTTCTTTTGAAAATAATCCTGCAAGCAGCTGGTCACACATCCTTCCATGTGAGTATTTTGTAGAGTGGCCACCGGTGGAGGCTGTAGGAAGGAGTCCCACAGGGAGACCCTCAGCGCATGTCTTGGCCCCCTGTCTGGCCTGGCCACAGCACACTGGGAGCCCTGTGGCCGTTGCTGGGCTGTGTGTTAGGTCAAACCCCTTGCCAGCTGCTACGGCAGTAGCCTGGCTGTACAGAATCATCATTCCCATCAGCATCTTCCATCCACTTCTCTTGCTATGCACAGCCTGTTCCTCCCTCATACCAAAGGGAGGTTAGTCTCAGAGTCTACCAGAATATAAAGCCACTAATGCCTCCAGCATTTTGGTTAGACACTTCTGCAGAAATTGATGTTTTACGCAATGTGCTCTGTCGTGGAAGAGCTCAGAGAAGGTCAGTTACTCACTGTGGGAGGAAGGCACTGCCAGGCACTGCTGCAGATGCCTCTCTGCCAGGCTGGGCACATGGCAATGGCACTGCTGGCCCCACAGGGAGCCTGGGGCCACAGGGCACAGCTGGACACTGCAGGGCTGAGCACAGCTGGGTGCCACATACCACGCTGCTGGTTACTCCCACGTGCCCAGGCACCCCCAGGGTGCTGGGTGCCACATACTGTGACGGGGGGTCACAAGGGTTCTTGGGTGAAGGAAGAGACGAGATCCTTGACTCCATTATCAGAAGGCTTGATTTATTATTTTATGATATATACATCTATTATAACTATTCTAAAAAGAGAAAGAAAGGAAGGTTTCCAGAAGCTGCTAAGCTAAGAATAGGAAAGAAAGAAGAATGATGGCAAAGGCAGCTGGTCCCACAGAGAGCGAGAGCCAGCTCTGCCGTGAGTGGTCACTGAACCAAAACATCCACACAAGACCAATCACAGATCACCCTGTTGCATTCCACAGCAGCAGATAACCCATTGTTTATGTCTGGTGCTGAGGCCACAGCTTCTCAGAAGGAAAAATCCTAAAGAAAGATTTTTCACAAAGAGATGTCTGCGACAACATACCACGCTGCTGGTTGCTGCCCCGTGCCCAGGCATCCCCAGGGTCCTGGGTGCCACATACCACGCTGCTGGTTGCTGCCCCGTGCCCAGGCATCCCCAGGGTCCTGCTCTAACTCAGGGCTAGCAAGTGCAAGTCTAACTCCCTCATTGCTCCACTCTCAAGTGGTTCTTCTCTCCTCTCCCTCCTCTTCCTCCTCCCAGCTGAGTGCCACTGCTCCCCTGTGGCCACAAGCGTTCAGCACAGAGTAGGGAACTGGTAATGAGAATGAGTGCAAATGCAGGTTTGGAGTGATGTTGTTTCCTGCCCTGAGGTGGAAAATCAGCGTCTGCCTGCCCAGTCAAACAGCAGTTTATTATGCTACTGCCCAGTACTTTCCAGCACGGTGGGTGTTTCAGGCGATAATTCTCCACCCAAGGTTTTTGCCTGAGGCTTTCTCAGCCCCAGGATCTCCTCCCAGCCACCTGGTTGGCTTTGCAGTGGGTGTGGAGGTAATTTAACTCCACCAGAGTATTCCCAGCTTCTTTTCTCTCCTGGCACAGCCTCCCAGGGAAAACCAACAGTGAATGTGATGGGAAGGGCTGAACTGAACTGTTGTATATCTTAATGGAGTGATAATAGTGCAACAAAACCAACCCCACGGGATCGGGCTGTGTGCTGTCCTGGATCTCCTGGGTGCTGCCACTCTCTGCTGACACGGACACCCCATCCCAGCTGCTCCAGCAGAGCCAGGTGGGGATCACTGCCCGGCTGGGAGCAGCGGGGGAACCAGGAGAGGAGCACAAATCAGTGAATGGGCTGGTTATTCATCAGCAGCAAGCACTGTACAGCACTGCTCTGCAGAGGCCGCAGAGTTTTTTCTGCAGGGCATTGTAAATCTGTGCACATTTTCACTTCTGGCGCTGTCTCCCTTTCTCAGTCCTTTCCTCTCTTGTTCTCTCCCTGCCCTCTCCCTTCTTTCCTTATTGCAATGCTTTTCCCAAGCAGGATTTTTCTGTGAATTGGGTTTTAATGCCTCCTCATGAGAGGTGGTTTTTCATATTTTATATCTCCATCAATTAAGATTTCTCACTTATCACCAGTAAAACCGGAGTTTTGATTAAATATTATCCAGCAGCTCTAAGCACATAGTTTGTATTAATTTCAGGGCCTCATTATATGCCGGTGGTATTTATATGGGCTTATATATCAAATATACTGTGTGTGTATAAGCAGAGACTTTCAGAACAAATACCAGATAAAGGAGCCATAAAACAAAGAAAAGGGAAGCAGAGTTTAACGTTTCCCCTTTGCTTATGCGTGCACAAACTTTTGCTTTTCTTTTATTGCTTTAGTAAACTGCCTTATCTCAATCTACTAGTTACTTTCCACTTTATTTTCTCTCCTCTGTCCTGCTGGGAATGGGAGCGATCGAGTGGCTTGGTGGGCAGTTGGTGCCCAGGCAAGGTCAACCCACTACATACATGCAGCATCATTATCTTCCTCAAATGTTTCAAATTATTTTGTTTGAAATACATTTGAAAGTGTCATGGCTTGCTGGGGTGGAATAGTCTCCTCTTCAAATAAGTAGAAAAATGTTGATTTCAGAAGTGAAAGGCTGGATTTTAAGATTAGAATGATCTAACAACTTCATATGCTAAGTCTTCTACAATGTCTTTGGTTGGTTCTTGTCCCAAGCTCAAAACTCTCAGATATTACATAGAGACTGTCCCTGCAAGATTCCAGTCTGCACTAAGTAACTTCCACCACAGGAGGATCATTCCTAACTATTGGAACAACTGGTCAAGGGCTAATTAGTCTTTCAAAGGCATTTTATGCCTAGTTTTCTATTTTGAAATTATGGTTTTGTATCCTGTAGGATGCTTTGCAGACCTCATTAGGGTATAAACAGAGCAATTTTAAATAATTAGATACGTTTGATTTTCTGTGTTTTTTCTTGTTATGAATCCTAATCCATGACAGAATGCAAAAAGGAGAGATCAGATATTAAGATCACAGTTAATACTAGTATGTTGAAAAGAAATCAAAGTAGAACCATGGGTTTGAAGCTCTTAAGGAGTACATTTCCTCTGTGGCGTGTAGTTTTGCCTCCTTGATGCCAGTGGCTCCAGAAGCCGTCTCTCATAACAGGTTCTGGTTTTATCTGGAGCTCATGCAAGGCTTGGAAGTTAATTATAGTTCTAATATTCTTGCTAATGAATTTGAGCATAATTATGGAATGATTTCAGAGGTACTTTATGAGAATACTAATTGCTGTCTTCTAATGCTGGGTACCTGGCTTCCTCAGGGGAGCTCTGGGAGCCTTGTGGAGGGGAGCCCAGCGAGCCCTGCCCGTGGGGCACGGGGCCAGGGGCTGTGCCTGGGACACATTTCCCTGTGCCTAGGCGCCATGGGGACACCAGGGTGGCCACGAGAGGGGTGCTGCTCTGGGCACCTGCCTGGGCTGCCTGCCTGAGCCGGGCTGTCAGTGTGTGCCCCAGCACATGTGGGATGCCCAGTGCTCAGCTCTGTCACAGGGATGGGATGCCCAGTGCTCAGCTCTGTCACAGGGATGATGCCCGGTGCTCAGCTCGGTCACAGGGTCAGGGATGATGCCCAGTGCTCAGCTCTGTCACAGGGATGATGCCCGGTGCTCAGCTCGGTCACAGGGTCAGGGATGCCCAGTGCTCAGCTCTGTCACAGGGTCAGGGATGATGCCCAGTGCTCAGCTCTGTCACAGGGATGGGATGCCCAGTGCTCAGCTCTGTCACAGGGATGATGCCCGGTGCTCAGCTCGGTCACAGGGTCAGGGATGCCCAGTGCTCAGCTCTGTCACAGGGTCAGGGATGATGCCCAGTGCTCAGCTCTGTCACAGGGATGATGCCCAGTGCTCAGCTCTGTCACAGGGTCAGGGATGCCCAGTGCTCAGCTCTGTCACAGGGTCAGGGATGCCCAGTGCTCAGCTCTGTCACAGGGATGGGATGCCACCATCACAGAGCCCAGGGGTACAGGACAGGGGTTCTGTCACAGCTGTGGCACAGGACCGGACCCTCACGGGTCAGAGTGCCAGTGCCATGAGCACTGCCCAGCCGCAGTGGCTGTGTGTGTGAAAACCCATCAGCAGCTGTTCATGGGGAGGTGGATGCTCTTTGGGATGAACTCTGGTGGAGAGGAAATAGATTTTCCAACAGAACAGCTGGTGTAAGGGCAATGAGGAAGCTCCAGGTGTCAAATGGGCCAGGGTAACTTGAACAGAGAGCCTGAATTTTACAATATCTGCACAGCTAATAATAACAACAACAGAATTATGTTCCTTCAGGCAAAATAGCATGGCTGCTTCTCTGCCTCTTTTTCATGTCTTATTTTATGCTTGCAAGTCAATCCAGGAGTCTGAGACATTTCTCTTCATACGGTCTCTGTCTTAAGGCAAAATTTAACCTCTGGGAAAGTTTATCAATTTGAGAAGTTTGGCAAAGATCAGTAGAAACATCAATGATTATTGAAATGGAAGCTTGTAGGTTACATTGAATTAATGCAATATCTGTATTGAGATGTGTTTTCTTTCTTTTGAATAATTTAATAAAGTTCAAATCTCCCGTGAGAGAAAGAATTAATTAAGCAAAATATTAATTAAGGAAAATTATTTTTTTCACAGCACAGTTCTTCAAATGAAATAATACTGAGGGAAATGACTGAAGTTTACCTTGATTAAAAGTGATGTCAGTGTTTGCAAAGTCTCAGAGTGTGTGCACTCCCTGCACCTGGCAGAATTAGAGCTTCTCTGGGTGATGAAGCCATTGTGAGCATCCCACAATCCCTTCTTCAGCCCTTCTGGACAGGGGCAAATAGGAGATGCATGTTTACATCCTTATGCTTACTTATTTAAATTTGAAGCTATTTCCTTGCCCTCATTCTCATCCAAACACTGACTGGTTTGCAAAATATGTCAGATGTGGGATATGTTTCCATATGTGATTTACCTGGATTCCTGTAGCCTGGCATCCAGTGGTAAAATGCACCTTCCTCCAGGCACATGTAAAGAGAGACAGCAGAACCACAGTCTGCATGCAGCTGCCTGCACCAGGCACTGATCAATCTGTACAGACACAATGGTCATTCATTCCCATGGGCACAGCACATGGAATGTGCACCCCTAAGGGCTCCTAACCTCTCCCAGAAAAGGCTGGGTGATGAAAACCAGCAGGACCCTGTGGAGGAAAGGGAGGGTAACGGGCTCAGCAGCATAACTCAAAGTGGTAGCTCCCCACCCTGGCCCTGCTGAGACTGTGCCAAACGTGGAGGAGAGCAGAGGAGCACAGGAACAGAGGTAATGGCCTGTGTGTCCTGGGTGTGACTTTCTCTAATGTTTAGGGAATGCTTCCAGATGACTGTAAAGATTAGAGGCAAACTGGTGTTTATTTTCTGTTTATTTTATGATTTGCTCTTATCAAAACAAGGAACAAGCAGAATTCCCCCCCTGCTGCCAAGGACACATCACTCCATCACACACGGTAAGGAACACACTGCATCCCTATGGATAAACCATGTCTGTAAGAAATGAGTAAATAGGTAGGACTTGGAAATGTACTTGTGTTGTCTTATCTATCAAGAGTTCTATTATCATTATAGTGCAAGGGTTCCATATCCTCAGAGTTTCATACCTCCTCAATGTTTTCTGTAAGCAGCTCCTCTAAGCACTGACTCTTCTTGATCCTTGCAGTAATCATCTGACTCCAGTTCCTGCCAATCCACTCTTTTATAATACTGTCCTTATTTGCTACAGGTGTGGCCTGCTAAGATCAGGCCTGCCCCTAATCTTTAGTAATTGGTTCCGCTGCAACTCGTTGGGGGATAAGATTACATTCTATACCACCTTCATTTACCCATACTGTATCCCCCTACATACTTGATCTGGTATCTTGCAAAGTACAGGAGAGAAAGCTTAAAAATTTCTCATAACATTATTTTGACTTGGCTTTACCAGATGAAGCTCCTGGGCTGTGGCCTCCCTAAGCTGTGATCTGGCAGGCATTTGCTCTCCTGCAGCTATTCTCTTGTCATTGTGCAACTCCCATGATTCGTCCTCAAGGATGCTCTTTGCAGCATCTCCCTGCTCAGACACTCTGGAGCTGCCTCCCCAGGCCCCTGCCTGTCCCCGTGGCCCTGTGAGCATCTCCCTGCTCAGACACTCTGGAGCTGCCTCCCCAGGCCCCAGTCCTGCCTGTCCCCTGCCCCCTGAGCCAGCCTGCTGGGGCCAGTCTGCTCTGATTTGGGTTAATGGCCAGCAAATGAGCTCTCAAGTATGAGGCTGGTGGGAGCAGAGGACTCCAGTTATCAGTGGGTGGGTTCCCTCTGGCTGCTCTTCTGCTGACCTCGGTGTCTCAGCACATCCATCCCACTTGCTGTTGAGGCTCAATAAACAAGATCCCCTCCTCTCTGCGTCCTCCCCTCCCTGATAAAATGTTTTGGAGGAAGGTGAGTCACTGCACTTTGTTATTTAGCAGATAGTCATCGTTGCTGAGATCCATTACAAGTCCATGCTTCCTTGTGATTTTCTGTTTGCCCTGCACAGGGCAGGCAGGGAGAGCTCTCACCCTGTAATAGTGGTGCTGGTTGGATTGGGCTGCAGCAGCTGGTGGAATTGCTGCCTTGGGACAGCACTGTCACAGACATCTTTTTATGAAAAATCCTTTCCTTAGGATTTTTTCCTCCTGAGAAGCTGAGAGGCCTCAGGAACAAAATGTAAACAATGATTGTCTGCTGCTGTGGAATGCAACAGGTGCATCTGTGATTGGTCTCATCACAGCCCAGCTGGCTCAGACTCTCTGTCCAAGCCACAAACCTTTGTTATCATTCCTTTCTATTCTTAGCTTAGCTAGCCTTCTGAGGAGAACCTTTTCATCTATTCTTTTAGTATAGTTTTAATGTAATATATATAATAAAATAATAAATCAGCCTTCTGAAACATGGAGTCAAATCCTCGTCTCTTCCCTCAACCTGAGACCCCTGTGAACACCATCACACAGCACCTTCCCAGGGCTGAGCTGGGCTCAGAGACTGGTGTTTTCTCAAATGAATTAGATTAAGCCACTGAAAGCTCAGAACCAGAGGCTCATCTGGGACTGTCGATCTCTGAAAAGATGGCAAAATCTGGCAGGGAAATAAACTAAGAAGGTAAAAAAGAAAACAGTGCTCTAGCAGCCACCTAGAAGCAGTTGTACAGGGAGCACCTTCCAGAAGGACTCCAAGCCCCAGGGGTTTCTTCCTCCCTTTTGGCAGTCACCAGCAAGAAGCAAGGAGCTGGCAGAGCCTTTTCTGGATTTGTGAGCACAGGCAGTCGAGGTGAGCGCGGTGTGAGCGAGGTCTCCAGGCACCAGTGTGAGCCTGCGGCCAAACAGCCCCAGCTTCTCTGCTGTTTGGGAACAGGAGCAGTGCTGGCCCCAGTGTGAGCCTGCGGCCAAACAGCCCCAGCTTCTCTGCTGTTTGGGAACAGGAGCAGTGCTGGCACGCTCTGGGGGTGCAGGCACTGCCAGGCTGCTGCAGGGCATGGGTCTGATGGCGCTCAAGGCAGCCCAGGGCAGTGCCACAGCTCACCCATGGCCGCTGCCCAGCAGGGCCACCCCAAGCAGCACAGCCCCCCCGTGCTGAAACTCAGAGTATTGACTCTTGAAAAAGAGAGTCAAAGTTTGGAATTAATTATTACTAATCAAAGTAGGTAAATTCATGAACACATTCATCGGTGGCTGGCTGATGCAGAAGTGCACACCAGCAGAGAGTTGTGCAAGGGCACACACACACACCTCAGGCAGCCAGGCATGCTCCGTTCCTCTGCACCTTGCTTTAGTGAGAGGCTCCAGAGGTAAATTACTGATTCTCTAATTTGGTGGTGTCTGCACAGGGTGATGTGCAATGCAAGTGACATGAATGCTGAGGATAAGGTACTCAGCAGATGGTGAGAGAAGGAGCATTTCTCTGATTCCAGACAAATCCTCCCTTCAGTGTTCTGCTTTTATCTTTGCATGGAAGGACAAGTTTTATGTAAGACAAATGTCTATCAAAGTTTTATTTAAAAAGCATGCTTTCAACAGAAGGTGGCACGCTGATTAGATGTGACATTTGAAGCAAAGCATCCTAAACAGCCCAGGAATGCAGAATTAAATTGAGGCCCCACATGAAAACTATTACTGTGTTATTAGGCAAACACAGCCTTTTAGGCAATGAAGTTTGGGTGCTCTTAATCCATGCTGACAGACAATAGTAAATATTTTCACAACTGTAACTTTTTTCTGCTCTCTTTTCTGGTTAATAGAGCATGACGGTGCACAAAACATTCTTCAGCAGCTCTACTCGGTGTAATCTGGGAGCAAATAACAGTTATCTCTTGGAAACAGTGCCTGACATTTGAAAGGCCTCGCTTATGGTCCTAACGAACTGAGGTGGTTCAGAGCTCCTGGGAGCCAAGGGCACAGAACCAGTCACTCAGGACCTGTGTCATCAGTATCACCACACCAGCAAACTGCAGAGCTGGGGCAAAACCTGGGAATGCAGAGAATCTGTGGACTCAGGAGCTCCTGGGAAAAGGCAGGAGCTGTGAGCTGGGCACTGAGGGGTGCAGCTGATGGAGGACCCTTACCTGGACACCACGACTGCCCTCATGATGCCCACAATACCCCTCAGAGCAGCAAGAGCAAGGGTGAAGTGTAGCAAATTCCTTGGAGACAGGCACGACTCTGAATGCGTGTTCAGTCCAAAGAGAGGGAGAGCTTTTTTGCCTTATTCTGCGCTTTGCAAAGCCATTCCAAGGTCATTGTCTTTTCTGAACTGTCACTGCAGCTCAAGGCACCACGAGAGTCCAGCTCAGCACTATACACATTTCTGGTTGATCACTATTTCCTTTTGTCCAATCCATTCTCCTGTCTGCAGTAAGAAAGGTCAGAGAGGCATATTTATTGCTGTAAAGAATTATCTAGCAGAAAGAAGAAGTGAACTTTAAAGAACATGAGTGATTCACAGAGGATCAATCACAGTTTCCATTAGTCTGTAACAAGAGTGTCTTTTCTCGCTTTTGCACTTCTGATGGACATAAATATGAAAAAAATCGAGTGAACCTTCTTATTTATTTCCATGTCATATAGTTCATATCAGAGACCCAACTGGCACATGCAGGGGCTTCCTCATTCTTTCCAGGGTGCAGTTTACAAAGCACAGGAGAGAAAAATGAGCCAAAGCACAAAGGCAGGTGTCAGCAGCCCCAGAGATGTAGATCTCCATCCCAGCAGCTGTGGGAGCTCTGTGACACTGTCCCTGCTGCGTGCCAGTGGACCAGGTCAGTCAGAGGAGAGTGTGCACTACTGGAGCCCTTGGCACTGCTGGACAGCCAACTGTCCTGGTTTAGGGCAAATTTGGGAGAAAACCTCCAAAAGGGGGCCCCTCCAGAAAGCAAACCCACACGGCCCCTCCCCACAACCGGGTCGGGAAGGATTCCTTGGAGACAAGTGGAAAGAATCTGTTTATTTACCAGGCACAGCACCCCCAGCACACAAAACCTGTTTATTTACCAGGCACAGCACCCCCAGCACACAAAAGGAACAATACCAGGTGACACCACTCTGTCACCGCTCTGACAAAGATGACAAATTCAGAAAGTCTCTCTGGGGGTGGTCGCTCTGTTATCAGTCCCTCGGGTGCTGGGGCAGCTGCTGCAGCCACAAGGTGCAAACTCTCGGTGTTTGCCAGGTCCCAGTCCGGAGCAGGTTCGAGTAGGTCCAAAAAAGGGAAAGGACAAACAGTCAAGGGAAAATTTGGAGTGTTTAGCTAAACTAACTAATGAGCAGAAGCAAAAGCAAGCAGAAGCAAAGCAGAAGCAAGAGTGAGAGAGCAAAGCGAAAAGCCAAAGCAAAAAAAAGCAAAAGCAGCACTAATGTAGTGCCCCGTCTCTGTGTCCCACCAGGCTGATAAGAAAACTTAAACAAAACTTTCCCTCTTCAGAGCCAGTCTCAAAGGCACAGAACATAATATCCAGCATAAACAGAGCACATTAATAGGGATACAAGCACCCTAACGTCACCCTAGGACAGCAGCCAGGGGAGGCCAGGTGGCTGAAGAGAGGACCTGCTTCCCCTCCTAGACAGAAGGACCTGACCAGCCCACAGTCCTGCCCTCCCTCAGGCTGCTGAGTCTCTCCCTGCATGATGCCAAATCCCCCATGAGCAGAACTGTGCCTGGCCCTGACATCTGGCCAGAAGCTCTGACAGTGCACCTTGTTACAGGGTTTGAAGGTTTTACCCAGCTAGAAAGTCACTGGGCTGCTGTCCATCCAGGGTAAATGCATTGTTAATACTTGTTCTCATTTTAAACCAAAATGAGGTTTTCTCTACCCCTATTCCTCCACCATTTCTATCCAGGCAGCAGAGTGCAAGTGCAAGTGCAGAGGAATATCCTCCTGCTGAAATACCTGTCCTATCCCGACTCCCTGGTGGCTCGTGGACCAAGCAGGACAGCAAGGGCTGAATGCTGGCAGCGCTGAAGATTCTGCAGATCATCCAGGTTCTCATGAGAGAGCTGAGTCTCCAGTCAATGGCCCAGCATTGCTAATGGCCCTGTACTGACAGAGGGGCTGTGGCACACTGAATACTCAGCCGTTAGAGACCAGAGTGTGTTATGTGACCAAAGTCACACTGAATGTCAGACAATGGCATCTGGGTAAAATCTTCAGTGCCTCCTAATTAAATAAAAGGTTCTTTGAATCATTAATGGTACAAGTTTTAAATACAGCTGACATTAAAATGTTCCAGAAGAGGCTTTGTTTGTGCAGATTGATGAAGTCTGAGCAGGGAGAATTGTGGAAACTCATTATGGGAAAGTATGTGGGTATAAGGAAAGAAGAAGCACATGAAGGTTCTCATCTCATAACTCTTCACTCAAATTGTGAGAGAGAGTCTGTTCAGGTCTGCATCCTGCCCTGAAAATAGTTGAGGGATGTGTGCTAGCAACTGACATTTTTAGCAACATAAAAATATGAATAATGAGCAAAAGTTGATTTAGTATTGATGTGATTAGAGAGCTTTAGTACTGATTCAATAAAAGAGAGTGTCTGTGCCATGTGCTCAGCTGGTGGAATAAGTCATCTGGTTAGAAGGGACAATCCCAAAGGCTTTCCTGGCCAGCCTGGAAAGTGAACCTGAACAGCTGCTGCATGGCAGCTCAGTGTGCTTCAGGCAATCGCTTCCCCCCGAAACAGAAAATGATCACAGAACAGCTGGCAGGAGATGCCCACTGCAGGCTGTGTAATTCCACATGGAGAGTGGGAGATGATCCTGTGCAGGATCAGCATACAGGACTGATTTTACCCCATGCCCAGATGTAAGACCTGGATAAGGGAGAGAGGCCTGAACCCTTTAGGACACTGAAGTTATTGCTTTGGAAGAAAAACTGCCCTGTCTAATGCACATCACTGGAAGGCTGCCAGAGATCTCTGGGTCCTCTCCCTCAGAGAGCTTTCCAGGCTGTTGTTTCCCAAGCCTGGAGCATTCCATGGGGTTGTTGTGACCCAAGTGTGGGACCTGGTGCTTTGCCTTATTGATTCTTATACTGTTGGCCTCGGCCCATTGAACCAGCCTGTCCAAACCCCTCTGAAGAACCTTCCTGCCCTCTGGTAGATCAACACTTTGCCCCAGCCTGGTGTCATCTGCAGCTGGCTGAGGGAGCACCTGATCCCCTTGCCCAGACTGTTGATGAAGATCTCAAACAGAAATCTTACCACTATGGGAATTGATGTATCATTAATAACGAAGATACATTTTTGTTTGACCAAGTCTGGCAAATATCCTATTTCCATTTTATGAGATGTGCATCTCCAAAAGCCTTTATAAAGGGGAGAACACTCACTGTGTTAGTGTTCTTCATTGCCTGGTAGTAACCTGTTTTTTGTTGGTCTAGATTTGGGGAAAATTGGTTTGACATGAAAGAGAGTGTTGGAATTTTTCTTGACTATTTTTTCCTCTCTCTTGCCTTTTTTTTTTTTTTAATCTTTCTGTTGCTATGGAAACAGCCCTTCTTCATTCAAAATACCATTTGATGGTACCATTTCCTATTAAGGTTCACATTTTCTTGCTGTCTCTGTCACTGTGTGCTAGTCACAGTTCCTCCACTGATCGCTGCCCCTGCACTGCTCTGGGAGTTTACATTTCTTTATTACAACAGAGTTAAAACTGACATTTCACCCAAATCGCTTGTTCTTCACAGTAGTGTTGCAATAGGACAAGCAGAGCTCTCAGGCTCCGTGGCGCTCACGGCCTCAGGGGCTGCTCTGCTCCTCACTCCTCCTGGGTGGAAAACAGGGATTTTGGGTTTTGGACCTAGTGATCATCAGGATCCAGATTCTGCTTCATCCAGTATCTGTAAAACTTCTGTGTAAAAAATCTGTCCACTTTCCTACACCTCTTCCTATCATTAATAATCTCAAATTCAGATCTGCCAAATCTGTTGGCCACACTCACGGATAGTTCTTGTGGTAAGTGGAGGGAAAGGAAGAAACTTGCACAAAAGTTTTGAACATACACTTGAGGTAGGTAGATCCTCAATAGATAGTTCAGATTTATTCATTTTTGCAAACAGTTGTGCAGTGGGCTTTAGGGAAGTGCTTTCTGTAGGATGTGAGGCCTGGTCAGTGGGGTGTGCAGTACATGCTGCTCCTCCTGTGCTTTAATCAGACACCAGAGAAGACAGGAGTGCCTGGGCTAAATTGTATAAATCTTGTTTCACTTCCCTGCAAAAACTGGCAACCTCTTTGTCAAACTTCTGAAAAAAACAGGGCATCAATGTTTGACAACAATTCTGATTGCTGAATTAATGCTGGTAATTATATTATCAGTTTATCTCCATTTATTACATTAAAAGCTCTCCATTATTCAAGACACACCTGTGCACATTATTTTCAGAGCTATCTAAGACTTGTAAAGTTTTCTCAAGTACCCAACAGTAGGTGTGGGCTTCCCTTTGCATTTTTGTTGTTTCCACCTTGCATCTGATGATAGACGTTCTTTTTTATCATCGTGTTAGGCTGATGGATGTTGCTGTTAGTGGTTTTCCTCCCATTCAAGATTCTCAGCAGGATTCTTGTGCTGATAACCCAGAGCCTGGGACGACTCTTTCACACCCAGCTCTGTTTATCCCTGCTTAATGGCTGCAGCAATTAACTTTGTTTTCACTGAATTTTCTCAGCTATTCTCTTATGCTTTTGATGCAGATTTTGTATGAGAAGGCACATATGTGTTTGGAAAAACAGACTTGCAATATGAGGATATCCCTTCCTGAAAAATTAGAAATTATGCATCTCAGTTTTATATCTCAGTTTTATATTCTGAGATTAGCGTCAAGTTAAGGGTAGTGAAAATCTTTAAGAAGCCAATGTCTGTGCAGATTTGTATGGATGTCTCATAAGGTGCTCTCAAAGAAGACAGAAATGCAGAAAAAAGCAGAGGAAAGCCAATTTACCGAGCAACAGAGAGACACTGGAATGTTGCACACATTTTCCAGTGGTGACCCAGATGTGTGTGTGAGAAGGGCCCAGAGTGGAAGGAAGGCTGAGCCCTGCAAGCAGGGTGCAGCAGAGTCACTGCCATGGGCCCGGGGTGTCCATCACTGGGGAGCATGTGTGGGGCAATGCTTTGGAAAGAACCTGTTTATTTACCAGGCACAGCACCCCCAGCACACAAAACCTGTTTATTTACCAGGCACAGCACCCCCAGCACACAAAACCTGTTTATTTACCAGGCACAGCACCCCCAGCACACAAAACCTGTTTATTTACCAGGCACAGCACCCCCAGCACACAAAACCTGTTTATTTACCAGGCACAGCACCCCCAGCACACAAAAGGAACAATACCAGGTGACACCACTCTGTCACCACTCTGACAAAGATGACAACTTCAGAAAGTCTCTCTGGGGGTGGTCGCTCTGTTATCAGTCCCTCTGGTGCTGGGGCAGCTGCTGCAGCCACAAGGTGCAAACTCTCGGTGTTTCCCAGGTCCCAGTCCGGAGCAGGTTCGAGTAGGTCAAAAAAAAAAAAAAAAAAGGAAAGAAGAAACAGGCCAGGAAGAAGTTTGGATGGTTTAGCTAAACTAACTAATGAGCAGAAGCAAAAGCAAGCAGAAGCAAAGCAGAAGCAAGAGCGAGAGCAATGCAAAAAGCAAAAGCAAAAAAATGCAAAAGCAGCACCCATATACTGCCCTGTCTCTGTGTCCCGCCAGCCACGAGGGAACAGCTGATAAGAAAACTTAAACACAACTTTCCCTCTTCAAAGCCAGTCTTAAAGGCACAGAACATAATATCCAGCATAAACAGAACACATGAATAGGGATACAAGCATCATAACGTCACCCTAGGACAGGCAAGAGCAGAACCAGAGAACATCGGCGGGGACACGAGCTGGACCTAGCAAGAGCAGAACCTCAGAACATCGGCGGGGACACGAGCTGGACCTGGCAAGAGCAGAACCTCAGAACATCGGCGGGGACATGAGCTGGACCTGGCTTGGGCCAGAGGCTCCACTGGGGGTCACTGGGGCTCTGGGGCACAGGATCAGCAGCTGCCATCTGAGCACAAGGGCCTCTGCTCTGGGTAAGAAAGGGAGTTGTCTTTGCTTCAAACATTGCTTGTGATTAATTTTAACTGAAGTCTGATGAGAACTCTGTCTCTACACTGGGCTTGATGGCATGTTCATGTCATAGGTTATGATAAGATGATATAAGTGATGATGCAATAGTAACTGGACAGGTGAGCAGTGCATGCAGTGCAAAGAATTGCAGCAAAACCTCTGAGACATCGTTCATGCAGTAACGAATGATGGCATGGGCTTGGGATCCTGGCTGCTTGGCCAGAAAATCAATGAAATGTCAAGTATAGCTAGTCTGATTTCTTCCTGATCTCTTCCAATCACCTTTTACTTCTTCAAAACCATATCTGCTGTCTGGCTGGCTCTTTGCACTTCCCATGTGCTCTTATGTTTTGTTAAAAGGAAGAAAATAAATAAAATTATTTTCTCCGAGGAACTCACGCTCAATTTTGCTGCATCAGCTTTGTGATAAGTTAGCTTTGGGAAACAACTGACAGTGTATTTCTCCTGCTCTATTTAGGGAAAAATCAGCTGTGTCTCCTAACTGAAATGTTTTAAGCTCATTTTTGTCAGGTAATAAAATTGTGTTGCTTTCTATAACTAAATTCCTTGTGATATCTATTTCAAAGGCTGACATTTCTAATGCACTTACAGCCTGAGCAGTAAAGAGCTATTCAATTCCAAGTGTAAACTCATCCAGAGATGTTTTAAAGATCTAAGAAAAGGTCATCAAGGACACCAACATGATGATGTGGATGCTTCACACCCACACTCTCCAAGAGGCTGTTCCAGCAGAGGAAAGAAGTGATTTGGTGTCTGAGTTCATTTAGCAAAATCAATAATCTTTGCATCTCATGGACAGCAGGAGCTTAGAGGCTGAAAACAATCACCATGAGAAAGCTTGAAAAAGCAGTGAATGACAACAAAAGACTGACAGGTCTACAGTAATCTTCTACTTTTTCTGTTTATCTGGAGTTCCAGGTTGGTGTCCTTTTCTGGAACTCCTGATTACAGTTTTCATTTTGTGCATTCACACAAATGACTCGTTTTAGGGCTGTTTTAAATTTATTTATATGTGTGTGAAACACCACCAATAATTTTTTAACTTCGTCTTAATGCTAGCTGATGTCACCTGCCAATTCTTGAAGTCTGCTGGCACTCTTGGCTCTGTGGCAGGGTTTGTGTGTGTATTTCTCACACATTTTGCCAGGCACTGACTGTGTGGGTCTGTCTGTCCGAGGTCAGGTGTGGATCATGGTCCTGACTGCAGAGCCCCGGGCAGCCCTGGGCTCTTGCTGTGGGAGCTCAGTGTCAGCCCGGGTGTCCCCATGGCTCTGGGATGGCTGTGCCCCTTGTGAAAAACGCCAATCACTTGTTTTTAAAATTTTAAAAGTTTAATAGTAATAAAATGGTTATAAAAATAGTAATACAATTAGAGTAATAATAATTTGGACAATTTGAATTAGGACAATATGAGACAACAAATACAAAGAGTTATGGACAGTCCGGGTACCTTTTTCTGGGCAGTGCGAGCCTGAAAAAGGCCCCACGTTAACAAAGGATTAACCCTTAAAAGCAACAGCCTGTTGCATATTCATACACCTCATCCATGATGCATAAATTCCATTCAAACACAGGATTCTGCCTGGGCAGTGTCAGCTCCTTCCTCTGAATCCTAACAGCGCCTTTGAGGCAGAAAGAAGTTCATTTCTTCTGATAAGAGGGCAATAAATTCTTTTTCTCTGAAAGATTTAGGTGTCCTGTGGCTGCTATCTTACTGCAAGTCCTTTCTTTAAAAAAAGCATCCTACATAGCATAGTTTTTATTTTAACAATTTTTATAACCTAAAATTATATTTAACACAGTACTTAAGAGAATTAATACAGCATTACTTTCTAACACAACACACATAATATTCATTTTAATATTTGTGAAAAGCCAGTCATAAAATACATGCATTTTTCGCACCCATGCTCCTCCCTGAGGAGAAATGCTGAATTCAGCTCATCCTCTGAGCCCGGTGGAACTGTCCCAGGGTGTCACCCCCCTGTGCAGGTCAGGCCATGGCCACAGCACCTGCCCTGGGGTCTGTGCTGTGCCTGGGAGAGGCCACCCAGCCCAAGCCCTATGGGCATTGCCCTCTGGTCTCTGCCATGGGCAGGCAGCCACCACAAGATTCCTGACATACTGTGTTTTGCAGAAATCAAATGTTGCCTCCTCTCCTTGTTCCACTCTATTTTATAAGCATTTATGTGTTTTATAAACCTTTTCCAGAACGTATTGTCTCTGCCAGCTGTTATAAGTAAACTCTGTTTGCATTTTCCCACAGCCTGTCCTGAGGCAGGTGTTGTTTCAAGGCATTTGGCTCTCATAGAGACTTTATTTGCCAAGGCTGAAGATATGTTTGTGATGTTTGTTTAATTAATACAAATTTTTATTTTTCTTCCAGAAGGGAACAAGGAGGAAAAAAAATCCTCCCAGTTCTGCATTCCTTGCACAAATGTCTGCATGGAAAGGTAGTGGAGAAGGGAGTGGCAGCAATATCCCAGCAGAGAGCTTGCCCTGGTGCCGCTGTGGCTCCCTGTGCAGGGCTGTGGCTGTACCCACTGCAGTGCAGCATCCACACCAGGCTGCTCTCTGCAGGGCAAGGGAAGGCCTCCACATGGCTTCGTTTCCAGGCTAATTACAGGTTGCAGCTTCACTGCTCGCACAGATGTGCCATAACTGCTGAATCCTGGTGCTTTTCCATGTCTGAGGTCCCTGAACAGTTGCTCCTGGTTTGGTACCCGTGGTGTGGGGTGCCAGCTGTTTCCATGGTAGCCCCATCGCAGCCCTCAAAACCTGCCCTGGTGTTTCCCAGGAATGATTAACTGCACGTGACAACCTCGCTGCTGTTTCTGTATCGATTCCCTCAGAGAAAACACGGAGACAACATGCAATTGTCTGTTGTGCAGCCGTCAAAGCTCTGGGATTATTTTCTCCACAAACCAAAGGGAGCCCAGCATTAACTTGCTGCTTTGCAAACGGCCAGTGGACAATCTGGATATTTGCTACAGAAACCAAATGAAGCAGAGCACTTTTCTGGGGCTGCTGAGCAGAAGTCAGTGCCCTCAGAAATGTTTGAAATCTGCACACCAGGGAGGAGAGGTGAAGGACAGTGCACAAAATCTGCCAGGAAAATTCCATTTTCCAAAAGCAAGTTTTGCCCTCAGAGACCTGCTGCAGAGATGCACCCCTGGAATCTTGTTGGACTGGAAATTGCTTGAACCACGGGCTGAAAAATCTGAAGATCTTTCATCCAAGATCTTGGTTGTCACTATGAGTGTGACAAAGAAAAACAGCCCCCAAAATGATTATTGCTTTGAAATTTTGTTGTTTGTTGCTTGTTTTTGATGAGGGTTTTTTAAAACTTCTTTTCAGATGTTTCTGCTAAGGTCAATGATCAGCTAGAGCAGGTGGAGGAGGCAGACCTGCCCCTCTGCACAGCACTGGTGAGGCCAGTCTGGAGAACGTGTCCAGAGCTGGGCTCCCAGGGCAGGAGAGACAGGGACAGGCTGGGAGAGCCCAGGGAAGGGCTCTGGAGAGCCAGGGCTATGAGGAGAGCTGGGAGAAGAGGGTCTGGGGACGCCTGATTGTGGCCTTTCAGTGCCAAAGGGAACCCATCAGAAAGACTTTTAGCAGAGCCTGTTACAGTCACACTGCCAGAGGGCAGGGCTGGTGGAATATTAGGAAGAAATTCTTCCCTGGGAGGGTGGGCAGGCCCTGGCACAGGTGCCCAGAGCAGCTGTGGCTGCCTCTGGATCCCTGGCAGTGCCCAAGGCCAGGTTGGACATTGAGGCACCCTGGGGCAGTGGGAGGTGTCCCTGCCATGGCAGGGGTGGCCCTGGATGGGTTTAAGGTCCCTTCCAACCCAAAGCACTTCGTGATTTTGTGATCCCACACTCCACCCCAGTGTGACAAACCCTTTGTAGAGCAGACCTGTGGAACAGTCTCACCCTCTGAACGAGTGGAGCAGGTCTGTCAGAGCTCCACTGTCACATTCTCCTGGCTGGGGCTCCCCAGCTGATCACAACAAATAACAACGTGTGGAGCTGCTCACAGGCTGGGCCAATGGGCCTTATTCCTAAGAGAGACTCGGAATTGTGCAGGAACCAAGCGCAACACAGTACTTCAAGATAAGTGTGTATAAAACATTAATTACATCTGTTTACAAACAATAACAAATAATTCCTCAAGTGTACTCTGAGTATTTGTTTCCACGTTGTTTTCTAATTTCCTTTAAAGCACCAACAGAAAGGAGGAAAGCGCTTTTCCATCAGTCTGTCTAGAGGGTACAGCAAATGCTTTATTTAAAGCTTTTGCAGCTCTATCTTATCTTTTCTTTTCTGAAGGGTTTGATAATGAATTATATATTCCAGCACGACATGAGATATTTAACTCACGCTCTTCAATTCCAGTTCAACTTCCCTTACCAAAAAATGAGTTTGAGCACAGAAAAGACCAGTCCATAGACACAAATGCACTGGTGCTGATATCTGCCTCCCCCTGCCCAGGGCCCAGTGCCATTCCCTGAATTACAGGAGACACCTGGCCTCAGTGCATGGGTTGTGCAAATGTGAACTCAGGCTTGATGCTCTGAGCAAGGGCCTGGGGATTTCAAAGGCTGGGAGGAAGAGACATGAGAAAGAAGTGCAATAACTCCTGTTCACACAGTGAAGCTCCTCCCTTGTCTCAGGATTTCTCCAAGCCAGCATGAAGATCACAGCAGTGTGGAGGGATGGCAGAAGTTAAGGGAATGTGCCGCCTCCATACTGGGGCCACCAGCTGGCACTTTGCTGAGGCTCGGGGTGGATGAGATCTAGCAAAAACCAGACCTGAAACAGGTCAAGAGCTGTAAGCAGGGGCATTTAATTTAATTTTAATGACTGTGCATATGATCAGTTAAAAAGTAGGAGTTAGGAGAAATTCTGACTCTGTTTCCAGAGGTGTAAAGGCAGGTACTGTAAGGTTCCACATTAAGGCACCTGCTCTGCTTGCCCAAATGTGTGACATGGTTGTTGATTCCTTTGCACCACCTGTAAGAAAAATAATAGAGAAAGCCATAAAGGTGACTTTTCCCAGCTCAAGGCGTTACATAAATATTTGTTAGACACACAAATGGAATATATCATAAGTTCTGATTTCAAGGTGCTTGTGGAAAACGTAATTTCTAGAACAAAATAACAGCTTGTCTTACCCATAGCCCAGCATCTGCAATTGCATAAATAAACTTGTCCAGGACTTGAAGAACAAAAGCCTAGAGGCTCAGGATAGAGGAGTGCACACCATTAGGTGCCCCATGTCCTAATGTGCCTGTGCCAGAAGGTGGAATAAACAAAAGGTGGAATGAAGACAGCTGTTTCCCTATCTGGGAATGTGTGGTTTCTCTCAAACAGATGGCACATCCTAAAGGTAACGCTTTCTCTGAATTCTGCCTCTCAGCGTTAGGGGTGGAAGCACTGATTGTGTAAGTAGGTGCTTATCATGTGATTGAAATCCTTACTCATAGTGGGCAGATTTTGTACACGAGGGTAAGGTGAGGCTGTGTGCAAATTTTTCAGGCTCAGTTTCTAAACTAGCAAAGAAAAGTACATTTTTCTGAGCCAGTGAAAATAGATCACTTGCTACGTGAGACAGCACTCTGCCTTCCACAGCACTGGCAATGCTGTGTGTGTTTCTCTGGGAGTGCCCTCATTTCCCATCACTGGCTGGCAGAGCTCATTCTGTGAACTGCAGAGCTCCACCATCACCTGCAGGACTCATCCTTTCCTGGGTGGAACTTCGGGGACAGTTGATGAGGTTCAGATTGTTCCCAGTGTCTCATGGCCCTCCTTCCGTGGGTCTCTGTGGCGATGTTGTGAGGAGAGAGGTCCCCAGCAGATGGGGAGGACCCCCTGATAAGACTCCCCACTCTCTGGCCGGGGAAATTACACTGTTTCAATGGTTGTTTACCCTTGCCTGTAAATGTAAAAAGGAAAAGAAAAAAAAAAGCGACACCTGACAATTCTGGTTTAGGTCACTTTAGTCTCAGCTTTTATACCTATAACTTAAAATTAACTTTTTTTACACAGAGTATGTGATAGATGCTCCCAGAGGCAGGGAGTGCTGAGTGTTCTGCAGAGATGGAGCAAGTTTTACCCCCAGCTGGTTTGTTTTGAAGGTTCTGTATGAAGATGCAAAACCAGAAAATCCCAAGCTGAGCTGAACCTCTGTGTGTGGCTCCTGCACTGTGGCTGTGCTGGGCAGGCTCAGTGGGGACAGGGCACACATGCTTGTACACATGCATGATGCTTGAACACACTGCTGTCTGAATGGAGGAGTGTCAGGTGGGTCAGCCAAGGGCAAATGCCTCCCCAGGGGTGGCTGGGGCACGGCTGGGGCACGGCAGAGCAGCGCTGATGGCAGGGGGTGCTGGGACCCCCTGTGAGAGTCTGTCTGAATTTTCCCTCATCTGCCTCATGATCGTCATTGGGGGACCACTGAAGACCCCCCTGTCCAAAATCTCTGCTCTGAAGGAGAAAGTCACACGCCACAAGGCCCTGAGATCTGAGAGCACAGTGCTAAGTTATTGTTTTCACAGGTGTTGTTTGCCGTATGCTAAGAAGGGGGCACCGTGCCCTTTTGCACAATAGCTCTGGAATCCTCCCCGCCTCTTGGCCTGGCTGGATTTCTCCTAAGCTTTAGGGTGGTCCCCCTCCAAAGGAAGACCCCTCTCGCCCGTCCTTAACCACCGTGACAGACAAGTAGAGATGTAAGAAACCTCTTCATCAAGGGACTGAGATGTGAAATCCCTGTGTGAGAAGGCCCCTCTCACCTTCTTCCAGAGACTGGGACTGAAACCCCCAACTCAGGGGAGGTGTTCAGGGTGAGGAGGAAAGCTGTCCAAAGCTTGTCCCAGAGATGTCCCAGGTGCAGGCAGTGGACCACGAAAACAATGGTTCTCCTCTGCTGCCAAACTTGGACTGTGTGTACCCTTATTTTTCCCCCCTGAAGATACAATAAACTACCTTTTTATCGGTTGCAAAATCCATCCCCCTTCCCCCATTGAAAACGAGTATAACTGGGGTGCAGATGAACTGTGCCTCTGAGATGTAACAGGTGGATCCTCGACTGGACTGGACCAAAAGACGCTGTCTCTATGTTTGGTAGCTATACCCTCCTCTTTCTCTCTCTCTCTTTTCCCTCTCTTTCTCTATCTTTTTCTCTCCCTTAATCACTCTATCGCATTTGGCTGTGGTCATTCAATAAAGGTGCATTTGTTTTGATTATTACTGCAAACCGCCTGTGCTGTGTCGGGTTTTTGCACCCTGAGATCAATCCACAAACCATCACGGAACCCATTTGTAAGGACGGATTGTGACACCCCTGGGCTGGGAGATTCCTCCTCCAGTGCCCAGAGGGGCTGGCTCTGCCATCCTGCAGCTCAAAAAAACCCCATCAGAACCCAAAACCAAACCACAAAACCACTTCACACAACTGCGCATGAACGGCATAGAAACGCACACGAAAACCTTAATCTGACCCCTAAAACCCCTGAATCAAAGTAATTTACGGGGCTTATAAAAATCATGAGCTCCCTAGAGCAGAAAGCTCCTCTGGTGAGGCTGCTCTGCCTGAGTGGAAGAGAGCAGCTTATTCCCAGATCCCCCTCACCTGGGGATTGGTAGGTCCTTGCAAAGAAGGTTAATAAGCAGATTTCTGGGCAGCCTGATTTATTCCATATGGATGCACAAATAGTCTACAGTTCAGACATGGCTATAAATGAGAGGACTAAACCAACAGAGGGGAAGCTCAGGAAGCCATGATCAAAGGTTTATCGGATAATTTGCACTCATTCAGCACAAATGAATTCAGGCTTTTAGATTCCTTAATAATTAACACTTTAACACGTCACTGTTTCTGACATTAGTACGTTAATTTTCTATCGACAGTAATGCATAGAAGCTATCAAAATAAAAGCAGAAAATCAGATGCAGAAAATGGGAAGAGCTTTCCTGGCCTTGTGGCTTTTGTGTAAATCTAAAATTGAGGGCTGGAAGTGATGGAGAGATCATTTGTAGGCTTTTTCTTTTTTTTTCCTCCGTGGCACAGAAATATCTCAGATCAAAGACCAACATGAAAAAAGCAAAGTTGAATAAAGGCATATTAAGCATTTAATTCAACTTAGATTTGAAATTTCAGTCATCAATGTAATATTTTGGAAAGAAACTATTTCTGCTCTGAAGGTCAATTTTTTTGATTGATGAGATATTATCAATTTTCTTTACTATTCTCTTTGAAGGAAATGCAGGTGTTTTGAGAACAGCATAAATGGCACATGTCTGTGGGAAAAGCCTTGTTCTTTACTAGTATTGATTGCTAAATGTTTCTGACATCCCCTGCAGGTCTGGGTGTTACATCAAGGCCTTGGATCACACTGGTCTGCATAAGAAATGCCCTTCCCTCTGTACTCAGGGGAGGTGTGAACGGACTATTTGGATTTAAATTTGTCTCTAGTGTGCTGTCCGGGTCCTGGCACCCTCCGGGCATCCCACCTGCCCCAGGGGTCGGGGGGCAGGTCTCAGAGGATGGTGGGCAGCAGCAGGAGCGCAGTGCCAAGGAAACCAGCGTGCTTTGGCAGCAGTGGGAGCGGAACAGCGTTGGGGCAGCTGGATGAGAGATGCCAGAGGGCTGCAAGGCCATGCCAGGAACTCTGCTGTTTCTGGCCTCTCCTGCCCACGGCTGTGCCCACGGAGCTGCCCTGTGCCAGCTGTGCCAGCCTGTCCGAGCCCCACATGTGCCAGCTGTGCCAGTCTGTCCAAGTCGCACATGTGCCAGCTGTGCCAGCTGTGCCAGCCTGTCTGAGTCCCACAGGGCAGCTGCCAAGGGATGGGGCAAGGGCAGGGGAGGGCTCCTCCCGCCCCTCCAGATGAGGGCTCACCTCTGCCTGGTGGGTTGTGGCATTCCCTGACTGTGCTCCATAAATCCAAAGCACCGACAGTAACTGCACCTGCACACATCAGGTGGGTGCCATTAGTAACTACAGTAGTAACTGCATCAGGTGGGTGTCATTAGTAGCTACATCAGGTGGGTAACTATAGCAGTAACTACAGCAGGTGGGTGTCATTAGTAGCTACATCAGGTGGGTAACTATAGCAGTAACTACAGCAGGTGGGTGTCATTAGTAACTACAGCAGGTGGGTGTCATTAGTACCTACATCAGGTGGGTGCCATGAGTAACCACTTCAGGTGAGTGTCATTAGTACCTGCAGCAGTAACTACATCAGGTGGGTGCCATTAGTAACTACAGTAGTAGCTATATCAGGTGGGTGACATTAGTAACCACATCAGGTGGGTGTCATTAGTACCTACATCAGGTGGGTGCCATTAGTAACTACAGTAGTAGCTATATCAGGTGGGTGACATTAGTAACCACATCAGGTCGGTGTGATTAGTACCTATATCAGGTGGGTGTCATTAGTAACTATAGCAGTAACTACATCAGGTGGGTGCCATTAGTAACTACAGTAGCAGCTATATGAAGTGGGTGCCATTGCATTTGCTCCTTGCCAGGCATGTTTCATTCCATCTGCTCCTCATAGAGGGCACCCAGGACACTGCACAGTGTCACACCCAGGACACTGCACAGCACCAACACCTTGTACATTGGGACAGTTTCCTGCACAGCCCTGAGCTGCTGCAGGGTGATGCCATTTCAATAAGGTCTCTGCACTGCTCTTTGCAATGCAAATGCAAATGCAAAGAGAATTAGCAATTTTGCTCCCAGACCCTTGATATTAGTAACCATTCTTTGGATTTCTTTCTTTCACTCCAGCACAGGCCATCCCATCTCCCTTTAGCTGTCTCCCTGCCTCCTTTGTTTTCTGTATCAGGTTCAACCTTTGCTTCTCATTTCCCCATGTGGTTGGTGACTGATAGAGAAGAGAATTGCTGAGCCTGCACCAATCTCTCTTACAACTGGTTCTTCTTTTTGGCAACTGTCACAGCCTTGCAATACTGTCATGGATGCTGATACAAGAAGGGCTGGATGAAACATGGATTTTGGATATGTCAGAGCATGTGATCAAAGAAGAGGAAAGATGGTGCCAGGGGATATCAGTGTTCCCTCTTTGGCAAGCGCAAGCCACTCACAGTGCTTGGGAACACCAACAAGCCAGGGTCAGGGTGCAGTGGCTCATTGCACCACCTCCCTGGGAACAGAAGCAAAGGCATGTGCTTCTGCTGTGGGAAAGCTGAAGTGATGCCTTTGCAATGTTAAAACCAACCCAACCCTCAACCACAGCAATCACAAAAATCCCAACCCCCACAAGTTGCACTATCTACAGTTCAGGGAGAGGTTTGCCAAGTGCTGTCCGTGTCGACAGTGTGCTGTACTGAGTGCTGTAGGTTTGGCTGAGGTTCTTGGTCCTTTTCTCTTCCTTTCCATGTTTTTTTCTGTGACCACAGACCACTTAGTGTTTTTTGTTCCATATCTGATCTCCCTTCCAGCTGAGGAACCTTGGCTATCACTGCTTTCTGGAGCATTCTGAGCTGATGGCTATCTAAACAGCACACCTGGTAGCTGAAGGAAAATGAGCTGTGCCTTCCTCAAGCAGGGCAGGTTGATATGCTTTGGGCTGAAGCCAACATCATGTTCAGAGTGCTTCTGTTGTGACGCAAGCAGCTTGAAGTAAGAGAGTCCTGGTCTTTGTGGTGAAAAAACCTCCAAGCCTTTTGCTTGAGTAAGATTTCTGGACAGGAGCATTGGTTCTGTTTTGTTCTCGGGAAGTTCAATGTGTTACTTGGCAAAGGCCACTGTAAGAGGGAGTATGAGGTGTGGTTCTGGGTGCTGATTGTGGAAAGTTGTTGGAATGTTGGGGGACACAAGACAGATGATGGACTTTGGACCTGGTTAACAAAAGAGATTTGACAACAGCATGCCTTGGCAAAAGCAAACGGAACTTTGAAAATTAGACCTGGATTGCAAGAAGATTCAATCAAACGGGTTTACCGGAAAAAGAAAATCCCATTAAACTCTGCAAGCCAGAGATGTTGTTATAGGCATAAGTTTGTGTATGTGATTTTAATCTAATCATTGTAGTACACATTACTAGTATCCCTGAAATACTATAGAAGTGTTTGTATCCCACAATAAAATGGGATTCTGATCACCGAGTCAGTCTCCCCATCTCTCTCCATTGCCGACAGAAAGTCACTACCTTCCCCCCAAATCTGTCCTGTACCACTTGTCTCTTGGCACCCAGCTCCCGTGGCCCTGGCCTGTCTCATAGCCTCCAGGGGTTTGTGAGAGGCTCCTGGAGGTCTGTGTGCTACAGGCTGTGGCTGACTGCCAGGTATGGCAGCGCTGGGTCACAGGGCATGAAGGCAGGGGCAAAGTGAGGGGATGCAGTGACTCAAATCTGCCCAGTACCCTGGGGAGAGCTCGTTTCACCCGTGAGTTCAGGTTTGTGCCAAGCCCTTACCCTGCCCATTAATGTGCAGTACTTCAGCAGTACTTGCTTCTAGCTGTGCCCTGCCGTGTGACAGAGGTGTACAAACACTCGTGCATTGTCACCCTGGGTGCATTGCAGGGGTCAGGAACCTGCTTTCCCCCTGAGCTGTCGGTGCTGGCAGAGATGGGTGAGGCCTCAGCCTGGGGACAGGCTGCTGTCCTCGCTCAAGAGCTGCCACTTCAGAGAGATGTTTGAACACAGCACTGACCCCTGACTGCTGAAGGCATGAGTCAGTAAGGAGCCAGAAATAGCTGTATTTGCAAAACTGGCCCTTCTGAAAGTTCACCTCCCCATAGTGCTGGTTTCCTTCTCCCTGTGCCCAGCTGCAAAGGAGTTTCTACTGATCTGGTCCTGTTCTTGAGTAACCGTATCAGATTTTTTAAAATTAGCTTTCTGGAACCCTTGTAACTGTGGATTCATGTCCTATATATAAATCACACATAGCCACAAATACGTGCTTAAGAGTATTTTTTCTACAATTATTTTCAGAGATAATTGGAAATGGCTTTCACTGACATTTAAAGTGTTCCTTGCAATGCCCAAAAATCTGAATGTATAGCACACCTGTGCTGCAAAGCGTTGCTGAAATACTATATCAGTGTGTTTTTCTGGAACAAGGCTTCCTGCTATGTTCAGTGAGAATGAAGGAGCAAATTGTTTCTTTGGCTTTTATGGCAGTTCACATAAGCCCTCAAAAGGACCAGAAAACTAAGGTTAATGAAGAAAGTGAAGGTTAAACTTCCTTGAAAGCATTTTCTGACTGAAATCCAGTCTCATTTTTTAAAATTCTTTGCAAGAATGGGCTTTAGCTGACCTCTTCCTCCCTATCTTCAAGTATATCAGGGATATGATGCTGTGTGTCTGCTCTGGTTTGTCTGGCTGCCTGTCAGTGCAGTGCTGCTCACATGGCTCGGGAGGCATTTTTACTTTGTGAATTATACACTAGGCCAGCACTGGGCAAAGCAGGCTGCTTATGGCCTGATGCAAATGTTGACCCCATGAAAGCTACAGCAGGGGTTAGACCACTCCATTACCTTTCCTAGGCAATTTTTTAAATTTCTCACATATAAACTTTTCTGAGATGCATAAGAAAGAGTAGATTTGGATAAAAGATAAGCTTGTTCTCAATTTATCAGCAGTGTATGTGAGACCCAGTCTCCAGCGTGGGCTCCCATGGGTTTGGGCATCCCCCTGCTCTGGCACAGACCCCCAGGCCTGCAGGGGGGTCTCTACTCCGGCACCTGGAGCACCTCCTGCCCCTCTGTCTTGGTTTGGAAAGACAGGAATTTGCTAAGGAAGGCAGGAGCCTCCCCTGAAATGGAGAATGTGAACCCTCCCCACCCCTCCCAATTGCTATGAATTTTAAATTAAGGGGCTCTCAGGCAAAAATATGGGAGCAGGAAATAACAGTTCTTTAATAGGGAAGAAAACAAAAGGATAAAATAAACAATGCAGTACACCAGAACAACCCTGACAGAGTCAGAACCCAGCCTGACACCCTGTGGGTCAGGGTGCTGGCAGCAGTCCCATTGGAATTGTGGCTCAGCCCTCCTGCAGTGTCAGGGGTGGTTCTGCTGGAGCAGGGATCCTGGAGAAGGGTGCAGTCTCTGCCTCTGAAGATCCAGGGGAAGAAGAGGCAGCTGCTGTTCCTCTGGGGAATCCAGTGCAGAAGCCGTGCTGGTGTTCCAGAATCCCCAGATTATATCCAGGTAGGAATGCTTGGCTCCTCCCTCTGGGCTCACATCTGCCAATGGGATGCTGCAGTTCTTATCAGCCATGCAGGGACATTCAATGGCTGTTATCAGCAGTGTCCCCTCCCGAGGGAGGGGTGGGTGTGGTCACTGAAAGAGAGAGATAAGGCAAACTGCCCACTTGACAAAGGAAATCTGCCCTATAGATGGTAATGGAAAACAACTTGCATTGCAATCTTCAACACCCTCCTGCAGAGACCTGGGGGCTGTAGGGCTGTTCCCCTCATGTATTCCCGCTCGAATGCCAGTGCTGCCATTGCACTGGAGTTTTTTCCCTTTTTCACTCTGTTATTGACCACTGCTGATGGGCTCAGCCCTGGCCAGCTGCAGGTCCCTCTTGGAGCTGCTGGCATTGGCTCCACTGGACATGGGGAATTTTCTAGCAGCTTTTCACTGCAGCCACCCCTGCAGGCCTCCCCACTACCAAAACCTTGCCATGCAAACCCCAAACTGTACTTAAAAGAATTTTATTTAAAATTGGCGATTTTATTGGTGATAATAGGATTATGAAATTCATTTGGATTTGGGGGGCGAGAAGAACTTAAGGAATCAATTTAAACTTTTCTGTTGAATGTAAACCTTGTCAAATCTCCATAACAAGTTTTCACTAGCTCTGTCACATATTGGATAATCAAACCAGGAATGTTAAATTACATATTTTTGTAGAAATAATGTGTATGGAAATTGAATAGATTTCGGGCAGTTTTAAGGTACTAGTAATAAAATATATTTTTCTACCTGAAAATGTAGGAAAAAAAAAGTAGAGGTGCCCTTAATTTGAGCTCAGTGATCTGTTGTGTTCACTGGGCTGGGTTTAGCTGGTACAGCACATCATCCACATGCCTCTCCTGCTGAGGACCTGTCTGTTTGGGGTTCATCCAGTTCTGTACCCAAGCACTCTGAAGTGAGTGTGCAGGGAGGGAGCCCTGCCAGGAGGGAATCACAGTCACATCCATTGCAGTGGGCTTGTCCTCAATTATTCATTGTGGGGGAAGGCCCGTGGACTGCAGCCCTCAAACCTACCAGGCTGCAGAGCACGTTCCAGTTTGATGCTGGACCTACTTTAAATGGCACTGGGGAAGTGGAGAGTGGGACAGAGAGGCTGATGCCAGAAGGGTGGCATTCACTCAGAAAAAAAGCCTAATTTCATCCAGTTATGCTTTTGTGTTGATACGCTCAGGGAGAAGGTGAAAATCAAATAATCTTTGTCCCAAAGATGCTCAGTGTCCCACTAATGGGTGCTGCAGCTGTATTTCAGTCAGAGGTGACTGCGAGATATTTGTCCAGTGTCATTTGCTGCAAAGATAAACCCGGGGCTCCAAGTGCCTTTTGTGTGTTTTATTGAGCTCTCCCGCACGCCAGTGGAGCTCTGTCAGTGTGCTGGGCTTGAGAAAACTCTCACAAATTGTTTATAAACCCACTGACTTGAGAGCAGTAGTTGTCTTTCACTGTTGTGTCCTCTTGAGCAAGCGTTTCTGTAAGGCTGTTATGGTACTCCTGTTCCATTTACAGGGGAATTGCACTTCCTCTTTTTTGGTATTTGTCTTGGATATTTCACATCTGAGAACGCAAATGCAGTGAGAAATCTCTAGCTGATGGATTCCTTGGGCAGCACTGAAAGGCTTTTGGCATGGAGATGTTTTCATTCCACAGCATTAATCTTGAAGAATACTCACCTTTTGGAAGTTTATGTGGATCCTATACCACCAAAATGGACTTTACTTCTCTGACATAACAAAAGTAATGTGAAAATCAAGAAAAAAAATGTTTCTAGACTTCTAAATGGATTTTAAAAAAAAAATCTATTTTAGAATAGGATCCAGAAGAGTTTCTCTGGTGCTCTGGGAGTTGGCACACTGTCTTTCAGTTATTCTGCCCTGAACTGGAACACAAAACACTTCTTAAAGGCATTGCAGCTGGGATTATCTGACTGATAGAGTATGTTATTGGAGAGGTTCACAACAATTTTTTTTTTACTTTTTTAATGCTTATTCTACCTGTATCTCCACAGACATACAAAGGCTTAATGATCATGGACATGGAAACACATTTTTCTTCTGCATCCCATCATTTTAGCAACCGGCAGAATAATTGCTCAGTTAAACACTGAGTCTGTGCAAGCTAAATGCCACATTGCTACTTCCACATCTGAATGTCTGTTTTAAAGGCACTGACCTTTTGGTATCCAACCTTTACAAAGTGGTGCTTTGTAGTACCACTTAGTTGCTACTTATTTCATCACTTTAACTTCCTTCTCCTTCTTAGGTAGAATTTAAATATCCCCTTTTAGTTTTATTTCTGGAGAGAAAAGATTTGAATTTTATGGTTATAACTGCTAGACTTAGTTCACTGCAGTAAGTGAAGGTTGTTTCAGTGGCACCAGGCAGCAGTGCTGAACTGGGTTTAACACCGTATCAGTCCCCCCGTGCTGGGGCTGGGGGCAGAAGCCTTTGTCACAGGAGATGTACCTGATTGAGGGGAGCAGGGCAGTGATAAACCCCATTAAACATCTCTCTTGCCACTTTCTGTGCTCCCAGGGCCAGTGTGGGGTACCTGGTCTGTGGAGGTGGGGACAGCATCCTCATGGAGTGGGAGAGTGGAAGGGGGCACTGGGGTGGCCTTTGTTGCATTCTGAGGGAGCAATTTGCAGTGTCCCCCTGCCCTTTGCTGCCATTCTATGCCCAGCCAATCTCCCAAAGCCAAAGCCCCTTTGCCCCCAAGACCTCCATTCCTTCCCGAGGTCAGTGAACGGGTGCAGGAGCCACCAGGAGCACAGACTGCAGCAGAACAAAGGTGAAAGGATTTGGGTCTCAATTTCCATCCACTGCGGGCCTGAAGTGAGGCTCTGCTGCTCGGCCTGCTGCAGGTACCTGGGGGCTGTGGTGTCCTGCCCAGTGGGTGGTTCTGCTCCCCTGTGACCCTCAGCTGTGCTCCCATAGCGACTGCTCTTCTGCATGGTGACAGCAAGACACCCCTTCTGTCACCACGACTGAATGTCCAGGCAGGGAAACCAGCCCAGGTCGCTCAAGGTGAGCGGGTGACTGCTTCAACATCCCCTCGGGGTAAATGAGGCATTGGAGACGGGACAGGTGAAGGATTCTGCTTTTGGAGGAGGACGTCAGTGCTGCTCAGAGGTTTCCAGGCCCTCAGGGCTCACACCATGGCTGCAGGATCCAGCTGAAAACAGGCGCTGTCAACGAGCCTGGCTGGCCATGCCATCACTGCTGGGCTGCTGTCTCTGCAGGACGAAGTGACCTTGGGGAACAGAAGGACCCTCTGCAAGAGCAGCATCCCCTTTGCTGGCACTGACCCGGCAGTGCAGCTGTGGGGTGATCTGGTGCTGCCAGCTGTGATGGGAGAGCAGAGGCTGGCCAGAGGCTGGCCTGCCCCTCCTGGCGGCTGGGGAGAGCAGAGGCTGGCCTGCCCCTCCTGGCTGCCCCGTACCGGGGCTGCGACCTTGCTGCCAGGGATCTGTGCCTCTCACCTGCCCCCGGCAGACAGACAGACATACAGACAGACAGCGGCCACCAGCAGGCTCGGGTCTGTGCCCCTCACCTGCCTCTGACAGACAGACAGACAGACAGACAGACAGACTGACACTGGCTATCAGCAGGGTCAGGTCTGTGCCCCTCACCTGCCTCTGACAGACAGACAGACAGACTGACAGTGGTCATCAGCAGGGTCGGGTCTGTGCCCCTCACCTGCACCTGACAGACAGACTGACAGACAGACAGAGGCCACCAGGCCACTGCCAAGGCAGGTCCCTCCTCCCTGGTGGGCACCCGAGGGGCTGCCATCTCCTGCTGTACCCAATGGGCTGGGATCATCTCCGATTGCACCCGAGGGGCTGGGATCATCTCCGATTGCACCCGAGGGGCTGGGATCATCTCTGATTGTACCCGAGGGGCTGGCATCATCTCTGGCTGTACCCGAGGGGCTGGGATCATCTCTGGCTGTACCCGAGGGGCTGGGATCATCTCTGGCTGTACCCGAGGGGCTGGGATCATCTCCTGCACCCGAAGGGCTGGGATCATCTCCTGCACCCGAGGGGCTGGGATCCTCTCCTGCACCCGAGGGGCTGGGATCGTCTCCTGCACCCGAGGGGCTGGGATCGTCTCCGGCTGCACCACGCGCGTTGTGCCGGACCCTGGGGCCGGGGAAGCGACAGCAGATGGCACTCGTGACATGTCACAGACGGAATTTCTGCAGGGAGATGTGGCTCCTGCGGCGCACTCCGGCTGGCCCTGCTGACAGCCGCTGTTCTGCGGCGGCAGGTGCGGGGCTGGGGGTGCGGGGTCCGAGGAGGGGCTCTGGGGCTGCGGAGAGCAGCCGGGCGCTCGCACATCGGGGCACGCCACTGATTGCTGCCTGCAAGGGCTCCCAGAGCGCTCACGCTGCCCGCTTGGGATTTATTCACTCAGCGAGAAAATCCATCCGTGCCCAATGTCACTGGAGAGAGGAGTCTGTTTAGTGCCAGGCCAGCTCAGCTTCTGCACAAGGCGCTGGCGGAGCCTCCAGCCTCATCCACCATCCCTGCCCAGGGCTGGTCCCACCCCGCGTGTGACAGAGCCGGGCTCCAACAGAGCTCCAGGGCTCGTTCAGCGCAACAACAACACTCCAAACTTCCCACAAATCAAGTGCTAAAACCCAGTTTCAATTTTTTTGGACTTGAGATGTGTTTTCCCCGTCTGTGCAGGCACAGCCAGTGGAAGAGCTGCGGGGAAAGGGAGACCCTGTGACAGGGCAGGAATGGGGAGCTGCAGCAGCAGGCGATCGGTTTTTACACACTTGGGGGCTGGTGGGGTCTCACAGAGGATGCCAGAAGGGTTGGTCAATGCACCTGGGAGCTATTTTGCATCATCCATGAAAAATCTGGGTGATTAAGAGAGGACTGAGGAGTCTGCATCCCCGAAGGGTTCTGGGTGGACAAAGCCATGTCTCACCTGATTGAAAGTCTTGATGTCAGCAGCAGGTGCTCCCTCCAGCCAGGGTTTTTATGGCCTGTTAAAGCAACAACGACCCCCTGTAGATCTTTATGGACTGAAACTACAGATATAGGCTGTCTTATATTCTATGTTTGATCTGTATCTTCTTTTTGGAGATCACTTTGTGTAATAAACGATCTCTAGATTTTTTTTACAAAACACAAACTATATCAAGATTAAGAATATATGGCCAAAATTCATATTTTATTGTGAAAATTTCTGTTCTATTATTCCTGGAGAAGACATCAGGGAGAACACCTGTATTAAATGCTTTGTGATGACTAAATAAGTTATTTACAAATATTTAAGGCTCATGGAAGACGTTTATGTAACAACTCAGAATTTAAAACACTTACATACAATTTTTCAGGTGCTGCACTCCCATATTCCCTGCTCCACAATGACAGTAGGGTGTGTGCTCTGTGTAACTCAGCTCTGCTGAAGTACCTGTGGGGCTCCTGAGAACCTTCTACAACTAATACCTCAGAAGGACAATTGCTAATCCTCTGGAAATAGGCTTTACCTAAAATTACAGGACAATTAGAAGACTAGAATCCTTTGTGTAAGCAGGCATAGCTGTCTTGCACTTTGTAGATTAGTGCAATCTTTTATAAGCCAACTGTTAATACCCCAGTGAAATATTGACTGTTTTGCTCACGTACTTCAGAGAATTTGTGACTTTCATGGGCCCAGTGTTCTTCCTCCAGGGCTTGTGGAGGACACAGCAGTGCAGCTCTGCTGCTGTACCCCCGATTGTCGCGATCTGTCCTAGTGAATGGGTAATGTGATGATTTCAAGGTGCAAAAGAACCAACAAAGGCACAGGGGATTTGCAGAAACAGTCAAAACAAATGCAGTTTTATTGAAATGGCCACAACAGAAATGTGTTGATGAGGGGGGACTGGAGAAAAAGGGGAAGATAAGGAAAAGAGGGAGGAGAAGGGGGGAATGGGTATAGCTACCGAACGTGATGCTGCTTTTATCCTTCGAGGTCCAGGCGTTGAAGCTCACCAGGCCACGTCTGGGGAGATCTCAAAGGCATGGCTGAACTGGACCCCAGTTATATTGTCTTTCCTTGGGGGAAGGGGAATGGTTTCTCAGCCAAAACAATGGTCTTCAGCGGGGAGGAAAGAATAGGGGTACACAAACTCAAACCAGGCAACAAGCAAGGACTGTTGTTTTCATGGCTCAGTGCTCGCACCCGTGCTTGCTCTGGGCAGCCTCCCCCCTCACTGCACACCTCCCCCGAGTTGGGGAGGTTCAGTCCCAGTCTCTGGAAGAAGGTACAAGGGGGTTTCTTGCACAGGGGTTCCTTGTCTCAGTTCCTTGATGAAGAGGCCCGCATCTCTGCTTGTCTGTCACGATGGTTGAAGGCGGGCGAGAAGGGTCTTCTCTTGGAAGAGGAACCACCCCAAAGCTCAAACCAGCCAGGCCAGGAGGTGGGGAGAACGTCCAGGTCCGTTGTTCAGAAAAGGGCAGAATGCCCCTTCGAGTTCAGCGTGGCGTGTAGCAAACAACACCTGTTGAAACAGTGAGCTAAGAGGAACATGATTCCCCCCCCGCCACTGGCTCAACAGTTTTTAACTTTTCAGTGGTCTCATGGCAATCGTGAGGCAAAAGTGAAGGATATTTCGGACAGACTCTCACACTGATTTACTGAAATTAAACCCCTGAAATGCTGCATGACTTCTGCAAAAATCCTGTGGCACAGCAGGGGCAGAGATACAGGGACACTCTGCTGGCCCCATGGCACCTGACCCAGTGCCCAGAGGGCAGTTAAGGGATGGAGGACAGTCAATTTTTAATGACACAGGGACACTCTCCTGGCCCCAAGGCACCTGACCCAATGCACAGAGGGCAGGTGAAGGGGTGGAGGACAGTCAGTTCTTTAATGAGACACTCTCCTGGCCCCATGGCACCTGACCCAGTGCCCATGGCTGGGGAACTGAGCCAGGATCCTGGGCAGCCCTGGGGCTGCCCCATGGCTGGGGAACTGCTCCCCATGGCCCCTCCTGTGTGTCTGGATATTTCTGCCCACCCTGAGACCTGCCTGACCCACACCTCCCCAGGGCTGCACTGGGGGAATGCAGCCCTGGACACCAGGAAATGTCCCTGTCTCTGGCATTGTACCACATGGGGATTCTTTCAAACTGATATTTGTTTCTTCTTCCAAACACTGAGGGATAATCAAGGGGAATAAAAATATTAATCCTCCCTTCTTTGCCTGTTTTTTTTTTTTTCTCCAAAAGAACCATTCAGAAATCAAAGGAAATCCTTGCCTGGAAGAATTTCTTTCCTGTGCATTTGAATGGTTTGTCTGTAAGGATTCAATTTTGTCAGCAGCTTCAATGACATCTTAAAACTCATTTCCTTGGTATGAAATGAGCATTTTCAAATCACAGCTTACAGGTTAAAAATGCACAACCATTTTGTGCATTGTTTCTTTGGTATCCTTCCCACAGGTGCAGGAGGACAATAATAAATTTGTGGATTGAGGCGCTCATGGACTACAGTAACAGACACAAGATAGAGCAGCAGAGGTGCTGTCCCACAGCTGCTGCCACTAAAGATAAAGAATGGAATAATTTACTGTTATTACAACTTGAGCCACACGAAACTAGGGGAGAATGAGCCTGCTCAGTGGGTTCTCAACCCGTGGTGCCCTGTGCTAAGGATGTAAGTGTCAGGAGCCAGGACACCCCTCTGGCTGTCCTGAGCAGCCCAGACCCTGCCAGGGGGCTCAGAGACCCTGGCACAGAACCCAAAATGCCCCTGTGGGTTTGATTATGACCCGTGGAGGAAGTTACCGACCTTGTATGAAGATCAGCAAGCCACAACAGTTTGAGTAGAATATTAGTGAAGTTATCACAGGGTGGAAAAGTAGATTTTGGGGTTTTTAGAATGGGGGTTCAGGAGGCAAGATGGAGACATCTGGGCATGTCCAGCCTTTCTCCTTCTTCTTCTTGGCCTCCATCTTCTGCTGTGATGGTGGCACTTTGGGATTGGTTTAGAGTAGAAGCTCACTGTCTAACATAGGTGATAGGGATTGGGAAGTAATTGTAAATATTGTATATGTAGTTTTTAGTATAAAGTTTTAGTACAACCCCGCCCCGGGGGCGGCAGAGGCACTCTGACTGTCTTTCTGAGCTGACCTCGGCAGGGCAGGAGAAAATTTTTTATCGATAAGATAAAATAAACAACCTTGAGACCAAGAAATGAAGAGCTCTGACTCCTTCTTCAAGTGCCAGGCTGGGAAAAGAGACTTTCAAACTTTTCTCGGGGTCACTCTGAGCAGCAGAGATCCCGACATGTAGGGATGGCAGTGGGTTCAGAGGCAGCCCCTGAGCAGCTGGGGGGCCAAGCCCCAGCACCTGGAGCAGTGCCCCCTGCCCAAGGGATGCTGCAGGACAGAGCTGGGGCACTGGCAGGGCGAGGCAGGGTGTCCCTGTGCCCTGGCATGCAGGGCTGGGTGTGCAGGGGGGGCAGGCAGGTGCCCTCAGTGCCACAGGGAGCTGGGTGCTGGCACTGAGGCTGGAAGGACACACTGACAGCAGAGCCTGGAGCTCCCTTTCTCTTTGATCCGTGCCAGGAATGGTGGCAATGTCAGAAATAGTTTCAGTAGGAAGTTTTAATGTACATAAAATCAGGACTATTTTGAGAGTAGAAATAGGAGCCTCTCTGTGTTCATCATTTTTCTCCCATGAGTGCCTCTCTGCTTATTTCCTATTTGCATGGGATTATTGTTAGTAGCCTTGGTGTGCAGAAGGTACAAATAACATCTCCACTGGGGAAAAGGAACTGTCTTTCCTGACACATAAATATCTACTTTGTCTACTTTTGAACTAAGGAGAATTACTTTAGGAACTCTTAAACAGTCTTTACCATCTATTGGGAAGTTCTGGTTTGACTTGCAGTACAACTGTCTCACTGGTCCCTTGGTCCAGGGCACAGGTTTAGGAAGGGTTACACCACACACTCCAGAGCTGTGTTTGTCTTCTGGAAGTGCATTTACATATTTTGTGGGCTCCAGCTGAGAAGTGTCACTCAGCCTTACTCAGGGAGGATTTACACTCCAGCACCATGGAAATGGCTACAGGCAATGAGCAAGTTTCAATAAACCAGTTTTCTGCTGTTGTCTGTTGATTTAAACTGCAGTATTAAATGAAGAAATCACCTAGTAAATTCATTTATTAGTTCATTCAGAATAAAATAAAGAACTATGTCAGTGATTAATTTGCCTGGAAAGATAAGCAGAGACTCTTCAACTGGAGCAGGCTGCCTGGGAATTGTCCTTAAAGTTAATGGTCTATCAAGTGAGGCAATGAGAGCCTGTGCAGCTTCAGTGGCTGTCAGCATCTCTCTGCTGGTGTTGTGCAGCAAGAGGCACCAAAGGAATGTTGATTTCCTCTGAAAACACTTTGTAGCCCTCCCCAGCTTCCCACAGGCTTCACCTGTTGCCCACCACCTCTCTGCAGACCATGAGGCTGTTGCAGGATGAATGAACAATTCAATTTCCTCACAATTGTTTGGAAAAGCTGGTCTGTGAAGTGTGTACGTGTGAAACTGGCTGTCTGGCTGCTCCCTTAGTGCCCTTGCAGGATGCTGGATGGTCGAGAGAAAGGAGCTGAGCCAGGGCTGGGGACATTGCACTGTGTCCCAGGTGGAAAAGGAGCTGAGCCAGGGCTGGGGACATTGCACTGTGTCCCAGGTGGAAAAGGAGCTGAGCCAGGGCTGGGGACATTGCACTGTGTCCCAGGTGGAAAAGGAGCTGAGCCAGGGCTGGGGACATTGCACTGTGTCCCAGGTGGAAAAGGAGCCAGGGCTGGGAACATTGCACTGTGTCCCAGGTGGAAAAGGAGCTGAGCCAGGGCTGGGGACACTGCACTGTGTCCCAGGTGGAAAAGGAGCCAGGGCTGGGGACACTGCACTGTGTCCCAGGTGGAAAAGCCTGTGCTCTGCTGTGCCTGCCTGCTCTATGCCAAGGAGTAAAACATCCTGTGGCGTTAGATGAGCCTTGGTTCTGAATTTAGAGGAGGTATTTCAGTTCAGTTCTTACTCCAGAGCTGAGGGATGAAAGCATGACATTTTAAAATGCAGAATATCTTACAGATATAGCACCAAGCCAACAGATTGTAAAATGAAATAAAATACTGTATAAAATACTATATAGAACACTATACACCCCAGTAACAGCAAGTGGGTATCCCACAGGCTGGGTGCAGCCCACCAAGCAGCCTGGCCTGGCTCTGCCCTGGGATCCCAGGGGCTGGGAATGGCCAGCATGCCAGAGCCTGGGGACCAGCACAGCTGGCTCTCTGAGGGATCCCCAGCCCCTGTGGGTTTACATTTCCTACCCTCTCCACTGATTGCTGCTAAAACAGCTGCTGACTCTGTCTCCCACTACCTGGTACTTTTGCTCCCTCTCACATGTGCTTTTGTCTCAGCTAAAGCTCATCAGCTTGCAAGAAAAATTATGAACAGACTCCTGAGCTCTGGTGTCTGAAGAGACTTGAGACTCCCAGAAAAGATCAAAGATGTACAAGTCCTTTTGCCTCAGGAAAATCCAACGGACATTGCCTAAAATCCTGTAAAACCTTTGAGGTGGAAAATGCAACTTCTGCAGCCTCTCTTCCCTCTGTCACACAGGTCAGAATGGTCACACCAGGTCTGGTTTTGCCAGTTCCTCCCGGGTAGACCTGGTGGCCCTGACTGGGTCTCTTCAGTTCACATTCCTGCACTGCACTCATCCAGCCTGCCTTTTAAATCTCCATTTCTGATCACCATAATGTAAAAGGTTATGTTCTGCATATTATTTTCAAATAGTAATAATGATAATAAAAAATTCTTGTTTAAACAAAAAAACCCGGAAAAAGTTGCATTTTGAACCCCCCCATTTGTTTGTTCTCTGTAATGCACCTTTTCCCATAAGAGTTAAAATGTTTTTAATTATCTTCTTCAATGTCCACTGTTCAATTGTTTTTCTCAAGGCCACCCACCATTTTGCACATTGAGAGAGGAACGTGCAGCTTGTTCTCTAAAGCTACACTCTGCTCCTGCCTTTCTGGGAAAACTCAGGCAAGCTGCATGCTTTGGACAACAACAGAGATTTCCAGGAATATTCCAGTGAGCACAGTCTCACAGCAAAGCAAAGCCTGCAGGTTGGGGCTGGGGTCAGCAGGAGCACTGCAGGGATGGGTTCAGCCCTTCAAAGCCCCTTCAGTGCCCCCATGCATGCCATGGCAAGCCCCCCGGGTTTGGGGTGGTCACAGGGACTGGCTGTGGGCTCACAATGCCCTGGGCAGCATCTGCTGAGGGTGGGCAGGACCTGCTGGGGGTGGCAGTGAGGCACCTGCTGAGGGTGGCAGTGAGGCACCTGCTGCCCCTCGGATGGCATCCCGGCCAGGCTGAGCTGGTGCAGGAAATCCCCTGCTGAGGGAGCTCTGTGGATGTTTTTAGCAGAAGTGATGGTGCAGTTGGGGTGTCTATGGAAAGGGTGGAACACAGTGCCTGGCTCTGGCTGGGGCTGGAGGAGCCCTTGGGAATGGGGCTGACTGTGGGGGCAGTGGGAGCTGGTCTCTGCTGCCTCTGCCCCTGCAGCTCCCGGGGCAGGAGGGACAGTGACACAGCCCTGCTCTGCGAATCCTGCTCTGGGAATCCTGCTCTGGGAATCCTGCTCTGCGAATCCTGCTCTGGGAATCCTGCTCTGGGAATCCTGCCCAGGACCTGCCCTAGGAACAGCAGTTCTGCCCTGGCTCCAGCTGCCCTGGGAACAGCAGTTCTGCTCTGGCTGCAGCTGCAGTGGGAACAGCAGTTCTGCTCTGGCTGCAGCTGCAGTGCTGGCCTTGGGCTGGGGCTGCCCATGGCCCATGCTCTTACACGCTGCCCCGGCCCATCACACCTTCCACCTGGTTATTCCCTTCCCTCATTAGCCAACCAGGATCTCTCATTTCCAGATGGAGTATTATTCTTTTGAGGCCAAATATCAAATCTGCCTTCACAGGTGTGTGTCTAGGCCAGCTGCCCCCTGGGTCTTCCCTTGTTCAGTATTCCCTGCTGTCAGTGCTCCCGGGCTCTCCCCACCCCATCAAGAGAGCAATGATGACCTCACCAACTGGATTTAATCTCCCCAGAAGAATCTCTTCAAGTTTTTGTCATGTAAAGCACAATATTAAAACATTTCAGAATTGCACAGTGGCTCAGTCTAATGGCAGCATTTTTCCTTAAAGATAGATAGATGTTGCCATTAATCAGAGGCTCTCCTGCTTTGCTTCAATAAGCCAAGCTCATTGCAAGAACAAAAGGACTGCCACTGGAATAGCCCAGCTTTTCAATTTCAAACCATCTGCATCTTACAGAAAAAATGAAATCTTCAGCACACACAAATACTGTGCAGAACTAAATGATACAGGCCATTTCACTTTCCTTCATGGTTCTCTAACTTATTGGCTTTTAAGTAATGGATAGTCCAACATCAAAAGCTCCACTCAAATAAGACAAACAAACACTTAAAGCACACATTACACATGGCATTCCCGGCCATCTGTAAAGGCTGATCTCTAAAGAATAGAGAGGGAGATTGTTACATTCTTTGTCTAAACCAGAGCACAAAGCATCAGCGGGGGAGGTGTTCAAGCACTGCTCAGGTGTCTATGGGGGAGTATCTTTATTTGATGACCAGAGTCAGGAGAGACTGTGCTGAAGGCTCTTACAACCCACTGTAACCTTTCAGCCCTTTCCTGCTTTTCCCCATATTACTATTCAGCCACCCTGAAGACTGGCAGGCAGTCTCCTCTACATCACAATTTTTGGTACTTCATCTCCTGTAGCTCTGCCTCCTGCTTGCTCTCCCCTTACAGGTGACCCCTTCAAACAGGTCCTTTGGAGGATCCTTTTCATCCCCTTGTCACCTTTTGGGATGCACTGTGCCCAGTCCAGCCTTTTCCCCTCAGTCCTGTGAAATCTCTTCTTCAATCACTGTCCTGGAGCCCGTGTTCCTGTCACATGAAGCATAAGCTGCTTGTGCCATGCAGAGGGCTCCTGGCCCCCACTCCCCACTGTGTCACTGCCTCTCCAGGGACATCTGAGTTCCTGTCTCAGATGGCTCCTGAGGGCAGCCAGCAGCACCGCTGCCGAGTTGTCACACGAACTTGTAAACCTCTCCAGCTCAGGCTGTGTGTTCAGCAGGACTCTGAGAGCACCTTCATTACCTGGCTCTGCATCTGCCCCCGTGCCTTTTTGTGCCCCACAGCATTACAGAATCACAGAATAGTTTGTGTTGGAACAGGAGTCCCCTTCCTCCCCGGCACAGGAGAGCTCCCAGAGGCACATCCATCCCTGGCAGAGCTGATGTTTCTGCCTCCCTGGGTGTCCCACAGGTGTTCATTGCTATCCACACTTGGCATCAGCTCTCCAGCTGCTATCAAAGCAGGAATGAGTCAGCCAAGCGCTTTCGAGGAACTCCCCTTCTTTATTCTTACTTCTTAACACAGCTGAGTTGTGGCTTTGGTTATGGTTTAGTGTCTGAATTTGCAGTGAAACTCTGTTAAGCTGTCTGAAGTGAAAGGGATTTGAATTTAGAGCGTGCTTTGGAGTGTATTCCTTTATCTTTGTCCTCCTCAGCACCTAGTTGAATGGCAGCTTTACTTGATTCCTCTGATGCCTTGAAACTTGAGTAGGTACTGTGGAGAGCTTTTCCTGGAACTATTGTCCCACACAATAAGTATTGCAAACATTAATTACACAGCACTTCCCACAAACTCCCGGTTTTCAGCATGCTGTCTTTTCTCAAGATACCAGTGATTTTTTTTTTTAATGGAACTTGTATTGATGTGGAGTAGTTTATCCTACTCATACCTCTTGTTCCCATACCTCTGAGTCAGACTGTGCCATTAGAACTTTTCTATCCTGTTTCTTCTACCCAAAGGACCAACCCTCCTGTAGCTCTGCAGAATTTCAGGTGTCTGCAGCCTGATGTCCCTGCTCTTGGCAGAAGGGCACAAATGTTCCCATGCTCCTGCTGTTAGGAAAATTAATCCACTGTGCCAGAGGTTTATGTTCAAAAAGGAGACAGAGAAATCCTGTAACTTTATTTGAATAAAGGGCATTTCCCGTGGGGTCTCTCAAATTGCTGGAGGATGCAGCCTCCTTTTTATCCCAATTTCCCAGCTGCATTTCCCCCTCTCTCTTGGCTGAGGTACTTGGGAGGTTCAGACTTCCCAAATTGCCTAATACAGATTCCCTATTTCTTTGTGTCTCTGTTCTTTTTCTCTAAGTCCAGGAATTTAGCATGGCCTTGGGTGAGCAACAGTTCGTGTCAGTTAGTGGGATTCCTCAGGAACTGATGGCTCTTCCCATTTCTTCTCTCATCTATCAGTATCTGGCTTTAAATGCAAGCAGGCCCCTGGTTTGTTTGCAGAGACACACCCCACTCATCCCTTTCAGTGCCTGCCTGCACTCCCTCCCTGCCTGTCAGGCATCTGTCCTGTTCCCTGACCCTATCCTTGACTCTGCTGCTGTTCTCTGGAGTTAAACATTCATTTCTGGCCACTTCCCATCCTTTTACTTTCTGATGTTCCAGTTCCCATGGCTAAATTCCCACTCACTCGATTTTTCCTACCCCTCTGTAAAAGTAGCCAGTATCTCCCTCTCTTTCTTTTCTTACTATTAATTTCATTTTTATGTGCAATCTTCAAGCCCCGGAGAAAAGTCCTGAAGGATGCAGCTTTCCCAGAACGTACCTATTATCCTCCTAAACGTGCCCTGCAGTACCTGAGCCCTTTGTGTGCCTCCCTTATTTTGTGGCATCTTCACATGGATGGGCTCCTTAGCACGGACATGAAGATTCAAGTCTTCCCACAGCATCAGCCTCCTCTGGCCTGTCCCAGGAGACAGCTGCCACTGTCAGTCCTTGCGAGTTTTATTCCTTAAAGTTACTCCTCACCTCTTTGGTTATGGCTTCGAACTGGTCACGATTGCTGTGATTTGTGGAACCCCCATGAAAGGTTGTGGAAATGGCCACAAGTCCTTGAGCAGCCCCATCCCTTAGGACAGTGTAGAGATAATCACAGATAATCACTGTTTATCTCTGCTCAAAGGGCTCCCAGCTGAGCTCCTCGTGGGTTCATTCAAGGGCAGGTGCAGTGTCTGGTACTGATGGTGACAAAAAGGTGACAAAAGCAGCACTGGTTTAAAATCCTGAAGTGTCTCTGCAGCATTGCTGCGGCTGCCGAGGTTTTCTCACTCTTGGGGTCTGCTTGGGGTTTGCTCAGATGACACTGCAGCCGAGTGCTGCCCTCAGCATTCCACACTGCCAGCCCCTTCCTTGCTGCTGCCTTCAGGAGAAATGGGTTTGTAGTGTCACTAAATAACTTTCACTAAATAATTTTCACTAAATAACTTTCTGTGAGACTCAGAGCAGCGTTCACAGCCCTATGAAGTCTCACAGCACCGAGGGGAGGGCACCTGGTTTAAAATAAACAAACACAGACTGGACTGGTTCTGCTGCAGCTGGAACACACCTGGTGAACCCGAGACAGCAAATGTCAGCGTGCAGCAAGGATGAGCTGCCATCCATGCAATATTGGCTGCTATAATGCTGCATCTGCTCTGGGCCCTGCTGGGTCTCACAGAGCATACAGGAGTCGGGAGGAGGAAGAGGAGGAAGAAGAGGAAGAGTTGGAGGAGGAGGTGATGGAAGGAATCTCTCTCTTGCTCACATCAGAGATGTGTTTCCATCCTGACTAGTTATTTACTGTCTCCATACAGAGGCACGCTGGACTAACAAGGCAGCTCAGAAAGCTCTTTGCTGCTTTTCTTGGCTCCTGCTAAGGACATCAGCCGAGTGGTCAGTCTAACTGAGGGAAAAGGTGGTGTTGGGGTGGTTGTGGCTGCAGAGCTGTGCAGGGCAGCCCAGGGAGAGATGGAACACTGAGATTATTTTCTGAAGACTGGCACAAGCTTTGCAGCAGCTTGTAGCAAAGAAGTAACTCATTGCATCACATTTATCTCTGCAATTCCGGGGATTCATTCATTTTGCAGATGTGAAGAGGCATTTCCAAGCCCAGATGACACTCCTAGTGATGAAGCAATAATTTTTCCTGGCATTCTGCTTGAGGTTTGGAGGCAAACTTTTTGTCCTGAGCTGCTATGGCACCAGCTCGAGCCAGCACCTTGACAGCCTGTCCAGTGCAGAGCAGGGAGATGGAGCTCCTGCAGCCTGTCCAGTGCAGAGCAGGGAGATGGAGCTCCTGCAGCCTGTCCAGTGCAGAGCAGGGAGATGGAGCTCCTGCAGCCTGTCCAGTGCAGAGCAGGGAGATGGAGCTCCTGCAGCCTGTCAGGGTGTCTGGGAGCTCTGCCTCGCTGTGCTGGCGCTGAGCTGCAGCTGCTGGGTGCAGTGCTTGCTGCTGCCTCTCCACAGAGTACTGGGGTTTCTGTGTGACCCAGCTCAGGTGCCCTGTCACTTTGGTCACTTTGGTCACTTTTTGGTCACTTTGGTTGCTTTGGTCCCTTTTACACCAGCCCTGCAGGCTCTGCCTGCAGTCCAGTGTGGAACCAGCAGGAAACTCTGCCCACATCAGCCCTGCACTGCTCAGAACCTGTTTGCAGAGGGAGACCCTCGTGCAGGAGCCCATGATGGGGGCAGAGAGGCCCCAGAGCCCCACACGGGGTGGGAGCCACAGGGACCCTGGCACTGTGTGGACAGCTTGAGCCTCCAAAAGCTGTGTCAGGCTGGCCTGGGAGGTGCTGGAGGGAGGGGAGCTTATGTACAACCCCTCCCTTGCCCTTGCAGGCTTTGCAGACAGTGGTGAGGACCCTGCTGTACCTCTGGCAGTGCCGTGAGCCAGCATGTCCAGCTCCTCTTGCTGGCTCAGGCCTTTCCTCACAGACTTTTCTACTTTTTGGGTTTCCCTCGGGGGCCTCAGGGCACAGGGCTCAGGGTGAGATGCTTTGGTGCCACCCCAGAATGTGACCAGCAGGAGCCCTGCACAAGCAGCCAAGCAAAGCAGTACATCCTGATGTGAAACCAGAGCGAGGGGATAAAGGGAGAGGGAGGACATGGACATTTGTAGCCATTGTATTTTTGGGACAGATTTGCCCTTTCCCTCAGTGACAGAATTTCCTTGTGTGTGTGTGCGTGGACTTGTAAAACTGCAGCCCTTGGACTCAAAATATGACTAAATAAGGACAAGTGCTGAGTGTTCTATGTTGCAGAGTCCTGAGCTGCTGGCAACAGCTGTCATGTAGTGTAATTAAAGGAAATGTGTTGCCTGGAGTATTAATTAACAGGCAAGTAATCAGCAGTATACCTGCACAGCTGAGCTCCTCAGTCCCGTTGCAGAAGTGCAGGGGCTGGCCACTTAGCTTCCAGCAGCTGTGCACATCAGGGCACTGCAGTGCTCCCTCATTTCCTGAGTTTCATTAAAGGAAGTTTAGGGAAAAAAATCTCATTTGAAGAGATGCCAGCCATCTAAACCATACCCTGCTTTTACTGAGTGCATGCAAATTAATTATAAAACATCCATGTAGAGAGAGGATGCAGGAAAAAAGGGAATTATCACACTATTTAAGATCTATACACTGAGTTTTGTCTTTTGTTTTCCCACCTCCATGTGCAGAAGGGAGCTGCCTGCACAGGGTCCAAATGACTGCCCAAATGTGCAGCCTGAAAAGCTAGGGAGGGTGAAACTGCAGGGTTTGGGCAGTCAGCACGTGGGGAGTATCACACTCAAATCCTCAAATCCACAAATCCACACCTGCAGTTGGGCTCCAGCGCCTCAGGTGCTGCAGCATCCCTGTGAGCTGCAAGGGAGTGGTCCAGCAGCATGTTCCTGGTGGGATGGCTGCAGCCCTGCATCAGAGCCTGAGCCCGATGGCAGGAGGCTGTGTGACTTACAGAGTCACAGAGTCACAGAATCACAGAGTCACAGAGTCACAGAGTCACCGAGTCATCGAATCACAGAATCACAGAGTGACAGAGTCACAGAATCACAGAGTCACAGAATCACAGAATCACAGAGTCACAGAATCACAGAGTCACAGAATCACAGAGTCACAGTCACAGAGTCACAGAGTGACAGAGTGACAGAGTGACAGAATCACAGAGTCACAGAGTCACAGAGTCACAGAGTCACAGAGTCACAGAATCACAGAGTCACAGAGTTACAGAGTCACCGAGTTAGAGAGTCACCGAGTCACAGAGTCACAGAGTTACAGAATCACAGTCACAGAGTCACCAAGTCATCGAATCACAGAGTCACAGAATCACAGAATCACAGAGTCACAGAGTCACCGAGTCACAGAGTCACAGAGTTACAGAGTCATCGAATCACAGAGTCACAGTCACAGTCACAGTCACAGAATCACAGAGTCACAGTCACAGAGTCACAGAGTCACAGAATCACAGAGTTACAGAGTCATCGAATCACAGAATCACAGAGTCACAGAGTCACAGAGTTACAGAGTCATCGAATCACAGAGTCACAGTCACAGTCACAGTCACAGAGTCACAGAGTCACAGAATCACAGTCACAGAGTCACAGAGTCACCGAGTCACAGAGTCACAAAATCACAGAATCACAGAGTCACAGAATCACAGAATCACAGAGTCACAGAATCGCAGAGTCACAGGATCACAGAGTCACCAAGTCACAGAGTCACAGAGTCACAGAGTCACAGAATCACAGAATCACAGAGTCACAGGATCCCAGAGTCACAGAGTCACAGAATCACAGAATCACAAAATCACAGTCACAGAATCACAGAGTCACCGAGTCACAGAATCACAGAGTCACAGAGTCACAGAATCACAGTCACAGAATCACAGAGTCACAGAATTAGTGGGGTCTGCAGGGGTGTGGGCTGGCAAGGCCCAGGAGCAGAGGCTGGAGTGACTCTGTTACCATCTGCTCTAATCACAGAGAAGCAAAGAGAGCTAACTCTCTGTGAATAAAATGGAACAAGCCCAGAAAGGTTTAAAGTATTCTCCAAAATGAGATAAAAACCAAATGAGGTTATATGTTGATACCAAAAAACCCGATATATTTTATTTAATAGTAAGAGAGGCAAAGAGAAAGAAAGAGAAGAAAATAGAAAGAAATAAATAGAAAAAAGGTGTGTGTGGTGGAACAGAGAGAGTGATAGAGACAGATTAAGTAGAATCATATCAGCCCTCTGTGGGTCCCAACGATGTCTCCTTGATTCCCTCCATCTTCCTGGTGGTGGGGGTCCACTGCTGTGAGTACAGAACCCAGTGGATCCAGTGGACTGATGCACCTGTGGGCAGGTGGGAGGCCCAGGTGTCTCCCTGAGGGGGGTACGTGTGACACTGTCCCCTCTGGCATCGTGTTTCATCATGGGCAGTGCTCTGGTGCAGGGTCTGGGGCTCTTTGGGGGCCTTTGATGGCCATGACCCACCTCTGCTGTCCCTCATGTGCGTGTCCCCTGATGTGGCTGTCCCCCATTTGCACATCCCTTGATGTGGCTGTCCCTCATGTGCACATCACCTGATGTGGCTGTCCCTCATGTGCACATCCCCCGTCCCCTGATGTGGCTGTCCCTCATGCACGTCCCCTGTCCCCTGATGTGGCTGTCCCTCGTGCATGTCCCCTGTCCCCTGATGTGGCTGTCCCTCATGTGCACATCCCCCGTCCCCTGATGTGGCTGTCCCTCATGCACGTCCCCTGTCCCCTGATGTGGCTGTCCCAGGGTGCACCCACAGCTGGGTGGGTCTGCACAGGGAGGCTGGGTGGGCGTTCACTGCCTCTCACCAGAGGCTCTTTTCACCCCACACCCAAAACCTCTGCTCCTCCCGCTGGCTGGGGGAGTGTGTGCAGACCCTGGCAGCAGGCGAGGCTGGGGCTGTGGTCCCATTCAAGGTGCAGTGGTCTTCTGGGTAGTTTTTGTTATACAATTTTGTGGTAATAAGCAAAAGTCCTTCATAAAAATGTTTGAGCCATAAACCAAAACTCTTCAGTGTCTGACAGGCTCAGCCAGCACGAGGATGGGCACAGCCTGGCAGAGAGGGTCTGTCCAGCCCCACAGCTGATGATGGTGGGCAGGGTGGTGAGCCTGCCATGATGGACAGGAAGGGTAGAAGTTGTCTGTGTTCCATGGTGTAATCTCCTGTGCTCCACCACTCTGTGCTCAGGGCATTTAAGGTTAAAGACTCAGTGGTATTTTCTTCTGAGAATTTGTCTTAGAGATTTCCCAGTTATCTGTATTTCTGGTCTCTGTAACAGTCCATCTCAGCAAAAAGCCCCATTTATTTACACATTTCTTCTCTTGCTTCAGAATTCTACCTGGTATTTTTATTTCCCAGCTCTTGCACTAAAGAAAGAGCAAGGAGATGATTTGCTTTCTCCATGCCACCTTATTTCTTCTAGACCTTCAGCACTTCCTGGCACGCATTTTCCTTTTTGCCAGTTTGAGGAATCCCGTTGCATTTACACATAATTTAGTTCTATTCTCTGCTCCCCTTTTTGAACCACAGATTAATTTAGGCTGAAAAGGATGTCTGGAGGCTCTGATTCAGCTGCCTGCTCAAAGCATGGGCACTGTCACAGTCAGGCTGCTGTACTGCTGTGGACGCCCTGGGGGTCATTCCATGGTTTTGGGAGATGCAAGAAGCTTCCCTCAAAAAGCTGTTAGACCCCATTGGCTCCTTCCCATGTTCCCATGTCTGATTGTCCCTTATCTTTGTATGGCCCCGAGACCAGGGTCAGCGCCTGGGCCCCTGAGAGAGAAGCCGAGACCCTCTGTGTGTGGGTGCTGGGACCTGAACATCTCACACGCGGCTGAATTAAACATCTGTGGATGTTACGCAAAGGCCCTTTTTGCTTCCTTACCCTGGACTATACCAGCAGCATCTCGGCTTGCTACATACTGCCTGTTCCCCCAGCCCAGCGTGTGTGTCCCCGGTTTCCCAGGCTGTGCTGGAGACAGCTGAAGCCAGGACAAGCCATACTCACTGCTCACTGGTTTCCCTCACCCACAGAACAGCCCTCTCCCCCTGGGAAGCTCTCAGGCTCCTCAGGCACAGCCTGCCTCCAGTGTACCTGTGCTGGCTGTCCCCTGCCACTCCTGGCTGCCAGCAGGGCTTGTGCCACCGCCACAGCGGGACCCGGGATGGCTCTGCCCGAGCTGCGGTGCCCAGCTTCCCTCTGTGCCGTGCCAGGACCGGCGATGCTCTGCCTCTGCTCGGGCGCTGGGAGCGGACCGAGAGCTGCCGGCGCCTCCGGACACAGCTGGGCACCTCCTGGCTCACCGGCACCGGGAGCTGCTGGCACCTCCCGGCTCACCGGCACCGGGGGCTCGGAACCTCCGGGCAGAGCCGGGCAGTGCCGCTCACCGGCACCGGGGGCTCGGAACCTCCGGGCAGAGCCGGGCAGTGCCGCTCACCGGCACCGGGGGCTCGGAACCTCCGGGCAGAGCCGGGCAGTGCTGCTCACCGGCACCGGGGGCTCGGAACCTCCCGGTACAGCCGGGCAGTGCCGCTCACCGGCACCGGGGGCTCGGTACCTCCCGGTACAGCTGGGCAGTGCCGCTCACCGGCACCGGGGGCTGTTCCCTCCCGGTACAGCCGGGCAGTGCCGCTCACCGGCACCGGGGGCTGTTCCCTCCCGGTACAGCCGGGCAGTGCCGCTCACCGGCACCGGGGGCTCGGCCCATCACATCTGTAATTGCACGGTGTTCCCTTGGACAAGCTCTGGCAGGGAGCTTTCTTCTCAGCAGCCGAAGAACACTGGGCTGACATGTTCTTTTTGCTATTTTAACTCACACCATCATTCTTGAATGGCAGAGATTAGTTTTCACAGCTCATCAGGGTCTCTGTACAACCCAGATTTTATTTCCTGCATGTCCATCATTTTAATGCTCATCTTCACTGAGTTTCACCCGGTGTGCCTCAGAGGGTGCTGGGAACACTTTGCTGCCTGGTGCTGTTTCCTGTGCTTGTGTCTTTCATGACTCCCCTGGAGGCTGCTGTGGCCATCATTCACCTGTGCCCACCTGAACACAGGTGGTGTCCTCTACGCTGCCAGGATGGGTCTGAGCTGGCCAGGAGCAGAGGGGACACACAGTGACAGCCCAGCAGCCAGCAGGCAGGGCTGGGTGCCAGAGGCTGCTGCTGACAAAGGTTTGGGGGTAGGGGTGAAGAACACCTTCATGGCAGCTTTTGGAAGCTGCAGCACTGCCCTCAGTGGGTGATGAAACCATTGAGAAACCCTTCACTAGTCTGGTTGGGTGCACATAAACGCTAGTGCAGAATTTCATTGAGGCATGGCCCTGCCAGGACAGCCATTTATCAGTGATCTCAGAACTGAGAGGGAAGACAAGACATCTGTCTGACAGACATGTCTGCACTGAGTGGGACTGGAGCTGACCATACCACTGAGGTCTGAGGCACTGAGAACTGATGGAGGGCTAAAACGCTGGCAGGATAAGCACTGCATTTATTACAACAGTTTTACACCTCCAGAAGTGCTCCTTGTCCTGTAGAGTCCTTGGGAAGTGCTGTTACTCGTGTCAGAGACAGCCAGCCTGACCCACTGTCAGCAAACCGCAGTGAGACACATCAGATGAGGCTGGGGGGAGCTGCTGGGCTGTGCAGGTGGAAACTGGGACATTGCCTGGCCACGCACATTCCTGGTAATCACCTACATAAATTAAGTGTGACAGTCAGCCAGAAACTCCCCAGTTTTAGACAGGAAAGCTTTAGGGGATTTACCTCACTTCACAAAGACGGGCTGGGTTTTCAGCTGGAGGTAAAGAAGGACCACACTAATATAAACATAAAAGTCTGTCCAGCAGAGCAGGGTGTCCTGTGCTATGGGGAAGGCTTGAACCCTTGCCTTTGCATGGGAATCTCAGAATCAGAGGATGGTTTGGGTCAAAAGGGACCTTTAGGGACCATCTAATCTCATACCTTGCCACGAGCAGTGCCATCTTTCACTAGGCCAGCTTGGTCCAGACCCCATCCAAGCTGAGGCTGAATGTTTCTAGAAATGGGGCAGCCACCACTACTCTGGTGCCAGTCTTAAGAGTCATAAGCGTTTTCTGCTCGAGACTTTTCCTCTCTTCTCTTTCCTAGTGACAGCACTGCGTGTCATTGAACAGGACAGGATTAAAGAAGATTCACTCTAATCCCCTGAAGCTGCCCGCCGAGTGCCGTGGGCAGTGGGAGCGGCGGTGCCCGGGCGGTGCCCAGAGATAATAGCTGATAACAGCTGATAGCAGCTGATAACAGAGCTCAGCAGGATGGAGCTGGCAGGGGACGCTGCGGGGGCCCTGGGGCCCGTGTGACACACTCACCCCGCGGGGTTCGTGCCGGAGATGGAGCTGGAATCGGCAGGAGCAGGGCGGGTACCAGCCCCGGCTCCGTCTGGCAGGGCTTTGGCAGCCCCAAGGGGAGGCAGAACAGATGACAGCAGCAGAGCCAGCCTTGCTCCACACACCTGCGAGGGGCTTCGGCAGCTTTAGGCATTGCAGGCGTTTCGATTTCTGCCGTACCTGTGGGAATCCACAAAATTAGAGGGTTTTGGGAAAGCTGCAAAAGGCAGGGCTCACAGACAGCAGAACTGGGATTGGAGCTGAGCAGCAGCCATGAGATTGGTCAGCAGAAAAATTATGTAAAATGTAGAAAAGTAAGGACAAATAGAACAATGGTCTGTGTATTAATGCTTGTCTGGAATAACTCCCTAAGCTACAGAAAAGTTTATCCAGTGAGATATTAGGAAGTTTGAAGCTTAATAATGGAGCTCTGTGCATTGTGTTTGAAGCTCACAAGCAGGTATTGTATTTGAAAGAAGCAAACATTGTTTAACCAAAGGTACCTGTGCTTATAGTGATTGGATAGAACTGTTGTCAATGTGCTTTTGCTTTGTGGGATTGGTCAAAAAACTCATAAAGTGAGTTGTGACATTGAGTTCTGTGTCTGCTGCCTGGGATGTGAGCTGCTGGCAGCTTCCCATTGTCATAGCCATGGAATGAGAGTGATGCTGGAAAATCAAACAGCTCAAGGCACGTTCACAGCAGCCCCATCCCGTTTGTGATTTGTACAGATCTCCCGGCCGGCGATAGCAGCCGTGTGTCAGATGGCTCATCTGCCCCGTAACACGCTGATTTGTGCCCGGATTGGTGCCCATTTATCCGGACGCAGTCATCCACAGCCCCTGTCCTTCCCTGCAGAGCCCCAAGAGCCGCTGGGCACAGCTCCCCTGGGCTCGCCAGGCTGCTCCTGCCTAAACCCAGCCAGCTTAACCCTGTACTTGGGAGAGAAAAACGCCTTGGATGCAGGGCTTCTGCAGGACTGACCTTGATTCACTGATGGCTCATTCTCGAGTCTCTGTTTCCACCCTTTGTCCTGATCATATGGTGCTTTCTGCTTCCTTTCTGCAGCACTGGTGAGAGGAAAATCCTTCCCAAGCCGTGCTTTCCACCTCAGATGTGCCAATGTATGTCCTTCAACAGCTGCATCTGCCTGTGACATCCTCTGCCATCCAGGAACATTTTCACCTTCCACTGATAATCGTAATGTTCATCATGACGTAATGATGATGGCAATAATAGCTACGATGAGGACTTGCTTTTTATTCAAAGCTTTCAATTTTTTGTTGTTGTTGCTCTTTGTTTTTCTATGGAAAGTAGAGAATGTAATAAAAAACACTTGATAAAAAGGAACTTAAGTAAAACTAAAAGGGAATGTAACGTTTCCTGCCTGACCTAAAAAAAAAAAAAAAAAAACATAAAAAAAGGAAAAGTTTAAATATAAGAAAGAACCAAAAGCATGAGGAAAACCCATCTGTGCTTTGTAATGGGTCCATGGTCCATGGGTTTGGGGGAACAATGTGTGTCGACGTGGTGAGCCCTGGGGCTGTGGGGCCAGGTGTGTGACTGTAGAGCATTTATTGTAAACATGGGAAATTCAAATACACATGTTTCATCCTCCCAGTGTTTATGCAAGGCTGAATAAATTTCACCTGTCTGTCCAAGGTGGCTGTGGTGGTGGCTTTTGCAAATTGTTTAATTTAACAACTTCTGGGCCATTTGTTCAAAGGGCTTCACTCTCCCAGCCAGGCTCCCCAGTGCTCCCACAGTTACTGGCAGGGGCTGGAGGGCTGAGGCCAAGTGCAGGGAAGAATTTTGGCCTGAAGGGCAGAAAGAAGGCAACAAATAAAAATGAAATTTCTGAATGTTATTTTATTCTACTAATTTTAGCTGAGTTAGTACTTGAAATTTCCAATGAAGCTTTGTTAAACTTCTGCTTGAGCAGCTTCCTCAGTTATCATCTGTGTATGTTTCTTATCTGATTGTGCCATGCAAGTGGTGAAAAACATGAAGATAGGAAAAAAATGCAAAATAAGTATTTCCCAAGGTGTTCAAAGGAATTACGTAAAACCTAACCAAAACATAATTCAAAAATATTTTCAGATTTTTTTTTTGTAGCAGCAAAGAATCCCTTCTTCTTAAATTGTTCTGTTGGTCTTTGTTTTGGGGTTTTTTTTGTTTGTTTTTGTTTAATGAATGTGCTTGGTGGCAGAGGAAACTCACAGCCACTGTTGAGGGGAAGGGGATGGATCTTTCCAGAGTGACAGTGGGTGCTCCTTGCTTTTGACTCCCTGTTTCTGTGCAGGGCAGCTGTGGCACAAGAGAGGAGGCTGTGGCATCTGGGGCTCAGCTCTGTGGCTCTTGGCACCAGGAGCATCCGGGAAGAGCTGATGGAGGGCTCAGGGTAGAGAAGGAGTTAAATAAAAATAATAGAGTTATTTCTGTTTATAAATGTTCACTTATGGTAACTCTCTCCTTCCTCAGATGCCATGCCTGGTTCTTCATGCTCAGGGTAGAGAAGTAGTTAAATAAAAATAATAGTGTCATTTCTGTTTATAAATGTTCACTTATGGTAACACCCTCCTTGCTCAGATGCCATGGCTGGTTCTTGTGATGGTCCCTCTGAGTTGTGACACTCTGTTTGGTGTGTCAGGACTTTTCTGGGGTTTGGTTTGTCTCTGGGCTCTGTAACCCTATGCCAGTGCTGTCCCTATGGCCTGTTTTTGTGGGGCAGCTCTGGGCTGTGTCACAGGAACACAGAGGACCAGGGAGATGCAGGGAGCAATGAAGGACTCAGAGCTCAGGGCTGGCAGGGCCTGGCCTGTGCTCCCCCAGGGCCAGGGACAGCAGGGGCTGCAGCCCCCTCTGGCCCCTTAACATGGGCAAAGCCCTTTGGGGAAAAAGGAAGGATATTTGGCCACTGATAGGAGCAGCAGTTAATCTTCTCCAACAGCCTTGTGAATAATGGGCACAAATTGTTGTCTGGCAGGAAAATGTAAAATATATCTCTTTTCCGTAAATGATTATTGGAGCCATAATGAAAGAAAATCCTTCCTCACCATTTTGCACACCTGGTTAGAATTCCATCAGTGGTAAGCAGCTTTCCACAGCCTTTCTCACCAGCTCCTTCCTGCCTTTATCCATTTCCATCAAGGCTTTATGAGCTGCCCTTTCAGTCATATTCACATGTTCTCCAAGGGCTTTTGGCCAAGTTGGTTAATAATTTCTGTTAACTTCCTTTTAGTCTGAGCAATCCCAACTCCCTTCAATGTCTCATTGTGCCTTACTCAGACACCTGTTCCTCCTGGTGCCAGTGACTGATGGGCAGGCCCTAAGCTGTTGAGCAAGACATTTGGGAATAATATTCTCTTCAGCCACTGGGATTATTAATAGCAGCTTTGCTTTCCTTTCTTGGGACACTTAACACTCAAGGATTTAATGATTTGGCCAACGGAGAGAATTAAGCTTTTAGTTCATGGTGGACTTCCAGCTCTACTCTCTGGCTGGGAAGGGGTGATGCTCTCATTTTCTTTCCAAAACCTGACAATGTTTATTATTTTGGTAGAAGCTGAATTGCTGAAGCTGTTGCTGATGTTCTGTTCCCATGGCTGTGACTAACAGGCCACATTCAAGCCACCCACTTGGCAGTGCTCCTGCTGACCCTGGGAAGGGCTTAGTGGCTCCATGGGCTGAGACTTGCACTTTCCTCTGGCTCAGCCTTGCTGCTCCTTTTTGGGTTGTGCTCCTTTGGTGCAGCAGATCCAGGCACCCCTTGGTGCTGGGTCCTCATCCATCAGCTCCCAGCCAGCCCTGCCTGTGCAGCCACGTGGAGAATGAGCAGGATTGCTTCACCTTCATCCCAAACATGGCTGGGGCATCAGCCATGATTTATCTCTGCCCCCTTCTCTATTTAATGCACTGCAGAGGATGGGCGCAAATGCTGATGTTGGAGATGTTAATGATCACCAAAATGCTGTGCTACTTCTCTGCTGTGTAAATGGGGAGCATTTGGTGGAATTGCAATTTTGGAGCAATTGTGGAGCAATTGGATTGCTGTAATCCTTGCATGGAAAATGAGAGCAACATCAATGCCACCAAAGCTCCAGGAGCTTGGGGCTTACAATGTTGATCTGTTTACACACAAACACTCTTCAAAAAGGTTTAAAGAAAATATTGGTGATGTGCACACCACGTATTGTCATCACAAAACCAAAATGGTACAACAGTGCCTTCACCAGAATCTGTTGCTTTTTGTAGCTCAGATGTTATGTGGAGACAAAAGAGGGGCAGAACTTTGTCACAGCCCCAGGCCCTCAGGACTGAACCCTTCCCTCTGTCCCTCCTGTCCCCACGTCCCACATGGACAGACTGCATGGAAACAGGCACTCTTTTATCCAGTAACTCATGCAAGAAGCACAGCTCTGTGAGGAGAGGCCAACCAACACTTCTGATTCTTTGGTATCAGCTTTGGGCTGTGAGGATGCTCCCCCCCCCACACCACTGACACACATTCCTGCCTGCCTGCACGGTTTATCTCCCAGACAGAGAGATGTGTGGAGCTATGGAAGCATGAAATGCACACAGCTGAAACAGGGCAGGGGCAGGTGGAGGGGACAGAGCTATCTGTGCTGGCAGTGGGGACAGCTGTGACACTGGGTAGGGCAAGTCCATACGCAAAGTGATTTTGCTTCAGCACAATTTGAGGCCGAAAAGACCCTCTAAAGGGAGCCATTTGGAAAAATATCCTGTGCCAAATGAACTAGTGGTGTCCGGAACTAGAGCTGCTGCACAGTGTGTGCTGTGGCTGGTGGTGCTGGCAGGGGCATGGGCACTGAGCTGCCCCTCACCAGAGTCATGACAGGGTCATGCCAGGCACAGGCCTGGGCTGCTGCCACCTGGGTCACTGGCTTTGCTCGTGATGCCACTCAGACCTAGACCAGAAAATGACAAAGATGGAAAGAAATTATCTCTGGACCAATGTAGCTTTGATGCATTAATTTTTTTTAGTCTCATTTCTGCCTACAGTGAGTGCTGGATCCAAATCCCACCTGACCCCACTTGGCACAGAAGTGGTTTTCTGCCTTTCTCAACTGAAACTGTTGTTCATTTGCTCTGGTTTTGCCCTGTGAATGATTTCTACCCAGCTGTTCACGCTGAACTCCCCCTGCTACTCTCCTTGGGTCTTTATGGATGGCTGCACCTCCTCACTGGCTCCCAGGGGAAAATGCCACAGCTGTGGGAATTGCAGGGACCTGTGCTGGGAGCAGGGTGCCAGGCTGGGCTAGGGGTCTGCTGTGGCTGTGCCAGCTGGGGACACCTCCCTGGCATTTGAGCACCAGTCTGGGCCAGGGACTGTGTGGGTGCTGTGCTGCAGGTTTCAGCCAAGGCAGTATGGCTGTGATACCCGTCTTGGTTTGGAAAGCCAGGTGTCTGCTAAGGAAGGCAGGAGCCTCCCCTGAAATGGAAAGTGTGAACCCTCCCCACCACTCCGAATTGCTATAAATTTTAAATTCAGGGGCTTTTAGGCAAAAATATGGCAGCAAGAAATAACAGTTCTTTAATAAGGAAAGGAGAAAAATAAAAGGATAAAATAAACAATGCAGTAACCAAACCAACACTGCCAGAGTCAGAACCCAACCTGACACCCTGTGGGTCAGGGTGCTGGCAGCAGTCCCATTGGAATTGTGGCTCAGCCCTCCTGCAGTGTCAGGGGTGGTTCTGCTGGAGCAAGGGGGATCTGTAGAGAAGGGTATATTCTTCCTCTGAAGATCCAGTGGGAGAAGAGGCAGCTGCTGTTCCTTTGGGGAATCCAGTGGAGAAAGCCGTGCTGGTGCCTCAAAAACCTCTGGATTATATCTGGGAAGGAATGCTTGGCTCTTCCCTCTGGGCTCACATCTGCCAATGGGATGCTGTAGTTCTTATCAGCCATGCAGGGACATTCAATGGCTGTTATCAGCAGTGTCCCCTCCCCAGGGAGGTGTGAGGTGTGATCACTCAAAGAGAGAGATAAGGCAAACTGCCCACTTGACAAAGGTAATCTGCCATACAGATGGTAATGGAAAACATCTTGCATTGCAATCTTCAACAATACCCATCAAGTATGGCTGTGATACCCTGTAAATCCTATCAAGCAATGTCAAACAGCCACACATAATTCTATGCCCAAGTTCTGTAGGAAGGCTGACTGTATGTTTTTAACTAGATAACTAACTTACAGGTAACATGAGCAGGTGAGGTTTGGTGTACACCACCCTTTTTTCCATCTCGTAGCAAACATGTCTAATCACAGCCTCTGTAATGTATCCAGATTGTTCTGGGTACTTGTGATGGCAAGGGATAAAAAGGGAAAATAATTCAAGTAATAAGGGAACTGCAAGGAATTGTGAAGCAATAAGCACTGCAGTGGGGGAAGGCTTTGCAATAAACTGCTCAAAAGGATGTGAAAGCAGAGGAAATGCTGCTGTCAGTGAAGCAGAAATAGTTTCATAGTTTTAAAGTCAATCCCTTTAACTGTACAAACTGTTAAATGAAAGTTGTGTTTAACGAGTTGAAACAAGTTGCAAATTCTTGAAAGAAAGTGGATTGCTGAGACTGTGACACACATTAAATAGCTGCCAGGGCTGCCTGATGTGTATTTGAAAGGAGGATCCTGTGTCTTCCTGTAATTCATTTCATCACAAGTGTGATACATGCATGCCTAACACATCACAAGAGATGTGCAGATGTGGATTGTTCGTAGCACTGTCATTAATTCCACCACTGTTGACAATCAGCTCATGGAAATCAGTTGCCAAATCCCAGCTGGATCCTGCAATACAGAGTTTGAACCCTTCTCAAGAGAGATGAAATGCTGCATTCCTGGAAAGTGGAAATCAAAACTCTTGTGAATTGGATGGCCTCATTTGCTCTACAGCTAATTTTACCTGGTTTGTTTCTGCTCCACATTAGCAACATCTTTTGAAAACTTTAAGCAAAAACAAACCAAAAAACTTCCCTGTACTTGGGAGCAGGGCATCTGCCTCACTCGAAGCCAGCACTTGGTGGCCTGTCACAGACATCTTTTATGGAAAATCCTTTCCTTAGGATTTGTCCTCCTGAGAAGCTGAGAGGCCTCGGGAACAAAATGTAACCAATGGTTATCTGCTGCTGTGGAATGCAACAGGTGCATCTGGGATTGGTCTCATGTGGTTGTTTCTAATTAATGGCCAATCACAGCTCAGCTGGCTTGAACACAGGGCCCAAGCCACAAACCTTTGTTATCACTCTTTCTATTCTTAGCTAGCCTTCTGATTAAATCCTTTCTTCTATTCTTTTAGTATAGTTTTAATATAATATATATCATAAAATAATAAATCAGCCTTCTGAAACATGGAGTCAGATCCTCGTCTCTTCCCTCATCCTGAGACCCCTGTGAACATGGTCACAGTGGCCTTTGCTCCGTGCAGGCTTTGGTGGTGCCCTGGCTCTTGGTTATGCACAGGAAATGGCATTTTGAGGGGCTGGAGTTCACCATGACACCTGATGATGCCTGCAGGGACACTGGAGAGGACAGGGGAAGCACCACGGGCCCCACAGCACCCCACAGCACCCCACAGCACCTACTCCTGCCAGCAGCTGAGCACGCCCACCTCTCAGGGCAGAGCCTGAAACAGCTCCCAGAGGCTCAGGGATCCAGGGGATCAGCTCTGAGGCTGGCTGCTCTCCAGGAGCCAGTGCCTGACAGGGACTCAGGGAGCAGCTTTCAGAGGTTTACAAATAACCTGAGAAATAAAGTGTACAGGTGTTGAGCAAGTCTGTGCACTCACAGCTGAGCACTTAAAGTGGCTTAAGCTTAGGCTGATGCATCCAAGACTGGATACAGCTGGGGTGTATGGAAGTGTGCTGGAAAGAGAATTGATGCTCTCTGTCTGGGAACTCATTCTCTTGAGGTGCAGAAACCAGGAAGCTGTACCAGGAATCAGTGTCCTCAGCAGCACATTCCTAAATCTGAGACCCACTGAGGGTTACAGCTGCAGTAAATGGGGCTGTGCTCAGCCCTGACAGATGTCTGCTGAGTGTGGGCAGTGGGGTGGGGGTGTATGAGGCCAGTTCACAGTGTGACACAGCACGTATTACAGCTGGGATGGCCACAACACACAGAGCATCACCACACCATTTCAGAAGGGTTAAACCCACACAGAGTAACCCCACACCTCTTCAGAATGCTGTGTCTGCCCTTCTTCTCCTTCAGCACAACCCTTTATCCCCTCGTGTTCATGCATTGCTCCTGTGTGCCCTCTGCTCCCTTTGTGACTGGTCAGAGCTGCTCACCTGGGCACTCCCATTGCTCATTGCTGCTCACCTGGGCACTCCCATGGCTGTCAGTGCTGCTCACCTGGGCACTCCCATTGCTCATTGCTGCTCACCTGGGCACTCCATGGCTGTCAGTGCTGCTCACCTGGGCACTCCATGGCTCAGTGCTGCTCACCTGGGCACCCCATGGCTGTCAGTGCTGCTCACCTGGGCACTCCATGGCTCACCTGTGCTGCTCACCTGGGCACTCCATGGCTGTCAGTGCTGCTCACCTGGGCACTCCATGGCTCAGTGCTGCTCACCTGGGCACTCCACGGCTGTCAGTGTTGCTCACCTGGGCACTCCATGGCTGTCAGTGTTGCTCACCTGGGCACTCCATGGCTGTCAGTGCTGCTCACCTGGGCACTCCATGGCTGTCAGTGCTGTCAGTGCTGCTCACCTGGGCACCCTATGGCTGTCAGTGCGGCTCACCTGGGCACTCCATGGCTGTCAGTGCTGTCAGTGCTGCTCACCTGGGCACTCCTGCTCACCTGGGCACTCCATGGCTCACCTGGGCACTCCTGTGCTGCTCACCTGCTCCTCACAGCTGCACCCACTGGGGATGGGGCTGGGCCAGCCCCACTCCCAGTGACCCCAAACTGTGCCTGCACTGGAGGGGGAGCTGGGCAGAGCTTGGGCCCATCCTGCTGCTGGTGGGCGCTGTGTCCCTCTGGGACCTGCTGCCCCAGGAGCTCCCTGTGCTGTCTGTCTGCGGTGTCTGTCTGTCTGCGGTGTCTGTCTGCGGTGTCTGTCTGTGCTGTCTGTCTGCTGGGCCCTTCCCCTCCCCTCTGCTGCCATCAGCTGCTGCCTGAGCTGGGGAAATGAAGCTCCCTGGGCTCAGGACTCTTTTCCCACACCTTATTTACCATCCCTGACACTGAGAACTGACCAGGAGGCTGTCGGTGCCTTGCACTGATTACCAAACCTTGCATCCCTTAATCAGCAGCTCCTGATTAATAATCAGAGACACCTGAACAGAAAAAGCCAAGGCCCTCTTTGCTCCCTGCTCTTGCTGAACCCACCTGCCCTGTGTGCGTGTCCCAGAGCTGTCCCAGCCCGCAGGGTGGGATGTGCCTGCCCATGTGGAAGGAGATGCTCTCTGTCCCCAGGAAGCTCTCTGACAGCTCTCCTGATTTATCTCCCAGTTTGCCTCAGGCAGGACAAAGCAGAGCGAATCAATTCTGCGGGCGGCAATCAGGAGTGCTATTAATAGGGCTGATTGTCAGTGACCTGGAAATCCTGCTGATCCTGCCAGGGTGCAGCTCTGCTCCACATCCCAAACCAGCCTGGCTTTCCATGGAGCCCGCTCAGTGCAGCAGCCTGGCACCGCTGTCAGGAGCCTTTCCCCGAGCAAGCCCAGGGTGAGGCATCCCTGCTGGTTTGCACTGAGTGTCACTGATCCCCAGGGGCTCTCCTCCTCTGGGAAACGGAATTGCAGTGAGCAATGGCACTGTCATTACTGTGAAAAACGCCAATCACTTGCTTTTAAAATTTAAAACGTTTAATAGTAATAAAATGGTTATAAAAATAGCAATATAATTAGAGTAATAAAAATTTGAACAATTTGGATTAGGACAATATGAGACAACAAATACCAAGAGTTATGGATGTCCGGGTACCTTTTCTGGGCAGCACAAAAAAAAAGCCCCAAAAAGGCCCCACGTTAACAGAGGATTAACCCTTAAAAGCAACAGCCTGTTGCATATTCATACCCCTCATCCATGATGCATAAATTCCATTCAAACACAGGATTCTGTCTGGACAGTGTCAGCTCCTTCCTCTGGATCCTGACGGCGTCTCCAGGGCTGAGCAGGCAGGAAGAAGTTCGTTTGTTCTGATAATGGAGCAATAAATTCTCTTTCTCTGAAAGATTCAGGTGTCCTGTGGCTGCTATCTCAGTGCGAGTCCTTTCTTTAAAAAAAGTATCTTACATAGCATAGTTTCTATTTTAACAATTTTTATAACCTAAAACTATATTTAACACAGTACTTAAGAGAATTAATACAGCATTACTTTCTAACACACCACATATAATATTCATTTTAATATTTGTGAAAAGCCAATCATAAAATACATGCATTTTTCACAATTACACTCTCAGGAGTGGAGAGGTCTGCAGGCTTCCATGGAAGCATTTCTGATCAGGAATGAGACCATAAAGGAGGGTTCTCATTTCAAAGGGCTTTAACCTGGTTACCTCAGGCTCACAGTTTCTTTGATGACTAAAATAGAGCTGAAGGAAGGCTCTTGTCAGGAAGACTGATGCTAAAATGCTCCCAAGCTTGAGAAATATCTTATTGGTTTGAAGGAAAAAAACACAAGTGGAACTGGGAGATGAACAGTGATTCCTTCGGTTGGTTTAAACTTGTGCTGAGGTTCCTTCTGCCTGAAACTCTGAATTATCAGTTTAGATTTCATCCTGATTTTCTTAAATAATTGTAATTGTTCAGACCATGCGCAGTGCAGGCTCAGTTCAGCTCGCTGGGAAGCCTTTTGTACCAGCCATTCATGGAGGAACAGGGAAGGTTTGCATTTCCTATCTGAGTACCCTGCACAGAGCAGCTGTGAGCTGCCTCAGGGCATCCCAGCACCCACAGAGGGGCACAAGGCCCATTGCTGGCCAGGCCCTGCATGCTGGAAGTGGGAAGGATTCTCTGAACATTCTCCCCAGGGCCCAGGAGCCATTGTTCCTGTGCAGACCCATTGATTTCTGCATGACTGCTCCCAGAAGTGACCCAGGGCTCGCTTTAAGGTGTGACAAACACATCTTCTTCTCAGTGCTGTGTGAAATCCCAACTTCTCCTTTTCCCGCTGACCCTGAGTACAGCTGGGATCAGCCACGGTCTGCCGGTGCTATTTCTACGTGCCTCAAAGATAATGGGAGTTTCTCCCCATGTGCACAAAGTCCCAGCGTCACCACCCCTGTGGGCCATGGGCAGGAAGGGCAGGGAAGGGCAGAGGCCGTGGCTGGAAGGGCAGCAGGAGATGCCAAGGGCAGGGCAGGGAAGGGCAGCAGGAGATGCCAAGGGCAGGGAAGGGCAGCAGGAGATGCCAAGGGCAGGGCAGGGAAGGGCAGCAGGAGATGCCAAGGGCAGGGCAGGGAAGGGCAGCAGGAGATGCCAAGGGCAGGGCTGGCAGCTCCTGCAGAGCAGCGCCAGTGCCCAGAGCTGGGCACGTCGTGCCTGGGAGGCTCCAGAGGGTCCCTGCTCCCAGCTCAGCCTCTGGACACCCTGAAGGGTGGGCAGGGAGCTCCCAAACCAACTCTGAGCTGGCTTCACTTTCTCTGTGCAAGGCTCCAGGATGCTTGGCTTGGCCGCAGAAGAGTGAGTTGTTATAAAAGGTTAAAGACTTCTTTCAAAATTGTTTTTCTTTATCAATGACCAGAAGGCAAAGGGAGGAAACTGGAAGAACAGTGGGAGGAGTGAGATGATCCCCTCAAAAAAGAGGGGTGGTGCCCCAGGGGCCTTCAAGGGTGTGGGAGATGAGCTCAGCTTTTCCTTCCCAATCACCTTCTGATGCATCTGGGGGAGTGAGGATCCACCACACTGAGTGTGCTTTAGGCGGTGGCAGCCCCTGTGCCAGAACAGATATTCCCCTTGGCAAAGTGCCTTGTTACATCTCTCCTGGAGAGGAACACAGAGAATCTGAGCCACATGACTCTGGGGAAGGGACACGTTCCTTGGCACACCCTGCAGTGCCTGTGCAAGCTGTCCTCAGCACAAGGAGGAGCTGCATCCTGTCCCTCTGGGATGCACACAGCCTCCCCTGCAGCAGGAGCCCATCCTGCTGCCGCTCCTGGCTGCCCTCTCTCTGTGCTGGCATCCCTGGGGCAGTGCCCAGCTGTGGGCAGCCCCCCTGGCATCCCTGGGGCAGTGCCCAGCTGTGGGCAGCACCCCTGGCATCCCTGGGGCACTGCCCAGCTGTGGGCAGCCCCCCTGGCATCCCTGGGGCAGTGCCCAGCTGTGGGCAGCACCCCTGGGCCGGTGGGGCTCCTCTGCCTCCATGTCCAGCCCCAGCCTCCCACAGAGCCCCGTGTGCTGCTGGCCCAGGGGGGGGACAGGGAAGGTGACAGGGAAGGTGACAGGGAAGGTGACAGGGAAGGTGACAGGGAAGGTGACAGGGCCTTTCCCCACCGCTGCCCTGCTGTCCCCTTCCTGCAAACCTTGCCTTTTCCTCTGATGTTGGGGAAGATGAAACAGGAAAGCCTTATAAATATGATTGCCTGGCAAAAGATTTTGAGAATATGGAAACTATAAGCAAGATTGAAATGAAAGCAAGCTTTGAGATCCCTCAGTTACTGAACAACTGGAAAACAATGGCATGGCCAGCTGAAGGTGATCCCCTTTTGATGGAACAACACCCTCTGCTTGCAGACAGCTCCAAGGGTCAGAGCAGACCCTACAGCTTGGCAGAAGGGCCCAAAGAGGAGTTTTTAGGGTTTAAAATGTAACACAGTGTGGTGATGTAATGATTCTTATAGGCTGTATGTAAATGCTGTAGGATTTGTATCTTGTACTGGATTGGTTAGTGAGAATCAGAATATTCAACACAGAAGAAGATTTATGGTATTGGAACGGGAACCTCGCTCTCTTACGCTTTTACTCTCTTACCCTTTTGCTCTCTCACCCTCTCATCCTCTCTCCCCCTCTCTTCTCTCTTTACTGCTCTGAGCTGTGGCTGGCAGCTCCCAGCAGGGCCCTGCACTTGGCCCTTTGCAATGAACCCCAAATTCCATGACCTGGCTGCAGAGATCTCTGTCTCCCTCCGTCCTGACCGTCCTACCCCCTGTCGGTCCCACACTCTGTGACACAGAGAAATTCCCCCTCTGCTCTCCCCCTCCCCGTGTGCCCTCTCTGACCCTTCACTTTGTTCTTGCTCCTTCTCTGCCCCTTTGCTCCTCACACTTGTCAGGGTTTTGCATTACATGGCATTAATGAATCCCCTCCTTTTAGGAGAAAATCCCATACCCAATCCCATTCAGCTTCCCAGCTATAGTTTCTCCTGCTTTCATCTGGACAATTATTTAACATGCTGTGCAGGGTGCCTTTTATCCGTTTTGTTTCTAGACAGTCTCCAAACACTTGTGGCCTCAGCACTGGCCCTTTCCCAGCAGGACAAGGTGAGGGACAGAAGGCCAGGGGTGTGTGACGGTGTTCACAGGGGTCTGAGGATGAGGGAAGAGACGAGGATCTGACTCCGTGTTTCAGAAGGCTGATTTATTATTTTATGATATATATTACATTAAAACTATACTAAAAGAATAGAAGAAAGGATTTCATCAGAAGGCTGGCTAAGAATAGAATAGGAAAGAATGATAACAATGGTTTGTGGCTCGGACAGAGAGTCTGAGCCAGCTGACTGTGATTGGCCATTAATTAGAAACAACCACATGAGACCAATCACAGATGCACCTGTTGCATTCCACAGCAGCAGATAACCATTGCTTACATTTTGTTCCTGAGGCCTCTCAGCTTCTCAGGAAGAAAAATCCTAAGGAAAGGATTTTCCATAAAAGATGTCTGTGACAGGGGTGCTCCAGGCACTGAGCTGGGCAGGGCTGGGCTGGGCTGGCTGTTCACTGCCTCTGGCCCATCCCTCCAGTGCATTTGTGAGTTAGTAATAACTGGCACCAGTTATCCCCTGTGCCAGCCCTGCTGGTGCTCCTGCTCCTGAAATCAGCTGGATTTGTGTTATTCAGACACAAACCTGAGGAAGCCAGGAGTTACCTGGGAAAATCTGCTTTCCTAGTCAGAGCAAAAGCAATTCTGCCTTGGAAGGAGACAGAATTGGCTGGGGCCTCCCATCCTTTCCTCACTGAACCATTCCCTGGGTGTCAGAGGTGCTGAGGTGGCCAGTGGATGTGCCAACACACTGACAGGAGGGACCAGATCCCCCCTCCCTGCTTCCAGCATCCCTGTCTACTCCTCATTTACCTGCGAGAGCCCCTGGCACTGGGCACAAAGGCACAAAGGCACCCCTGTGTGAGGCCTCCCAGTGCCCAGGGCAGGACCTGAGGGTATCAGAGATTCCTGCCTTTGGGACAGAGCATGCAGAAAGCCCAGCAGAACCTTTGTGTGGCCACAGCTATGGCAGCCAGCAGCTCCTTCCAAAGCTGCCACCCATCAAACCTGTGAGTCACTCCAGGTTCAGAGAACAAGGAGTTCCTTGGTTGTACATCTGACATGTTCAGTAGGATGGAGAGCTCATAATCAAAATTTTCTGCCAGATACACAAATTATTTCTGAAGCTCTGTATTACCACTGTTTGTGGACAGAGTCACTGAAACTTTCCCTCTTAGACCAGCTGCTGTGAGTAATTTCATTGCTAAGCCATATGGCAGAGCTCTTATGTAATTTCATTTGAAAATGTGATTCTTCTGGTGGTGTCAGTGCTTCATCCTCTGTGTTGCTGCTGCTCCCTTTGTGCATGTTGGGCTCCTGGTGCAGGAGGTGCCTGTCCAGAGAAGAGCCCTGTGAGAGCAGGGAGGGAGCAGAGCCCCCAGAGCCAGGCTGGGACAGTGACCATCCCCAGGGGCTGCAGGGGCAGCCTGAGAGGGGGAACAGCCCCACTGGTGCTTGAGAGAAAGGAGGAGCTGACCTGGGGGAAGGAAGAGAGCCCCTGAGGGCTGCTCTGAGATTTCCACCCCAGAGCAAAGCCAGGCTCCAGCCCGTGGGGAGCAGGTGTGTCACCCTGGTTTTTTAAGATTTTCTAAGCCTTCTGATGTTGACATTCCTGTAGTGAACTTTCTCTCACGCTTTCTGTAAATAACTCATTGTTTTGCATTCCTTCATGGAGGAGGAGAAATTTGATGAAATGTTAGTTTGTGCAGTGTCATTGGAGAGGTGGCATTGTCACCCTCCAATCCACTGTCACTTTTGGAAAACTATGAATGTTGGAGTCAGAAAATAAACGTCAATTTTCCTTCACCTTGAGAACAGTGGTGTGTGCTTGTGTTCTTTCGTGTCCTATAGTGACACAAGCGGGCAAGCCAAGCACATCACTGGTTCATGAAAAATCACAGACAGCATCTCGTGTCAGCACTGGTGAGCCCAGCACCCGGGGTGCTTCGCCTTTAGTGGCAATAAAAGCAAACTCAGCCGCGGAGGCAGAGCTGGGAACTGGCATCTGCCACCCCCTTAGGAGAGCCTGGGGGCTGACACTGCCTTGGGAGCTGCAGAGTTTGCTGGCTCGTGTGGGGGACTTTGGGAGGCACAGGGGATGTGACCAAAGGACAAAGCCTCATCACAGCTTTGGGCTGTGACACTCCAGGATTTCCCTGTGCTCCCTGGAAAGTTAGAGCAGAAATTAATTTCCAGACTAAGGTGTCGCAGACATCTTTTATAAAAAATCTTTTCTTAAAGATTTTTTTATAAAAAAAATCTATCCTGAGAAGCTGAGAGGCCTCAGGAACAAAATGTAAACAATGGTTATCTGCTGCTGTGGAATGCAACAGGTGCATCTGTGATTGGCCCATCTTAGATGTTTCTAATTAATGGCCAATCACAGCCCAGCTGGCTCGGACTCTCTGTCCCAGACACAAGCTTTTGTTATCATTCTTTCCTGTTCTATTCTTAGCCAGCCTTCTGATGAAACCTTTTCTTCTATTCTTTTAGTATAGTTTTAATATAATATAGATCATAAAATAATAAATCAGCCTTCTGAAACATGGAGTCAGATCCTCGTCTCTTCCCTCATCCTGAGACCCCTGTGAGCAGCACCACACTAAGGGTGTACAAAGTATTTGGCACCCAGGGCTGTGCTGCCAGAGAGGAGATCAACAGCTGGAAATGTAGAATACAATAAAGACCTTAATCACAAAGGTGTTAACTCACTGCTGCAGGTACATAGCTGTTTGTTCTTTAAAGGAGGAACTTAATACAATAATAATGCGGTTATAATATTTGCCATTCTGCACACTGAAAGCCAAACAATGTCCCCTCTCCAAAAGGGCGTTTAGATCTCACAGCTTACAGAAAATTTTACAGGGTACAGCGTGCTCCAGGCATTACCTGAATTCTGCCCATTTGTATTGTTGAGCCCAGAAGTGAGAAGGGCGCCTGAGCTGTGAGAACACTTCTCTGCAGCCTGTGCCCCCTCCAGCCCCAGAGCCTTCATCCATTCACAGCAGGCACCTTTTCTGTCTGTAAAGCTCAGCCCCAAAACCTGATCTTCAAGCAAGTGTTGGAGCTCTTTCAACTCCCTCAGGAAACATTTCATCTTTTTCACTTTTACCTTGTTTTTAGAAACAAACTCACTGCTGCATTTCATCAGAATTTACTCTCAGTTTCACTCCACTTGAACTTGCACTTCTGAAATCAATGAATTGTTTCATAAAAAATTTAGAGCAGATATTGCTGGGTGGTGAGGGAATGGTTTTTTAAAAACTGCTTCCTTATGGAGAGTTGTTGATTAAATCTTTGCAGGCACTGCTGAGCCACAGGGTTTTGTGGAGGTGGAGTGGGGAGGATTTCCATACAGAGCAGACAGGATCTGGTGCTCACGCACCATTGGTGCTGATTATTTACTGCCTCCCCCGAGGGCCAGGAGATGAGAGGGGTTTGTTAATGGTGCAGAGAGCAGCCAGTGCCCAGCTGTCACTGCAGGGGGATGAGCTGCTCCCGTGTCCCTGGGATGCCCTCTGAGGGAAGGGAAGAGCACGGAGCCCCAGGCAGGGTCAGTGGTATTTATTAGAGATGTTCCTGTCTGACAACTGAAACCTCTTACGCACCAGTTGGATGAAACATTCTGTATTTGCCAATCTGGCTTAAAGGCAAAAGGGAGGAAAAGGAGTTTCCTGAACATTTCTACTCCTGTTTGCACAAAGACACCCAGACACCTGTCCTCTGACCCCAGAGGTCACCTAGGAAGGGCAAACTATGAGTGCTCACTGCCTGAGCGTTATTAAATATTATGGACAAAGAGGAAGATGACAGAGAAATGTGAATAAATCAAATTATCAGGATTTACCACCAGGTTTATTATTTTTCCTTTTTTTTTTTTTTTTTAAGTGCAATTTGTTATAAAAGGAACTATTACCAGGAGATGGCATGGTAAACTGAGAAAAAAATGGAACTATAACTTGGACTGTTATGGCATTTAACAGCAGTTACTAATGAAAAAGTGACAATAGTTGCATGCTAAAGGTTGCACTTGACTGAGATGAAGTGGATGCAGATAGAGCATCTCCAGTACATCAGTCAGTGCTGAGCACATGCTAACAGGAATTCAATTTATTCCCACCAACACTTGCTCTCTCTATTGTGAAAGGATTTTAATTAGCTTATCGGGAATGGTCAGTAGCTGCTTACCCTGGAAGAGCCTTACAGATTTAATGAAGCACTATTCTTTCTGAATTTGTGCTGGAAAAGTGACAATGACAAATTTCAAGCTGAATTACTTGCCATATGTGATCAGTTAATGGAAAGCCTTGCTCATCCCAATTATTAATTACTGTCCTGTTATTTTTTCCCCATTAAGCAGCAGTCTTGTGGCTTCAGCAGTGTCCAGGAGCAAACATGCTCCTGTCCCTGGCACTAAAGGCATTTGGGCACAGGAAAATCTCTTTGGTCCAGGTCACAGCCCCTATTACTGCTTTGATGCTTTCTACAGACATTATTGTGCCTGACACAGTGAGAGCCATGTGCAGGAGTGCAGCTGAGGGAGGAGGGCTGAGCTCCCCCAGCCACACTGCTTGCTTTTTGTCCATTTTCTCAGATACCCCTGAGCATCACTGAGACTTGGAGGCTCAAACAGAAGGGATTTTGGTCCATAAGGAGAGTATAAGCCCAAAATAAGAAGATGAGCCAGGTGCTGGCTGCACTACAGCCACCAAAGCTGTGGAAGAGACCTGAGGAGGAGGCAGGGCAGCTGAACACACCTGGACAGGTGTGAGGTGGGGCCGAGGGCTGGGTGCTGCATGGGTGATGGAGCTCCTGCAGTGCCAGCACCTGCCTGGGTCACTGCCTATCGCCGGCTGGGGTCTCTGTACAGATCACAAACAGGACAGGGCTGCTGTGAACGTGCCTTGAGCTGTTTGATTTTCCAGCATCACTCTCATTCCATGGCTATGACAATGGGAAGCTGCCAGCAGCTCACATCCCAGGCAGCAGACACAGAACTCAATGTCACAACTCACTTTATGAGTTTTTTGACCAATCCCACAAAGCAAAAGCACATTGACAGCAGTTCCGTCCAACCACTACAAGCACAGGTACCTTTTGTTAAACAATGCTTTCTTCTTTCAAATACAATACCTGCTTGTGAGCTTCAAACACAATGCACAGAGCTCCATTATTAAGCTTAGAACTCCCTAATATCTCACTAGATAAACTTTTCTGCAGCTTAGAGAGTTATTCTAGCCAAGCATTAATGCACAGACCATTGTTCTATTTGTCCTTACTTTTCTACATTTTACATAATTTTTTTGCTGACCAATCTCATGGCTGCTGCTCAGCTCCAATCCCAGTTCTGCTGTCTGTGAGCCCTGCCTTTTGCAGCTTTCCCAAACCCCTCTGATTTTGTGGACTCCCACAATTCCCCCTCTCTTTTAACCTAAAAAGAAACATTCACAACCGTGTCATTTATTACTTGCGTTTCGTAGCCTTACTATAATATTTCTGCTTATTACTTGCTTAAAGCATTTTTGTGTACATTTGTAGATTCCCACAGCTGCCCTGGGCTGTGAGGCAGCAATGCCACAGGAACAGTGAGCAGAGGATTGGGCTCCCTTTGGAAGAGCTGTTTGCACCTTTTCCTGCATCACCTGAGCTCATGATTCCTCCTGCACCCCTGCAGGAGGGGCCTGGCTCCCACCTCAGCCAGAGCTTCACACTGGTGGGATCAGGAGATTTCTTAAGCACAAGGTCAGAGTTTTCTTGAAGATGGTGGTGAAGGTGGGAGCTGTCCCAGGTCAGGGGAGCAAGCACTGGAGCCCCTTTATACCTTCCTAATGGCATTGCTTTATTTATTTACTTATTTCACTGAGTTCTGTATTGATCAAGTCCTTCAGCTCTATGTGCAATGGGTTATCACTGTGCTGAGAGAGCAATGCTGTGCTACAACCAGGACAGAGACAGGTTCACTGTGGGTTCATTAGCACCTTTGTACCCCTGAGGGAGCAACATTAAACAAAATAGTAAATAATCCAGCCCCCTGCAGCCAGGGGCATCTGCCAGCTCCCAGCCTGGCTTCCCAAAGGGAAGCATGTGCTCATTCCCCTCTCCTGCCAGCTACGAGTCAGGAAAATGACCCAGATTCCTTGTGCAGGGAGAGACAGGAAAAGCTGCAGCAACACAGGGCAAAATGCATCAACCTTTCCAAGAGAGAGCTTAGCAATGGCAGCAATCACAAATGGGGAAGTATTTTCATGAGGAGTCAATTCCATGGCTTTCAGCAGTGACTTCTTTCTGAAGATGATCTGTGCACATGCTGCAGTTAAAAACTGCCCACAATTGACAGGACATAAAGTCAACGGTTAAACACATTATAGAGACTGCTCAGGGAGATGAAAGGAGGCATAAAAACAGCAAACCTTGTGTAAAGGTTAATTAAAACATTAATAATGCAAGGTTTCAATTATTCATGCATAAATAAAAAGACATTTAATGGTAGATACACACTGAGCCTTACTGCACTGCACATGACATTGTGATAAAGAGAGCACATGAGAGCTTCAACTCAGCACAGAAAATGACTGTGGAGCACAGAAAGCGCTGGGCAGGAGGATGGGGTGAGAGTGGGGATCACAGGGCGCAGGGGGAGGTGGCTGTGGGGCACCTGCTGTGACCATGTTGAAGATTGCAATGCAAGTTGTTTTCCATTACCATCTGTTTGGCAGATTTCCTTTGTCAAGTGGGCAGTTTGCTTTATCTCTCTCTTTCAGTGACCACATTCACACCTCCCTCGGGAGGGGACACTGCTGATAACAGCTATTGAATGTCCCTGCATGGCTGATAAGAACTGCAGCATCCCATTGGCAGATGTGAGCCCAGAGGGAGGAGCCAAGCATTCCTACCTGGATATAATCTGGGGATTCTGGAACACCAGCACGGCTTCTGCACTGGATTTCCCAGAGGAACAGCAGCTGCCTCTTCTTCCCCTGGATCTTCAGAGGCAGAGACTGCACCCTTCTCCAGGATCCCTGCTCCAGCAGAACCACCCCTGACACTGCAGGAGGGCTGAGCCACAATTCCAATGGGACTGCTGCCAGCACCCTGACCCACAGGGTGTCAGGTTGGGTTCTGACTCTGTCAGGGTTGTACTGCATTGTTTATTTTATCCTTTTTTTCCCCCTTTTTCTCTATTAAAGAACTGTTATTTTCTTCTCCTATATTTTTGCCTGAGAGCCCCTTAATTTAAAATTTATAGCAATTGGGAGGGGTGGGGAGGGTTCACATTCTCCATTTCATGGGAGGCTCCTGCCTTCCTTAGCAGGCATCTGGCTTTCCAAACCAAGACAGACCAGCTGCAGTTCCACAGGTCCCAAGGACAGTCCCTGTGTCCCCATCCCTGCACAGTGGGGATCACAGGGTGCAGGGACAGGTGGCTCTGGGACACCTGCTGTGACCAGCTGCAGTTCCTCAAGGACAGTCCCTGTGTCCCCATCCCTGCACCCACCCCAGGCTCAGGAACCAGGGGGTGCTGGCTCATACCTGAGTGTGGCTCTCCCAAATGAGGGCCATGGGATAGGCAGGACCACCACCTTTAATCCTCAAATACAAAGCTTCTGTACAGTAACAACTGAAAAATCCCATCATATTTTTACACTCTTGTTTCCTGCAGATGATAGAATTGTAGAATAATCCTAGAGCAGCCCAGGCAGGAAGGGACCTCGAAAGATTTTCTAATTCAATGCTTTCTGGGAAGGGAAGCTGACAGGGATTTCCTCCACCCTGACCACCTGCATGAGGAGCCCTCCAGAGATGGAGGCCTGTCCCTGGGAAGGCTGTTCCGGTGAATGACTGTTCTCCTTGTTAAAATTTCTTCCATTATGAGATGAAACCTCTCCTGGCACAGCTTGTAGCCACCACCCACTGTCTCCCCCATGGGGCTCCTCATGCAGAGAGACCCTCCATCCTCCTCAGATCTGCCCTGTGCATCCTGGGCTGCTGGGCTGGGGTCCCCCAAGTCCTTTCCAGGAGAAGGGACTGAACTTCTTCAGTCTTTCCTCACAGGGCAGGTTATCCTGGGTCACCTGTATCACCTTCCTTTGGATCCTCTCCAGTCTGTCTGCTTTGTTTTTGGGTTGTGGGGGCTAGAACTCAGCATGTGTCAGAACTCAGTACATCCCTCTGGGTGTCCAGAGTTGCCAAGGACCCTGCCGGGGGGCTCGGAGACCCTGGCATGCTGCCCAGAGCACCTGCAGGTTTGATTTTGACCCCTGGAGCAAGTTACCAACTTTGTATGAGGACCTGAAACTCACACAGTTTTGAATAGTGTAATAAAATTATCACAGGGTGAAAATGTAGATTTTAGGATTTTTGGTATGGGGGTTATGGGGACAAGATGGAGGAATCTGGGTGTGTCCAGCCTTTCTTCTTCTTCTTCTTGTTCTCCATTTTCTGCTGTGATGTTGGCATTTTGGGATTGGTTTAGAGTACAAGCTCACTGTCTAACATAGGTGATAGGTGTTGGGAATTAAGTGTAAATATTGTACACGTAGTTTGTAGTATAAAAAGACAACACCACCTCGGGGGTGGTCAGAGTGCCTGTGGCTGCCCTGCTGAGCTGATCTCTGCTGGGCAGAAAGAAAATTTTATAGATAAGAATTAATAAACAACCTCGAGACTGAAAACTGAAGAGTCCAGACTTGTTCTTCAGTTGCGTGGTCTGAAGCAGAGACATCCTGCACATCTCGGGCAGCAATTATCAACAGCAACCCGAGGGGCATGGCCAGCAGGGCTGGGGGCCAGGCAGGGACAATGCTCTGCAGCCTGGAACCCACAATGGCCTTCACACAGTGCTGCCAGGGCTGCCATCCCCTCGTGTGCTCTAGATGTGACCTCCTCAGACACTCAGAGCATCACTCAGAGCCTGCTGGCTCTGCACCTGCCCTTTTGGCACACCTTCCCCTCTCTGTGTCCCCAGCACCGTGTGTCTGTGCAAACACTGCTTCTGTGTGGCCATAATTATGCTCTCAGTTTCTCCCTTCAAGCTGTCTTTGACAAATCACTCAGAGTTTGCCTGCTTTCATCAGCTTTCACAGCGAAGGAAAGTTGGCAGGCAATTCTCAACTACCTGACTTGTCTCTTGTCTGATGATTGATTTCCAGTGGGAGTAAGTTTTGATATTTGAAAAGATCCAACCTATTATTATTGAGCATTTGAGCTGTGTAATGGCAGTATCTGTCTGACAAACCCAGAAGGATATTGGAGCAGAAGGCTCAAAGGCTTAAGGAAATTCTAGATCATGTATAAAATATTGCCCAGTGCATTGTCTCTGGTGTCAGACAGAGAATGGAGAGAGCCCACAATGTCAGGAGAATGCAGCCAAGTTGAGGGAAAAAAAAAGGTACACACAGAATATTTCAAAAAAGTGAGGAGAAATGTTAGCTGCTGTGAAGAATGAAAGCTATGGCAGACAATGGGATGAAAAGGACTGATTCTGACCTACATAGCCAGGCAGAATCCCTGCTGACAGAGAGGAAAAATGATGCCCTTGATCTGCAGGGGATATCAAGACTCTGGGCAGAGAGAGCTGATGAATCCCGCTGAAAAGGAGGAAAATGACGGCAGCCCTAGTGGAGCCTGGCTCTCACTGCAGACAGGGCAGCAGCACACCTGGTGTGCAGCCAGGGCCCAGCTGTGCCTCGGGGACAGGACCGCAGGAACGTCCCCTTGGGAGGGACAGTCACCTCCTGGGCACAGACAAACTGCCCCTGGGGGGAGATGGGAGCCTCAGGGCTGGAGCTGGGCTGGCAGGGACACAGCTGGGAGGGCTGCCAGGGCTGGGGACCAGAGGGGGACCTGGGAGTGCTCCAAGGAGCTGCTGGTGACCAGAGCAGCCCTGGGAGCCCTGCCAAGGGCTGCTGGTGACCAGAGCAGCCCTGGGAGCCCTGCCAAGGGCTGCTGGTGACCAGAGCAGCCCTGGGAGCCCTGCCAAGTGGCCGCTGTCCAGCTCCAGCTGAGCGCCCCTGTCTTGCACAAGCAGGTGTGCTTTTCCTGAAGAACAAGCAGAAGTTGCTGTCTCAGCCATGGAAGTGTCCCTTTGTGCCTCACAGCCTGAGCCAGACCAGCTGCTCTGGTGTGGGACTCACTGGACAGAACATGAGCTCTCCACACTGGGCTGCGAGCTGGGGCAGGGTCTCGTGCAGCCAGGAAAACAGCTGCGAGTTTTGGAGAAATCCCTTCGTTTTGGAGCAGATGGCAAAAGACATTTGTTTTGTCCCTTGGCGCCAAGGAAAATACCCCATCATCCCTCCCCTCATTTCCAGGCACAGTCTCACCCAGACCACTGCCATTGCTCCCCTGTCTCTGAGCCCAGCCTCACCTGGGTCACTGCCACCTCTCCTCTGTCCCCAGGCCTTACCTGGGTCACTGCCTTCCCTCCTTTGTCCCCAGGAACAGCCTCACCTGGGTCACTGCTATTGCTCACCCATCCCCAGGCACAGCTTCCTGTTTTCTCCTGTCCTTTGCTCTGGGAGTTCAGACCAGCCCCAGCCCTGGCAAGGAGCAGATCAAATATACACCTGTGTATACAAACATACACCTGTATATACAAATATACACCTGTATATACAAATATACACCTGTATTTACAAATATACACCTGTGTATACAAATATACACCTGTATTTATAAATATACACCTGTATATACAAATATACACCTGTGTATACAAACATACACCTGTATTTACAAAAATACACCTGTATTTACAAATATACACCTGTGTATACAAATATACACCTGTATATACAAAAATACACCTGTATTTACAAATATACACCTGTGTATACAAAAATACACCTGTATTTACAAATATACACCTGTATATACAAATATACACCTGTATTTACAAATATACACCTGTATATACAAACATACACCTGTATTTACAAATATACACCTGTATTTACAAATATACACCTGTGCATACAAATATACACCTGTATATACAAATATACACCTGTATTTACAAATATACACCTGTGTATACAAATATACACCTGTATATACAAATATACACCTGTATGTACAAATATACACCTGTATATACAAATATACACCTGTATGTACAAATATACACCTGTACATACAAATATACACCTGTATTTACAAATATACACCTGTATGTACAAATATACACCTGTATTTACAAATATACACCTGTGTTCCAGGCAGCAGCAGATTTTGACAGCAAGGGAAGGAGGTGGTGTTTCCCCGCAGTGTCCAGGAAGCTGCAGTGCCATGTTCAAATGCAGGGAGAGATGCTGCCTCATTAGCATATGATTCTCTTTTTACTAATCAAGTCAGCATGAATAATTTTGGTTCTGATTGTGTTTGATTGTATTAGGGAATGATAGACTTGAAAAGCTCTTTTTTTAACGAGTCTGCAGGAGGCAGCAGCACCATTCCTGCACTATTTTTAGTGGATGTTGCAGAGTGATCTCTGTGCCTGTCCTGTTTCACTGCCAGGACTGTGCACCTGGAAATCCAAGGGAAAAAAGAAAACACAGCAGCGTCAAAGGAAGTTGTACACCATCTATATGTTGCCTGAGGAGGTAAAAGGCAGCTTCTGCCTCCATTCTGAGCTGACTGTAGTGTTTCTGGATGAACCCAGAGGTGCCACAATGGCTTTAAAGCTCATGGCCAAAACTGCATTTTAAAAATCACACTTAACTTGCCTGCACTTACCATACCCCAAAATGAAGTGGAGATGTTTTCTGCTCCAGTGACAAAGAGCAATTTACCTGTCACGCCTGAGGTTATAATTACAGGTGAAAGCTGTGTGAAAGTGGGAAGTGAATTTCCCTGTACCATCAAATGCCAGTGATGGTCCTTTCAGGTCACAGAGGTTCTGAGGCCACCTCACAGCACAGCTCCAGCCCCCAGTGAGATTTATGGGCAGCTGCTCTTTTCCCAAGGGGTGTTCCAGGTGGGAGCTGCAGAGCAGTGAGAGCCCCACGAGCTGCTGGAGCAGCCACAGCAGCCCCCAAACCCTGGAGTGGGGCTGAGGACCCTCCTTGTGGGCTCAGCCCCTGCAAGAAACTCCCTGGAGCTCTGTGGCTGAGGGGCAGCACATCCAGGGAGCACACAAGGCCATGGGGCAGGCAGTGGAGGGAGGAGTGCCCCTGGCAGTGCCCTGCTCCATGCCAGTGGCCAAGGATTGGCCAAACCCCACAGGGAAAGGCTCTGGCTCTGCTCCACGGGGAAAGGGTCTGGCTCTGCTCCATGCCAATGACAAGGATTGGCCAAATCCCACAGGGAAAGGCTCTGGCTCTGCTCCACGGGGAAAGGGTCTGGCTCTGCTCCACCGGGAAAGGGTCTGGCTCTGCTCCACGGGGAAAGGGTCTGGCTCTGCTCCATGCCAATGACAAGGATTGGCCAAATCCCACAGGGAAAGGGTCTGGCTCTGCTCCATGGGGAAAGGCTCTGGCTCCGCTCCATGCCAATGGCAAGGATTGGCCAAACCCCACAGGGAAAGGGTCTGGCTCTGCTCCATGCCAATGGCCAAGAATTGGCCAAATCCCACAGGGAAAGGCTCTGGCCACTCAGAGCTGTTCTCAGTGCCTCGGGTGTGACACAAACCCAGCTCCTGTGAGCAAAGCTGTGACCCAGCCCTGCAGTGCTGCCCGTGCTGCAGCCACAGAGTGCCCTGGAGCCCACGGTGACCTGACCCCAAAATCCAGCCCAGTGACCCAGCCCCCAGCACGGGGCACTGGGGCTGTGCAGGGAGCAGGGCTGGCAGCCTGCCCTGGGGGATGCCACAGCCCTGGGGCATGCCACAGCCCTGGGCTTCTGGGGGACACTGGGAGGAAGTGGGGCCAATTTTCCTCTTGTAAGGCTCACACTGGACTGGCGTCTGTAGTGTTCTGTGTCTGTGCCTTACAGAAAAATGCTTCAAATAAATCACCAAAACCTTTTGGGGATAGGAAAAGAATTCTTGTCTGGCAAGGGTTGAAGGGCTCCACCTGATTATCTTGCCTGAAATACAGCAAAATCCTGACTGTGGTATATGTTTTCAAGGAAAGCTTGTGTGGTACTAGGAAGCTTTTAAGTCTGGTTGAAGAAACAAAAGAGTCTGACTGGGAGCCAAAGAATTAAATGATCAGTAGCAAGGCAGGAGCTCTGGGAGTGCTGGAGATCAAAGCTGTGTCACACAGCCAAGGGACTGGAACCTGCCCCAGCTCTGGCAGTGACTGCAGCCAGGAGGAATTTCCCAGGAGATGGGCAAGGGAAAGGCCTTGCTGCTCTGGGGATGCTGCAGGTGGAGGGGACCCTGCCCACAGTGCTGGTTCCACCCTGCTGGAGCCAAGGGACAGACACAGCCTCACCCCAGGCTTTGTGGGGGCTAATGAAATGCAGGAGCACTGGATCCCCTGAACATCATGAACTCTTGGCTTGCTGTGACCCCCAGGTGCTGTTTGCCCTCCAGGGGTTACCTGTGACACTGAAACACCCTGCAGGCACAGGACAGGGGTTACCTGTGGCACTGAAACACCCTGCAGGCACAGGACAGGGGTTACCTGTGGCACTGGGGTAACCTGTGGCACTGGGGTAACCTGTGACACTGAAACACCCTGCAGACACAGGACAGGGGTTACCTGTGACACTGAAACACCCTGCAGACACAGGACAGGGGTTACCTGTGGCACTGAAACACCCTACAGACACAGGACAGGGGTTACCTGTGGCACTGGGGTTACCTGTGGCACTGAAACACCCTGCAGACACAGCACAGGGGTTACCTGTGGCACTGGGGTTACCTGTCCCACTGAAACACCCTGCAGACACAGCACAGGGGTTACCTGTGGCACTGGGGTTACCTGTGACACTGAAACACCCTGCAGACACAGGACAGGGGTTACCTGTGGCACTGAAACACCCTGCAGACAGGACAGGGGTTACCTGTGACACTGGGGTTACCTGTGACACTGAAACATCCTGCAGACACAGGACAGGGGTTACCTGTGGCACTGGGGTTACCTGTGGCACTGAAACACCCTGCAGACACGTCCCTGTGGTACAGGAGGGCAGGAGCTGCTCAGCTTTGGGGGTGAAAAAGGAACTGTGAACAAGTGAGACATTACCTGGCACTTCAGCTGAGTGCACATGCCCCTGCACACACAGACAGAGAAATTTCATTTTTCTCCACTGGATCCTAAGAAAGAGATTATAATAAGATTTTGTGCATAGCCTGTTGTTCTGCATGTTGACACCAACAATTCCAGGGCACTCAGGGAAAGCAAAAGGAGATAAGATGCAAAATGATTCTGTAACAGGTGCTGGAGATTTTCCGGGGAAGGGATTTTTTTTCTCTTTTGCTAAGCTTTCAGAAAGAACACTGACATTTCTACAAAAAGGAGATTTTGTTTTCCCCTGGAGGTTAACAGCCTGCTGTCTCCCACAGTGAGTTATCCTGTGGGCACTGCTAGCACAGCTAGAGGAGCTGCTTCTAGTCCCAGTGTCAGCACCCAGCAAGGCAAAAATATTATGGAGTTAATAATATATTTAAAACCAAGCCATTATCAATAATTCCATCACTCAGGTTCCTGGTGGGCAGTGCTGCTGGCTCACAGTGCTGGGCAGGGAGAGCCTGGGTGCCTGGTCCAGTGTCGCAGTAGGACACGAAATAAAATGACACAGGCACTGGAACTCTAAGGTAAGAAGAAGGGAAGTTTATTTCTTAACTCCAATATTTATAGACTCTCAAAAGTGACAGTAGATTGGAGGATGAAATTGCTACTTCTCCAATGACACTGGACAAACTAACAGTCTATCAAGTTTCTCCTCCTCCAGAAAAGAATGTAAAACCAATAATTACTTACATAAAAGTGCCTGAGAACCTTCATTACAGGAATGTGAACATCAGAAGGCTTAGAAGAACTTGGAAGAGCAGGGTGACAGTCCACCTCCTGAGTGTGCCCAAAAGCCTTGGGCTGGCACTGACCCAGCAGGGGCAAGCACTCATCGCCTGTGTCTGGGGCCAGGATTTGGCAGGCACACCCTGGGCCACCTGAATACACCTGGCAGCAGTGGGGGCAGTGGTGGCAGTGGTGGCAGTGGTGGCAGTGAGGTGGCAGAGGTGGCAGTGGTGGCAGAGGTGGCAGTGGTGGCAGTGGTGGCAGTGAGGTGGCAGAGGTGGCAGTGGTGGCAGTGAGGTGGCAGTGAGGTGGCAGTGGTGGCAGTGGTGGCAGTGAGGTGGCAGTGAGGTGGCAGAGGTGGCAGTGGCAGCAGTGCTGGCAGAGGTGGCAGTGAGGTGGCAGTGAGGTGGCAGTGAGGTGGCAGAGGTGGCAGTGAGGTGGCAGTGAGGTGGCAGAGGTGGCAGTGGTGGCAGTGAGGTGGCAGTGAGGTGGCAGAGGTGGCAGTGGCAGCAGTGCTGGCACAGGTGGCAGTGGTGCCTTTCCAGCAGCCCTGGAAGGGCCGTGAGGGTGAGGTTGGGATCCCTTCCAGTAAAGGTGGCAGGCCCAGGACGCAGAAGCACCCACTGGGCAGTGATGCTGCCTGTGCCCAGCACCCACTGGGCAGTGATGCTGCCTGTGCCCAGCACCCACTGGGCAGTGATGCTGCCTGTGCCCAGCCCCTGCTCAGCTGGAGCACTGTCTCTCACACCAGTGACAGAGCAGTAAATCAGGAATTCCATTCCCTTGGCCCATCAAGGAGCTAACATGACAAACTACCACTGAAATCCTACAATATATTTAAAATGTGTGCAAGCCTGCATTAAGTGCTGCTGGAGAAAACCCCCCAAAGCGTGTCCATGCAGTGTCCTGCAATGTGCAATGTGTGTCACATTAAGGCTTCCCTGGAAGTGCCCCAGGGCTGGGACCCACAGCTGTGTCTGATGGCACCACAGCCAAAGGAACAGCCTCTGAGTGTCTGCCAGCCTTTTTGCAAGGCTCCAGCTGATGATTTTATGCTGAATGAATAAATAAGTTCTACTCTGCTCTCCTACAGAAGGCAGATCAGAAGCCAAAGAACAAATAAGAAGCACAGCAGAACAGCAAACATATTTGCTTTGAGGAGGGGAAGCCACGGCTAAGTTCCTAGACCATGAAGCTACAGGCTGCCTCAAATGAAATTAATTTAATGGCTTATACATTTCATCAGGAGAGATGTGGGCACTGAAATGTGCATCTGCAGGGGAGGTAGGGAGCTCTGGCAGACACTCATGTCACCCCCTGGCATGGTGCAGATGCCATGGGTGCATCAGGGACAGGGCTGGGTGCTGCAGGCAGTGCCCTGTGCCAGCACCACCCTGGCTGGCAGGGCCAGGTGAGCCATGGTGGGAGCCAGGGCTGCCCCAGGTGAGCCATGGGTGGGAGCCAGGAGTGCCCCAGCCCATGAGGGGGCTCTGCAGGGCCAGCAGGCACCACTGGCACAGCAGCAGCTCCCACCTTCTCCCCACTCCCAGCTCTGCTCCAACCAAGCACTCTGCATTCCCATTCTCCAAATTGGTTTGTGCTCATTTGGCCAAGCCCTAATTCATCTTCTGTCAAATATATTTTTCCTCCTGCCAAAAGCAGGGCTCCTATTACTGTTTCTCGCATCCACTTCAGCCTAACAGTGTCTGTAAATAATGAATTTGCATAATGAGCAGGATTTATGAAAACCAGTTGCTCCCTGTGCAGGTGACCCTGTGACTCCAGGCATGCCAACGTGCAGGGATGCAGGGCTGCAGCAACAGCAGCTTTGGGAAGCTGCTCATTGTGTGGAGCCTTTCTGCCTTCTGGCTGCGCTTAGAACCCAAAATGTTCTCACAGAAACGTGCTGGGCTCCCCCAGCAGTGTTGGTGACAGGGCTTGGCCATGTCCAGTCACAGCAGTACCAGTGGCACCTCCTGCTCTCACTGGGGACCCTTCTGGCAGCACCAGCAAACCTGCAGGGACAGATCCTGTCCAGAAACAAACCATTCATTTATGAGTGATCACTGAGCACCCAGCAAACCTGCAGGGCCAGATCCTGTCCAGAAACAAACCATTCATTTATGAGTGATCACTGAGCACCCAGTAAACCTGCAGGGCCAGATCCCATCCAGAAACAAACCATTTCCTCCTGATAATTTGTTAATTATCACCGTGCAACCCCATTCCAGGGCAAGGTTAGATTCTGGGGATGAGCACAATGCAGGGCAACGATTGATACCAATATTACACAACCAGTGGGACCCTGCTGCTCTCTCCAGTTCCTGGCAGGAGGCTGCAGCCAGGTTCAGCCTGGCTCTGCTGCAGGGAACAAGGCAGGACAGGAGGAGATGGCCTCCAGTGCTGCCAGCTCTCCCTGTGACACTGCTGGGGATGGAGCACGCACAGGGACAGGGCTGGGCAGCTCTGACATCCCAGCAACAGCAATGGGAATGTCACAAACACCAGTATGAACAGCTCTAGGAAGGAGGACAGCTGGCTCTGATTTCTTTGTTCCATAATGTGAGAGTTTGAGTGTGACCACCAAAATTAGAAGCCAGAAATAACTGAATGTAGTGACAAATGGAAGGCAGTAATAGAAAGTTTGCTGGTGTTTGCCTTTGAGGAAAATGTCCCTAATTCCTTGGACAATGATGGAATCCAACATACTCACAGTTTTAATGATATTTTAAAAGAATTAGGATAAAAATTTGGGTGAATTGAGGAGAAAGGTAAATTGTCTGGTAAAAAAGTTCAGTATTTCAAACTCTTGGAATAGGAGAAAGAAATTGCTTTTCACATCCTTTTCCAACAGATCTAGTTTACTAAATTTCCGTAATGAGTCCACCTCATCTTCGTTCTTAAATAATTCCAGAGGTGATGTGGAGAGCTGCAAACCTGATCTCATATAAAACCTCCTGAGATGATAGAACTTGGGCTGAAATCTGAAGTCATTGTGCAAATACAAGGCTTCTCTGAGCTTTGCTGAACGTGTGGAGCTGGCAGCAAATGAGAGCCTTGTCCCTACAGAACAGCTTAGTCAGCTCACCAGTGGGAATCTTAGATATTTTGTACAATATCAGGCTTTTCCAAACATCACTGTAAATTTCCCACTTAATTTTATAACATCAAACCTACCCTCATTTTCCCCTCCTCAATCTTCCATTTGCTCATGAGATCATGGAGTCCCTGCTGATAGCAAGCTGTGATAAATTAAGTTTATCACTTAAGAAAAAATATGTTTGAGTTATAACCGTTAACTCCAGCTGAAATAATTCTATGGATTCTCCTGAATGCAAAGAAATGCAGTCAGGACATCAGAGCTCTATAACTGTGTGATTTATGTGTATGAATATTAAAGGCATTGGCTGCTCAGAGGATGAAAACTGTCAGGAGCTCTGGGGGTGGCAGCACCAGCACTCCCTGGCTGAGCCTGGCCTGGTGGGGAGGTGGGATCTCCACCTTGGAATCAAACCCCCCTGAGGTGCTCTGTGGGCAGCTTCTCCTGGCCTCTGCAGCCTGAGGAGAGCTTTGGGCAGTCCATGGCCTCAGGGGACACTGGATTTCCAGAGGGGGACAGTGGGGGCCAGGAGAGCCTTTCCCTGCGGGGGAGGTTGTTTCAGGATGCTCTGGTGGTGTCAGAGAAATGTCCTGGGGCTGGTGATGGCAAAGTGCCATGTGCAAGGTCATGGCCAGGCTGGACAGGGCTTGGAGCAATCTGGTCCAGAGGCAGGTGTCCAGTGGAAGGTGTCCAGAGGCAGGTGTCCAGGGGCAGGTGTCCCATGAAAGGTGTCCAGTGGAAGGTGTCCCATGGAAGGTGTCCAGGGGCAGGTGTCCAGGGGAAGGTGACCAGGGGCAGGTGTCCCATGGAAGGTGTCCAGGGGAAGGTGACCAGGGGCAGGTGTCCCATGGAAGGTGTCCAGGGAAAGGTGACCAGGGGCAGGTGTCCCTGCCCATGGCTGGCACAAGGTGAGCTCCAAGGTCCTTTCCAGCACAAACCACTCCTGGTTCTGTGATCTGGGACTGCATGCTCCTCTTGGTGATGGACCCTGCTGCCAACACACGCTGTTGTGGTATTTTCTGGGGTCCTCCGTGGCAGGAAGGAATGAATCTGACTCCATGTTCTTAGAAGGATATGATATGATATGATATGATATGATATGATATGATATGATATGATATATAATATAATATAATATAATATAATATAATATAATATAATATAATATAATATAATATAATATAATATAATATAATATAATATAATATAATATAATATAATATAATATAATATAATATTATTATTATAAACAGAAGGTTTAACAAGACAATAATGAAAAACCTGTGACTCTCCAGAGTCCTGACACAGCCTGACCATGATTGGTCATTAAGTAAAAACATTTCACATGTTGGATAAACAATCTCCAACCACATTTCAAAGCAGCAAAAGACAGGAGGAACAATCAGATAATTATTGTTTTCATTTTTCTCTGAGGCTTCTGAGCTTCCCAGGAGAAGAAATCCTGGAGAAGGATTTTTCCAGAAAATGTGACAGTGACACGCTGGGGCGGCCCCTGCAGGGCTCAGAGCAGGGCTGGGAGCTGCTTTCACCCAGAGCAAACCAGAGGCCCTTGGGCCAGAGGCTTCCTGCAAGCCTGAAGTGAGAAGAGAAAATCCTGGAGGCAGCAAAGCCCAGAGGCACCAAGCTGAGCTCTGTGTGGCTGCAGAGGTTTGGGATGACACATCCCTGGGGAGAGCACCATGAGCTGGAGAGCCAGTGCCGCTGCTGTTGATACTGAAGGGTCACCTGAACCCAAAACTGACTGAATAAATTCACCACAGAAAGAACAATTCTGCCTTTTTACTTTAAGCAGAGCCACTTCAGCCACTAATCACCAGAAACCGGAGAACGTTGTAGGATTGCAGGCTTTGATCTCCTTCCCAGTTAAATGCTGTCAGCCAGCGTGCAAGTCTGTCATCTTTGCTTTTAGGTCTGTCTCATTCCTGCACAACACATTTTACTTTAATTTTGGCACATTTTCTGCCAGACTGCCAAATTTTCTGGCTACAGGATTTTATCGCAAAGTCAGCCTGTGTTCTCCAGGCCTGGTCTGTTATTCCCAGCATGAGGCTTCAGTTCATGACACAGTAACTGATTTGCACAGAGCTTTAGGATCTGGGATTTGGAAGCACACTCCTTTCTGGCACACCTCGTGCTGGATAAATGGTTATATGGACTTTTGGTTGGACCTAGTGGCCGTTTGTGTCTTCTGCTGTATCTCTCACGGTGGGAAACGGGATTATCTTTCATCTTGCAGAAATAATAGACTTATTGCCCTGATAATCTAAGGTAAAACTTGTAGATAGAGGTTATATTTTTAATAGAAATATGGTAGATGAAGTCTCAGATGTGAAGTGCTCTGGTTTTTGAATGAGTGTCTGTTTTCCTCCATCAGGTGCTGAGGTGAAGGATCATCTTTGCCATAAATCTCCCTTGCTCATACCCTCAGTGCCTCGTGGCTGCAGCAGCCACCCCACCCTGTGAGAGATGAGCAACATAATTCCTGTCTTTGAGGGAAAACATGGCAGGCTTGGACTCCCCCCAAGCAGCAGTTTTAAAAATAGTCTCACTAAGCTGCTTATGTAAAAGATAATTTGGTAAAAAAATCCCCTATAAAATGGAAACTTCCCTTGGATTTCCGTAGCAAAGCATCAGGAAGGAGCACACCTGGTGCTGCACTGAGCTGTGGGAAATGCAGGCAAGCTGGACACACAGGGAGGATTACTCTGGCTACCCACGTGCCTCAGGCTGCTTTCAGCTGCAAACAAGGATGAAACAATAAAATACCATAAATCAAAAATAGAAATAGAAAACATTTCAGGTATTTTTCACAACATTTTCTCCTCCATCCACCTCTCAGAGGAAGACTCCCCTCCTGCTAGGAGACGTCAGAAGTCACAGGAATGGTGAGCTCTGGGTGCAGCCTTGCCTGAAAACCTGCTGGGAGGAGCAGGGTGGGGCTGCAGCTGCAATTCTGGCAGCCTGGCCTGCAGGGTGGGGTTGCAGATGCAGTTCTTGCAGCCTGGCCTGCAGGCAGCTCAGCCACAGCTGGGCTGGCACTGGGAGCAGCAGCAGCTGGAGCCTCTGGGGTCTGCAGGGAGGGGGGAAAGCCTGGGGGCCTGGGCGGGTGTCTGCACAGGTGTTCCTGGCCCAGGACACACCGTCAGGGCCATGAGCATCACTGGCAGAGAAAGCTGGCATGGATAAGGGCTGGAGCAGTGCCTGGGGCACATCCCTGTGGATAACAGCTGGAGCAGTGCCAGGGCACATCCCTGTGGCACATCCCTGTGGATAACAGCTGGATTAGTGTCTGGGCACATCCCTGTGGCACATCCCTGTGGCACATCCCTGTGGATAACAGCTGGATTAGTGTCTGGGCACATCCCTGGGCACATCCCTGTGGCACATCCCTGTGGATAACAGCTGGAGCAGTGCCAGGGCACATCCCTGTGGCACATCCCTGTGGATAACAGCTGGATTAGTGTCTGGGCACATCCCTGGGCACATCCCTGGGCACATCCCTGTGGCACATCCCCGTGGCACGTCCCCATTGCTCATTGCACCAGCCCAGCACAGGCAGCCCTTGCTCTCCTCCTGGGCAGTGGGACAGGGCTGCTGTGGCTCTGCAGGGGTATTCGAGGTATTGGCAGGAGTTATACATCTATAATATACCAGAGGCAAGGAATACTGGCCAGGAGCTCCTGTAGGAGAAGGCCCAGAATGGATGAACAGGGTGGGACTGGTGGGACCCGTGCCAGCCCCGAGGGGTGGCAGGACCGTTCTGCTGGGACTGCCCAGGTCCTGCAGCAGGGGACCCCTTGCAGGGCCCCCTCACCTTCCAGAAACCACCATTTGTCACATACAAACGCTATCCAAGTGTCTGACTGAGGAGTGACATCATTAATGTCACACTGAGGAGCCGTGTGTCACCTGATAGATCACACACGAGGCACACATTGTCAGAGAAACCATTTCTCATTGCAAACCTGTCCTCTGCATTTTTGAGCCTCACAGCCCTGTTTACAAGCCCCAGTTCTGTCGGGTTTGGCTTGTTCAAGTATCCCCTTCAGGTTAAATGTATCTTTTTCCGGGGTTTTATGCATTTATTCAGTCTGTACTAAGTAGTGGTCATTATTTAGCACCAGATCACCCGGCAGTGAGCTCTGCCTGGAGCTTGGCTCTCTGGAGGTGCCTCATTTGTCTTGTGTTTGCCTTGAACATAAGACATGAGCCACCAGGGCTGCTTGGAAATGCACCATTTTTCTGAAAGAAAAATCACTCTGTAAACCAAACACACAAAGTGTAAGTTGTATGGGGTCTTCATGGCCAGGTGTTGGTTATGGGGGGAATCACAAGGGTGGCTCTTGTGAGAAGCTGCCAGAAGCTCCCCCCTCTTCTGATGGAAGCAGTGCCAGTGGCTCAGAGGGATTCAGTGGTGGCTTCTGCAGGTGACATCCACCCAGCCTCCTCAGTCCATCCTGCTGCTCCCCTCCCTGGTGCTGTTATGAATAAGAAGCTTGACTAGGCCAATATTCAAGCAGCAATCAATTTATTAATTAAAATGGTAAAGTATGAGCAATACAGCGCTGGGTACAGTGGGGGAAGTTTTCCCTCCAACTGCACACCGATAATTGAGGGTTACAGGTATTTATAGGGGTACTCGTCGGCCTTTTCGGCAGTTTCTATTCCGATTTTTACTCATCAGCAGTTTCTATTTCCCAATTTTTATGTCACAAGTCTATACACTACTGTGATTTAGTTTTCCTCAGGATGTATCCCAAAAGGAGTATCCCCAGATGGTGGTGGTCTGGTTTCCAAAAGAAGGAAGACGAATCCCATCTGGTGGGGTGCAGCTCCCCAGATGTGGGCCCACCTTTTAATTACAAGGACTATAAATCTCATAACAGTGATGTCCAGCTTCCCTTGGTCGAAACCATAAATCCTTGAGATGATGTTTATCTTCCTTTCTCAAGCTGTTTTTCTCTGCTTCAATAGGGTGTGAGATAAGCATATTTCCTTTATGTATATTCCAAAGCTGTAGTTTCAAGGATACAAGTAATATTCTAAAATTATACTTCAAAAAGGCTGTTATTGCAGAGCTCTTTATGGATTGACTACAAGCAAAAAGCAACATCCTTAACGCTTTAATTCCAATGCTCCTAAATCAACCAGGGTTAATTGCAAACAAAAGATAGGTTCAAAGGCCTTCTTCCATGCTTTATTTTCCTCAGTTATTATTAGAATTTGCAACTGTCCCACTGTTGGTCACACATATCACAATCACAAATACACACATTGCCTGTATGTACCTGACACGAAACACAGCTTTGTATTTCACAGTGCTAATGGATGTATTCCCAAACTCATCACTGAACAGGGCAACAAGCAACTTCTAGGGAAGAAATTGCCATCTGCTGTGTGAAACAATGAGGGGAGAAAGTGAACAGGAGAGAAGAGAGAAGTACAACCTCAGGGCTGGGTTTCTTTTCTTTGTCAGTGCTAGGTTTTGGGAGAGTGGAATTGGAAAAAAAATCCCTTAATTTAAATTTCATTCAATGTCAATCTTCTCACCATCAAAGAACAGTAACAATCATGGTGGGTTGTTTAAACAAACCACAAACTGCCCACAAACCTGCTCTGAGGAGCTAATAAGGAATCTGGGGTTCCAAGACACCGCTTGAGGAAAATAAAAAGCCAGACTGTAATGGTATTTGGAGTGCCATTTTCTTCAGAAATGTTGCCTTATTTGCTTCCACAAGATCCCCTTAGACATGTTTCCATCCTCATCATCTCAGCCATGGACTGAACTGAAGTTTCCCCACTCATGAGAAGGTGCCAGTCGCTGAGTTCGACTTTGAGATTGAAATGCTGCCCCTGTTCAGATGCAAAGTCAGCAACCGGCAGGCCAGGGCGCAGATCGGTTTTTGTAATGCAAACGAGATCCTCCCGAGCCCTCCACATGGAAGCCCTCCAGTCTTGTTACACAAGTCTTAAATTCATTATTAACAATGTAGCACTGCTAATTGTACAATTGTAATGTAGCATTTGGTAATTGCTCACTCTACAAACACAGTAAAGGCCTTAGAGAACGCATCTAATTATGGGCTTTTGACAGAAAGCAGGCTGGAAATCAGTCCAGGGCTGCAGCAGTGAGGGCTCAGCTTCCCCATCCTCACAGAGCAGTGGCAGATGGAGTTACCCAGGACCTGAGAAACACAGGAAAAGCAGGAAAACATTCCTCTTTAGGGGCTGGACTTCAAAAAAAAAAGGAAAAGGACGCTGGTGTTTGGAAGCTGCAGTGGGAAACTGAAGATCAGAAGTGAAACAAGCATTTTTGTCGAGGACAGCAGAAACTGGAGCAGCTTACCCAAGGGGCCAGTCGAGTTTTGCCTATTGAAGTTATTTTTCTTTAGTCCAGCCTGGGTTCATTTCCAGAAGAATTTCAAACAGCAGCAAACTGCAGACCCAGGGGCTCCTGGTGTGTGCCCTGTGGCAGGCCAGATTGGCAGGATGCACCTCCCACTTCTCCTTCAGGGATGGAGCCACAGGAGCTGAGGATCCTGTCCCCGAGAGGGGACAATGGCACAGGAGCCAGGATCCTGTCCCTGAGAGGGGACAATGGCACAGGAGCTGAGGATCCTGTCCCTGAGAGGGGACAATGGCACAGGAGCCAGGATCCTGTCCCTGAGAGGGGACAATGGCACAGGAGCTGAGGATCCTGTCCCTGAGTGGGGACAATGGCACAGGAGCCAGGATCCTGTCCCTGAGAGGGGACAATGGCACAGGAGCTGAGGATCCTGTCCCTGAGAGGGGACAATGGCACAGGAGCTGAGGATCCTGTCCCTGAGAGGGGACAATGGCACAGGAGCTGAGGATCCTGTCCCCGAGAGGGGACAATGGCACAGGAGCTGAGGATCCTGTCCCTGAGAGGGGACAATGGCACAGGAGCTGAGGATCCTGTCCCTGAGAGGGGACAATGGCACAGGAGCCAGGATCCTGTCCCTGAGAGGGGACAATGGCACAGGAGCTGAGGATCCTGTCCCTGAGAGGGGACAATGGCACAGGAGCCAGGATCCTGTCCCTGAGAGGGGACAATGGCACAGGAGCTGCAGAGAGCTCCTTGTGGCCACAGCAGTGAGAGGGTAATTAGCAGTGAGAGGGTAATTAGCAGTGTCAGCTCCTGACCCAGGCGTTCTGATCTCCCTGACCTTCGTAAAGGAAGTTGTTTGTCAAATACTGTGCCTTCAATTACTGCTAATTACCGTGGAGTCATGGCATCCCGAGATTTTAAACACAGTGAGGAAGTCCTGTGTGATCAGGGACCATCAGATGACTGTCTGAGCGGTTTCCGTGCAGCATATTCCTGACAAGATGCTTCATGCCAAACAGGTGACTTTCAATGATGTTTAATTTACACATAATATTATCAAAATAAAGCAGGCTGTCAGACTGAGACACAGAGACACAGCAGACAGCCCAAGTCCTGCTCTTGCACCTCTCAAAAACCAGAATCAAAGGGATACCTGGAACCTTGTGAGTGTTCCTGTGACTCCTGGTCAAATGTTTGGCTAACACAGCCCATAGCCACCAGCCTGCTGTGTGCTGGGATAGCATCCCTGGGTCACCGAGAGCCCCACAGTGGCAGGAGGTGGCCAGGGAGAGCTGAGGGTCTGCTGTGCAGCCACTGCTCCCTGTCCCTGTGGCAGCATCTCCACATATCCCTGTCAGCAGGCTCAGCTGGGCCTGCTGGCTCTTGGGAGCAGAGCACACCGAGCTGGGGGGTACAGAGCCAGCTCACCCCAACAGCCTGTGCTGTGGGTACCACAGCAGCGGGATGCTGAGCCTTCCCTCCTCAGCCTCCTTTTGTGCTGCAGGGGATGCCCACACCATGATGATGGAGGGGAGGAATGAACACTCACCCCTGGGCTGGGATCTCCTCTGCTCAGAGCTGTGGGATTCAGTCATGGCTCATGCATTATGGAATCTCATCGGCTTGAGGGGTGAATGAGTGAATTCATGTCAATGCCTTGGGCAGAGGGGATCAACACCTTGCTGTTGTGCTTGGTTGTTGCATCTCCTAATGAGTTCATTAAAAAGGCCTAATTTACAGAGCACTTTGTCCTGTGAGAGACCCAAAGGAGGGTGGCTGTGACGGCGTTCACAGGGGTCCCAGGATGAGGGAAGAGACGAGGATCTGACTCCATGTTTCAGAAAGCTGATTTATTATTTTATGATATATATTACATTAAAACTATACTAAAAGAATAGAAGAAAGGATTTAATCAGAAGGCTGGCTAAGAATAGCAAAAGAAGGAATGATAACAAAGGTTTGTGGCTCGGACTCTCTGTCCGAGCCAGCTGGGCTGTGATTGGCCATTAATTAGAAACAACCACATGAGACCAATCCCAGATGCACCTGTTGCATTCCACAGCAGCAGATAACCATTGGTTACATTTTGTTCCTGAGGCCTCTCAGCTTCTCAGGAGGACAAATCCTAAGGAAAGGATTTTCCATAAAAGATGTCTGTGACAGGTGGCAGCCCTCCTGTGGCTCCTCCTGCCAGCTGTGAGAAGGGGTGGCTGTGCCAGGCAGGGCAGAGCGGGGGTGCCTCCAGGAGCAGGGGCTCAGGGGAGCAGGGGCTGTCTGTGCAATGGAGCCTTTTGGGACACTCAGGGTTTCCACCTGCTCAGAGATGTGTGCCAGCAACACTGAGCCTGCAAAAATGAAAGGAGGGTGGGCACCAGGAGCAATGAAGTGATTGTTAGCATCTCTGTGCCTCTAGAAGGGGTTAAGGCTCAGGACCTTGAACCTGGTTTGTGTTAGGAACATGCACAAGACCCTGGTAGTGAATGGCCAGGCTAGAGAGAAGAGCAGATCCTGGGCTGGAAACACCGTGTCGTGGTTCAGTTGAGGAATTCAGCACTTGGAAATTGCTCTGCCTCTGCCTTATTAGATTATCTTGCTGCTCTTTCTTCCTCCTCTGTAGGGTTCTTTATTCAGAATTTGCTCAAATATTTTCCTTCAGAAGATTTAATATCTCAAAGTGCAAATATCCAAACCCTGTATCATTCTGTAATTTCATACTCTGTAGTTCTTTCATATGCATATCAATCATTTGCCATCCTTTTGAAGGATGCAGCTTGAACATCGGTAGTGAAAGAAAACCCATTCAGTGTTGATTTTAATTGAACAAGCTCGGAAGCAGTGGGGATCCATGCCAGATGCCAGTTCTCTCTTTTTTGAAGAGTTATTACTAGAATTCTTTTGCTTCTGTGTCTCTATTTTTTTTTTCAATTAGCAGCTTCTCAAAAATATTAGTTACCTTATTATTTCCCTGGTTCTGCTTGTTTGGGATGCTTATGCATAATAATCACTAAATTAGTTTTCTCCTCCCGTTCCAGTGGAATATTGTATTCCTTGTCTGTGCTGGAGCAACCCTCCAGCCTGCATTCCAGAGCAATTTTTGAAGTGAAGATCAACTCATTTTTGGTACAAGCTTTTCATTGTGGTTATGGCAGTGGTGAGCTCTTGTGTACTCTAAACTGCAACTGTAGAGACTGTAAACATTATAAATTGAAGACTGCCAAGGCTGTAAATAAAAGTTTATTCTTTCTTCTGTGTACAAATGAGGAGTAGGGTAGCTCTTCATTCTCCCACCATGATGAGCTGAACATTATCCCTCAGTTAATGTTGCTTGGATAGAAGAGAGGAGATGGAATATCCAGAAGAGTAATGTTTTGAATTACTGGAGACACTTTCCCATGCAAAATTTGGCTTAAGAAAAATACTTAAATCAGCAGCTGGTAGAACAACAAATTCCTGTCTATTCTGGAAAGGAGCTCTGCATATGGCTCTGACAGTGCTGAGGGAATTGGGGCAGGCTGCTGGTGGAGACTTTGCTTTTTTCCACTGAGAAGTCATTTGAACAAAAAAGGAATAAATTGTGTAAGAAATAAATGTGAATAAGGAAGAACTTCAAAAGATCGAGACCCAAAACTCCAGCGTGAAGAGAGTGCAGGTGTTAAGGGAGCACATTATTAAAATTCCAGAATCAAGGAGGAGGAGACAGGCAATGCAGCACATCTTTGGGTTTTGGCAGGCCAGGGGAGGGGCGCTGAGCCCTGGTGGCACAGGATTAGGTACCTGTGCTGCTTGTCAGGTGATACCCATCCCATCTGCATGACACCCAGCATTTCTGTCCACTGAAATCATGGAACCACAGCATCATTTAGATTGGAAAAACCCTCTGAGAGCATTGAGTCCAGCCATCCTCACAGAGCTTTCCATGGAAGCTGCCCTCAGGGATGGGCAATCATTGTTCTTCCATCCAGCAGGCTGAATGCCACCTTCAGAAACCAACGTGGAGCTGTTTTCCCCCTAAACCAGCTCATCAGAGCACAGCACTGCTCGCAGCCCTGGGTCCTTCCCTGCTGTACAGGCTGGCTTTGCTTTCCGTGTCCAGCTGCACTGGGCCCCCTCAAAACCACAAGAACCCAAACCCACAAGTGTGTCTGTTTATAGAGGTGGGTGAGGGTCTGCCCACGGTGTCAGCAGCCCTCTCCTCACGTGAGCTCTGCCCCAGCTCCATCCCACTCATCAGCACTGCCTGTCAGCCACAGTGGCCCCTGGCAGTCCCCCACTGCTCTGACCCTGCCTGCCTTGGGAACACCAAGTCCCAGTGCCTGGAGGTGACAGCCACACCTGTCAGAAGGAAATGGCCTTTTGCAGGTAACAGGTTCTTTTTGGGACAGGCTATTTTTCTAAAATATGACTGAGCTTAGTCTCTATGTTTATTCACAGCCCTGCAATATATCTGTTCCCATAATATTTCCTCCACCCCTGTTTCCAAATTAAACAAGCCATGCTCTGGGCAAGCCTGTGCCCCTGCCAGGCCACCATGGGGGTGAGAAAACCCATGGTGTGGGGCACAAAGCTGGCTGAAGAGAGCCCTGAGCTGGTGTGCTGGCTCCAGGGTGGGCAGAGCCTGCCCATGGGCTGTGGGCTGAGGCAGACAGGCTCTTTGCCAGCACAGTTGACTTTTCCCAGTTGTGCCCCTGGACCTCCCCAGACAAAGCTGTGCCCGTGCAATGCAGAATTGTGGCAGGGGTGCCATCCCTGCAGGACACTCGGTGCTTATCCACCACAAGCACTTTAAAGCACTTTAAATAAGCCAGGTACCAACAGCTAGAAGCCTTCAAATAATCATGCAAGAAATTAAAAAAAAAAAAAATCAGCACATTATTTTATTTCTCAAAGAACAAATCTGTTAAAAGATTAAGTAAACAGACACTACAATTACTTTACTCATGACTTTAAATCTGTTTTTTTATTAAACATGCACAAAAAGGTGCACTCCAGCTATTATTATCTTGGTTTGGTTCCACCAGATGAAGCAAGTCTGTTTGAGGCTAAGCCTGTCACCAGCCCACGGTGGTTTTGGGTGTGAGGTCTGATTCACTGGCAGTGTGGGGCTGGCACATGAAGGCCAGGGCACCACTACATGCTGGAGTTTCACCACGCACCAAGGCACCCCAGGGAGAATGTCACACCAGCTCACCTTAAATAAAACCAGAAGCAGTGCTGAGGGTCTGTGTGCCCTGGGCAGGTTCAGCACTGCCTGCCCTGAGCCTGCCCGGCCGTGAGGGTGAGAGCTGGGGCACCTCTGGCCTGGCAGCAAGCAGACAGAGGGCTCCCCGAGGAGCAGGATCGTTCCCTGCCCTTCTTTGTACAATGCAAGAGCTCCCCCATCTTACAGACTAAAGAACTCAAAATGGAAAAGCATCCCCAGGAAAGGAGGGCTGGGTTCACTCCGCATGCTTCCCCTGTTCTTCTGGAAGGAGAGGCTGGCAGCTCACGGTACCTGAGGTGTGCTTGTCTCCAAGGTGCTCCAGGGAAGAGAAATCCACTTCACACAATGTGGCATTTGACATTTCAGTGATCAGGGCAGCGAATTTTCTCCTTGCAAGGATGAACAAGCACTGCCGGCTGCAGACATTTCTTGATGAGGTACCAGGGTCTCTCTCAAGCAGTACCATGCACTGCCTCTTGCCATGCTTGTCGCCGGGCTGTCGGAAGCGGCGGAGCCGAGCGCCGCTGCCCTGCAGTGCTGCTGCTCTCCTTTAGGGTGTACACGCGGCACACGGTACCAGCGCTCCGAGCCTGGGGAAGGGCCAGGGAGAGCCGGGCTCAGAGCCCAGATCAGCGTGGAGTGATGGAGAGCTGGGCTCAGAGCCGTGATCAGTGCAAGCCGTGCTCAGAGCCGTGCTCGGAGCCGTGATCAGTGCACAGTGATGGAGAGCCGGGCTCAGAGCCGGGCTCAGCGCACAGTGATGGAGAGCTGTGCTCAGAGCCGTGATCAGTGCACAGTGATGGAGAGCCGGGCTCAGAGCTGTGCTCAGTGCACAGTGATGGAGAGCCGAGCTCAGAGCCGGGCTCAGTGCACAGTGATGGAGAGCCGGGCTCAGAGCTGTGCTCAGTGCACAGTGATGGAGAGCCGAGCTCAGAGCCGGGCTCAGTGCACAGTGATGGAGAGCCGAGCTCAGAGCTGGGCTCAGTGCACAGTGATGGAGAGCTGTGCTCAGAGCCGTGATCAGTGCACAGTGATGGAGAGCCGAGCTCAGAGCTGGGCTCAGCGCACAGTGATGGAGAGCCGAGCTCAGAGCTGGGCTCAGTGCACAGTGATGGAGAGATGTGCTCAGAGCCGGGCTCAGTGCACAGTGATGGAGAGCCGGGCTCAGAGCTGGGCTCAGTGCACAGTGATGGAGAGCCGAGCTCAGAGCTGGGCTCAGTGCACAGTGATGGAGAGCTGTGCTCAGAGCCATGCCCAGTGCACAGTGATGGAGAGCCGGGCTCAGAGCCATGATCAGTGCACAGTGATGGAGAGCCGGGCTCAGAGCTGGGCTCAGTGCACAGTGATGGAGAGCTGTGCTCAGAGCCGTGATCAGTGCACAGTGATGGAGAGCCGAGCTCAGAGCTGGGATCAGCGCACAGTGATGGAGAGCCGAGCTCAGAGCTGGGCTCAGTGCACAGTGATGGAGAGATGTGCTCAGAGCCGGGCTCAGTGCACAGTGATGGAGAGCCGGGCTCAGAGCTGGGCTCAGTGCACAGTGATGGAGAGCCGAGCTCAGAGCTGGGCTCAGTGCACAGTGATGGAGAGCTGTGCTCAGAGCCATGCCCAGTGCACAGTGATGGAGAGCCGGGCTCAGAGCCATGATCAGTGCACAGTGATGGAGAGCTGTGCTCAGAGCTGGGCTCAGTGCACAGTGATGGAGAGCCGAGCTCAGAGCTGGGCTCAGTGCACAGTGATGGAGAGCTGTGCTCAGAGCCGGGCTCAGTGCACAGTGATGGAGAGCCGGGCTCAGAGCTGGGCTCAGTGCACAGTGATGGAGAGCTGTGCTCAGAGCCATGATCAGTGCACAGTGATGGAGATCCGAGCTCAGAGCTGTGCTCAGTGCACAGTGATGGAGATCCGAGCTCAGAGCCGGGCTCAGTGCACAGTGATGGAGAGCCGGGCTCAGAGCTGGGCTCAGTGCACAGTGATGGAGAGCTGTGCTCAGAGCCATGATCAGTGCACAGTGATGGAGATCCGAGCTCAGAGCTGTGCTCAGTGCACAGTGATGGAGAGCTGTGCTCGGAGCCGTGATCAGTGCACAGTGATGGAGAGCCGAGCTCAGAGCTGTGCTCAGTGCACAGTGATGGAGAGCCGAGCTCAGAGCCGTGCCCAGTGCACAGTGATGGAGAGCCGAGCTCAGAGCTGGGCTCAGCGCACAGTGATGGAGAGCCGGGCTCAGAGCTGGGCTCAGTGCACAGTGATGGAGAGCCGAGCTCAGAGCTGGGCTCAGTGCACAGTGATGGAGAGCTGTGCTCAGAGCCATGCCCAGTGCACAGTGATGGAGAGCCGAGCTCAGAGCTGGGCTCAGCGCACAGTGATGGAGAGCCGGGCTCAGAGCTGGGCTCAGTGCACAGTGATGGAGAGCCGAGCTCAGAGCTGGGCTCAGTGCACAGTGATGGAGAGCTGTGCTCAGAGCCATGCCCAGTGCACAGTGATGGAGAGCCGAGCTCAGAGCCATGCTCAGTGCACAGTGATGGAGAGCCGGGCTCAGAGCCGGGCTCAGCGCACAGTGATGGAGAGCCGAGCTCAAAGCCGTGATCAGTGCACTGTGATGGAGAGCTGTGCTCAGAGCCGGGCTCAGTGCACAGTGATGGAGAGCCGAGCTCAGAGCCGGGCTCAGTGCTCAGGGATAACAGTGACCTTATCCCTGAGCAGCTGCTGGCACAGCTCCTGGCACAGCTGCCACCACCTCCGCCACGGGCACCCCGCCCCTCTGGTACCCCAGGTCCAGCAGCAGCTCCCAGGGATGTGCTGACTCCCAGCACAGCTCAGAGCATTGCTCGGGGCTGTGGCCTGGGGCTGGGGAGCAGCTCTGAAGGGATGAGGGACAGGCAGCCCCCTGTAGCACCGGGGTGCTGCGGACACACTGTCACCAGCAGCTGCAGCACGGTGGCACTGTGCCTAAGGCCCCAGATTCCTCCTTCCGGAGGTGACTAAGGGTTAGAAAGTGCATAAAAGAGCTCTCTGTGTTATTTAAACAAAGCACTTTCCTCCAGGTCTCGTTATTTCAGTAAAAGAAAGGAAATGATGAAATAATTTTAAAATGATACCTGTGAGGGGAAAAAGATTTCAGGTTAAGGAGTTACCAGCTCTGCCAGTAAAAAAGCATTTTAACACTAGTTGGAGAGAGCAAGACAAAGCCCCCATCAAGGGCTTGTTCAGAAGGGTAATAGGGGAGGTGACTGAGTCCCAGCAGGGTGAGAGTGCCCAAGGCAGGGTGAATCCTGGCCAGAGCTAGGTGGGAGGTCACCTGAGTAATCCTGAGCATCTCCAGTGCCAGGGCCACGCAGGACAGTGCTGTCCATGAGGTACACTGCCAGGCACTGGGAATAACAATGCCAGGACACAGAGCTGCCCCTCCCCAGGGCACTGAGATTTGTCCCAGAACAGCCTGTCCCCTTGTCCCTGGGCATTGGAGGGAGTGTTCAGGCACAGACACCCCCACAGAGTCACTGAGGCGGCCAAGAACACCCCAGGAGAGAGCCCAGGAGAGGCCTCAGGGGAGCAGGGAACAAGAGGGAGGGGAACAGTTTCAGGGTGAGACCTGCACAGCACAGCAGCCACACATTGTCACTCAGGTCTGGGTCTAGGATCAGACAAGCGGGCTCTCCATCCCAGCGAGGAGCGAGTGAACCTCCCCAGCACACCCAGAGCTCCCACACTCCTGGATGCCCCAGGGAGGTGCAGTTTTCCCACTGGGTACATTAACTAGGTGCTGGTGTCATCTCAGTCTCATGTCCAGAAGGGAATTCAGGCTGACAAAGAAGATGAAGCAGCCTTTGCTGGAACACCTGAGGCCAGAGAGCACAAGACATTGCTTTAGCTGCAAGGATGTGGAGCTCCTGGGCTGGTACCAGTTCAGAGTGGTCCTGAACCAGCCCTCACAGTGTGTTTGTGCTGGATGGTGCAAACCAGTGCACCCCCCAGTACACACCAGGCTCTGGGCACATGCTTCCACTGAGTTTCCACCAAGCTTCTCCATGTTCCTACGGCCAGGGAAGCTGTATCCCGATGTTTGCCTCCTCTGCTACACTGCTGGCATCACTGGCATGCCAGCCCCTCTGCTTCTGGGGCAGCAGAGAACTGACAGAGCAGCAAATGTTTGAACCTGAAGCCCAAGGCGCTGGTGGATGCCAGCCAAGACCATGGATGCTTTACCAGGGAGCGTCTTATTGTCTTTCTTCTCTCTCCACAGGGGAGCACACTGTGAACGCCAAATCAGGGCTGAGCACGACACTGCCTCCAGCTCCAAAGGAGACCGCTGCTAGGACTGAGTGTGGGGCAGAGACCGCCCCAGCAAAGCCAGCTGACATGAGTTCCTTTCAGGGAGAGAAGATTTAGACTCATTTCCTCCTGCCAGCCTCTCTCCCCTGTAACAGCTCGAACAGAGCTCTGCGAAACAGCAGCTGGTACTTGGAGATAAACACTAACTGAGGCTCAGCCTGGCAGCCCAGCCCTGGACAGCTTCAGAGGCTGCCAGGAGGACAGAGGATGATACGGCTCTGGCAGCTGCGTTCCGTGTGAGACCAGGGTCACGGGCTGCTGTGGAGACCATTTCCAAGTTTTCAGGTCACACGGACAGCCCTGAGCCCAGGAATACCGATGTGTTCCCTCTTCCCACCCTTACCCAGCCAGACGCTGCATCTCAAGGCACAAAAAACTTTGGCGTGGTATCAGCAGAGAGGCATGAGGAGTGCCACGGCTCCTTCCCGTTTCTGGAACGGGGCTCCCACCACGTGCATCCCCAGCCAGAAGATGCATCCCGGCAGCATTGCTCCCGCTGCCTCCGAGCGTGCCGAGCAGTCCGTGGGTTTTCTCCTGCACCCTCGGCGGCGGTGGCGGCTGCAGAGTCCCGAGGCAGCCCCGGAGGAGCCGGCAATGCCTCCCGTGCCAGGGGAAGGGTGTCGGGGGAGACGGGGCCATTGCCCGGTGGTGGCAGGGCAGTGCCTGCACATCCCTCCAGGTGCGGGGTCACTGGCCGCTGACGAGGTTCGTTAATTAGCTCCTCTTCCAGGCTCTGCAGGCAGCGCTGCTCTTCTTCGGGTCCTGCAACATCCCCGGCGTTTTCCCACAAAAGAGCACTAGAAAGGGTGTCAGTGTTCCATAGCACGAAATGCACTCTCCTCCCTGTTAGAGATCCAGGAGACAGGTAACGATGCCGCAATCCCCAAAAGCGCTCCAGTTTACTGCCCCCACAGATGACCCAGCGTTTCCTTCTCCTGTCAGGATCACCCCTCCTAGAAGTCCGGCGTTGCAGTCCCCGTCGGCGGACCGGCGGGGCACGGGCAGGATGCGGGCAGCTGCGTGCCCCGAGGGTGGAGCGGAGCGGAGCTGCCGCCGCGCTCCCCCACCCCGCGGGACGGTTCCGCCGGTGCATCCACCGGACCGATCGTCAGCTCAAACTCCGCGCACCGCCCGCAGCCGCGCCGCTCCCGCCCGCCGCCCGCTCCGGACTCGGGTCCCGGGCGGCGGCCGGGGCCGTGGTGTGGCCCCGGGAGGGCCGTGGGGTGCCCCGGGGGCCGCGGCCGCTCTCGGCGCCCGTCGCCGCAGCCCGGCCCCGGAGTGGCGGGGCAGGCGGAGGCGTGTCTGTCTCCGCGGCGGTGCCCGCGCCTGGTCCCGCCCGGCGGCGCGCAGCCCCGAACCCGGCGCGGCGGGGGGCGGCCCGGCCGCACGTCTGCGCGGCGGCGGTCGGGCGGGCGGCTGCGGCTCAGCCGTGCGTGCGGCGGGGCGGGGAGGGCCCGGCTGCTCCAGCCCGCCCCGGCGCGGCGCGGCGCGGGGGAGGCGGCGGCTGCTCCATGCGGCAGCGAGCGGCGCGGCTGCCCGCGGCCGGGGCCGGGGCCGGGCCGGGCGGAGGCCGGCGGCGCGGAGGATGGGCGCAGCTGCCGCCGCCGCGGAGGGCCGAGCCGCGGGCGCCGCGCTCCCCGCTCTGCCCCGCCGCAGCGCCCGCCGCCGCGGCTGCTCCGCCTGAGCGCGCCCGGCGCGGAGCGGCGCGGAGCCGCATGGCCCTGCCGCCGGCCGCCCCGCGCTAGCGGCACCCGCACCCGGGAGGCGCCGGCCCGGCGGCGGGGCTGCCCGCGCCTCGGCTACGTCCGTCTGTCCATCCGTCCGTCCGTCCAGCGCAGCGCCCGGCGCGCAGGATCCCGCAGTGGGGTGCGGAGCGGCAGCGCTTGGCGAGGATTAACCTGGCGCAGGTACGCGACAAGGTCAGCGCCGGCGGGAGCAGAACGGGGCGGGCTGCCCGGTGCGGGGCGATGCGGGCGGGCTGATGCGGGCGGGTTGTCCCGCGCCTCCCGCCCCCGCCGCGCGTGTGTGCATGTGCCGCCGCCCGCCCCAGCCGCCGCGTGGGGCCGTCCCCGGGCCGCCGTGCCCGTCCCGGCCGCGGGCAGCTCCGCCGCGGAGCCGCGGTAGGATGCGGGGGTGAGCGCCGGCTCGGGGCGGAGCGGCGGGCAGCCCGCCTGCCGCCAGCGCCCGCAGCCCGCCGGGGCCCGGCCGCGGCCGCACCCGCAGGGGACGCGCTCCGGCCGCCGCCCGTCCCCGGAGGCACCAGGTAACGCGAGGGAGTCGCGCCCGGCACATCTGCATTGCACCGCGGTACCGGCCCAGGGGACGGGGCGGGGGAGGGGGTGAGGGGCGGCCCGGCCGGTCCCGAACGTCCCGGTCAGGACGACCCCAGGGCGCGGCGGGGGCGCAGGGACGACGCCCTTCCCGGGAGGGCGGCGGCCGCGGGGAGCGCGGAGCGGCGGGGCGGGTGCCCCGCGGACGGGCCGGGCCGGGCCTGGCCGCGCTGCCGCCGCTGCCCGCGGGACGGCGCCGGCGGCCGCCCGCGCTGGGCTGGGCAGGGCTGGGCTGGGGATGCTGCGGGGCCGGAGATGCTGCCAGGCTGCGATGCTGCGGGGCCGCCCGCGCCGCGGCCGCCGCCCCCTCCGCGCCGCGCTGCCGCCGCCGCCGCCCGGTTACCGGCACCGCTGGCGCTGCGGCGCTGCCCGAGCGGGCGGAGGCGCCGCTGTTCGCGGAGCCATCCCGGGGCGCTCTCGCGGGTGGCTCGGGGGGTGCGGGGCTCTGCCGGAGGGCGCCGGAACCCCGCGGCTCCCCCGCCCCAGTCCTCCCGCCCCGTCCCACCGCCCTGGCCGCCACACGCACCCCGCTCTCCCCGCGGCTCTGTCCCCAGGGCCGCCGCGGTCCCCTGCGTCCCGGGATGCGGCTGTCCCCCCCTCTCCTCCGTCCCCATCGCCCCCTCCGTGGCGAACACCGCCGTGTGCGGGAGAAGGAATGTAGGACAGAATGGCCCTTCCCCGCCGGAAGGTTCCCGTTGGGGAGATGGCAGAGCAGCGGCGGAGAAGCCGGCGGAGCCTCGCAGCCATGTTGGTGTCGGAGCGTCAGCCCTCGCGGCTCCGGGAGCCCGGCTGCCGTGCGGGAACCGGCATGTCTGGGCCAGGTGCACTGGGGAAGCCTCTTCCCGGGCTGGTCCTTCCTAGCATGGACCGGGGAACATTGTCTCTGCGGCTCCTCTGCATCCTGGGACAGCAGCTCTTCCCTTCCTCCCTTCCAGTCTGTTGCGTCTCCGGGGCACTCATTATGTTGTGTGTGTGGAACAGAGGCATGTGTTGGTTCAGCTGTGGTCATGAACTCGGCCTCAGCAGTCCTGGAGACCAGGGGTGGGACAGCAGGTGCCCCCAGCCAAGCCCAGCCCCGTGTGGCCTTTGGCTGAGTGCCGTGGAACCGGACAGGCTGGGTGTCCCTGCCCTTGGCCATCGCGCTGTCGTGCTGGTGATCCTCCCCACCCACGCTTCCATTCGCATGTTCCTGTGTGACACGTGGTGTCAGCTCGTTCCTTCTGAGCATCCTCGGGCGAGCCTGCGTGTGCAGGGCTGCTCAGGCCGGCACAGCCAGCCAGCCCGCTGGCGAGGCGAGGTGGATCCATGCTGGAATTGAAGCCTGTTTGGTTCCAGCTGTGCCTCTGCAGATGGAGGGTCTGGGCTGGCCTGGCAGCAGCGATCCTGGCCGTGGCTGTGTCCAGGAGCATGGGGCAGTGCTGCCCAGATGGACTGTGTGTGCTGGCTCTGGTCTGTCCTGCTGTGCAGGACTGCATCCCAGCTTCCCGGAGCTGGGTGCTCAGGGCTGTGTCCTCTGTGCTGCCACAGGGACTACTCCAGGTGGGCACCCTGGTCCTGTGTACAGCCACCCCTCGGAGCTGGCCCATGGGCTCTGTGGTATTCCAGAGTCAGTCCTGGCAGGTAGAGATGTGCCAGGCCTGGCAATTCCACTGCTGCTCTGGGAGTCAGGTTTGGTTTTGCACAAGCAGCCGTAGCAGAGACTGCGTGTTCTCAGTGCCCAACACCTTCCCAATCCACGGTGCTAAATATATACTGTACTCAAGGGATTATGCATTTGTTTAAATGCATAATAAATGTGTTTAAATGCGTAAGGCTGGATCATAATGCACACCAGAGCTTGCCAGTTTGGCCTCCAGTTACAAGCCTCTCTAAGATACATCTCCTGGCATATTACCTCATCTTTCTGCTTTCAGAAAGAGCAGTTCTTGGTTTTATCATGGCAGGGCAGTCAGTGGAAGCAAATCCTGGATATGTCAGGTACCCAGTGCAAGTTAAAGCTGAACTAGTTCTCCTGTTCAGCAGACACTTCCAGGTGCAGGAGGGGACTTGAGATTGACCCATTCCACCCAAGACATGCAGATGTGGAAGTGGCCTCCAGATTGTCCTATCCCAGTGAGAGCTGGTGGGCTGAGTGCTCGTGTCATCCTTACAGCCAAGAGAAGCTGCACTTGACTGCAGCTCTGTTCAGGATGCTGCCCCAAGGGCTTGGTTTGAATTTTTCATGCAGGTCTGTTGTGTGGAGAGGCTCCTGTTGGCCACTGAAGGTGTGACTGGGGCCAGGGGGAGGAGGCTGAGAGGTGGCTGCCCAGCCCAGGATCTGGGCTGGCTGGGAATGTGGGGAACCCAAGAAGAGATTCCTCAATTTTTTGAGAAAGATTGGAGGGGATGTGAAGGCAGGTGCATCAGGAATGATGGCCTTGGCACACTGGGTGCCTGCCTTGGGTAGGTGGAGCATCCCCAGGTGCCTGGAGGGCCTGTCCCTCTGCTGGGGCACGTGGGGTAGTTCAGAGGCTGGAGAGCTAATGGCTTTGCACTGCTGATCGATCCTGCCTGTGCTTTCAGATGTGGTGAGGCTGGGTTTTATGGAGCAATCTTTGCATATTCCCTGCACAAGCAGCTGGGCCCGAGCGCCGCTCTAATGGCCTCGCTATTAGTGGGCTCAGAACCTGAGCCAGACTGAAAAGGCTGTGTAAGTGCTGCTCAAGCGTTTTGGGCCAGGCATATTCCATGCATTAGGGAAGATTTGTACTCTTTGGACCAGACATCACTGAGTGTTGTCTATTTATACACATCTAAATATATCCTCTGCAGTCTTCAGACTTTTCTAGCTAGTAGTAAAATTACTTTTCAATATCATGCTATTAAACCATGCTTGCTGACACTATCTGATGAAGTTTGTGCTAGGAGAGGCTTGTGTGTGTGTGTGTTTGTTTTAAATAAAAACTATTCTTGAGGTAGTTACCTAAAATGCTTTGGAAACAAAAGCTTGTTGTCTATGTGGCTGGGTAGCCCGGAGAAATGTGGTTGAACAGGAGCAGCTCTGGAGACATGCTCAAGCCTGGGAAACCAAATCCAAACCTTATCCAAAGGTTTAGGTTACCTTACCCAAAGTATAAGGTTTTATTGCTGAAGAGTGAACCATTCTTTCTAGAAAGTTTGTATCAAATAATCATGCACTCTGCAGCAAAATAGAAACATTTGCTTCAAATTAGTCAGATATACCTTCTGGTACTCTGGAGTTTGAGATGTCGTTCTGAAAACAGAATGACGAATCCTGAAGTAAGGTAGGTGATGGAATTCCTCTGCAGTGCCCAGATCCAGGCTGTGGAGGGTGTTCCCTCAGAGCCCTGCTGCAGGGCTGGGTCTGTGTCCTGGGGGCAGTTCTCTGGAGCTGCTGTGGGTCTCAGTGGGGCTCCCAAGGAGGGTGCAGACCTTGGGCTTGCTGGGTGGGTGGTGGGGACAGACATGGCTGGCTGATGCCTGCAGCCTGACATGGAATAGTGATGGCCATTGTTTTGTTTTCTGTGGCAGCTCTTGCTGTTGGTTTTCTGAGAGCTAAGAGGCTGCAGAGGAAGGGAAGGGGGTTGGCATTCACAGGGGAGCAGGTGAGGTGAGGTGAGGAGAAGACAGGTCTCTTGGAGAGGGCCCTGGCCCTGAGCCCCTGGAACCAAAGACAGGTGCTGGTCCCTGGGCCACCCCAGGTCCCTTGGCTGGGGCTCTGGGCTCCATGAGCCAGAGGTCTGTAGTGTGGTGAGATGGTGTGGTGGCAGGAGCTGTGTCCTGCCCTGTGGGCACAGGTTGGTGTGAGGATGCCTGAGGTGTCTGAGGGCTCCTTGCCCGTGTGCCCCATCCCACCGGGCTTGCTGGCCACTGAGGCACAGGCTGGGCACACCATGAATGCTGCCTGAGGTGTCTGAGGGCTCCCTGCCCAGGTGCCCCATCCCACATGGCCACTGAGGTGCAGGCTGAGCACATCATGCCCTGAGCTGGGCAGCAGCTTCTGTGTTTCCATGGGATAAATGGCTGTACAAGTCCTGTTTGTTTTGAGCAGGCTGGATGATGTGAAGGTGGTTTGTCAAATGGCTAACTGAGGCAGTGATGGGAGCCTTGGTGGGTGCCTCTAATTGTGTAGCACGTGGCCTCAGAGTATTTGAGCCAGTTCCCAATGCTGCAGAGCCCGTGTCCAATGCTGTGGTTTTGAATTTGCTCTTGTAGATGAAGCTTCTCCCCAGGAACTGTCTCATGGCAAAACATTTCCATGAAAACATATGATTAGGTAGCTTTGCTTTAAAGTGGAATATCTTTTTTCCCTTGAAGTTTTTATTTAGGCTTCTCTGTCAAGATCGTGTTGGAATTCTTTTGGATTGCAGACAGATAAAACTCTTGTTTTTGTTGCCTCAGCATTGTTTCATTGCCAGAGAGCTGATATTCCCTGCTTATTTATTTCCAATTATTTATGCTTCCTGGTCTCTGTAGTTGGCCATGGGGGATGGAGAAGCAGGAGCCCACCACAGTGAGCTGTGACAGCTCTGTGAGTCCTGCAGCAGGACTCACCAGCTGTGGGACAGCAGTGTACAAGGAAAGCACAAACAAAGAGGAAAATGCACGGGGGAGAAAGGCACACTGAGAGGAATCCCCAGGATGTGTTCTTAGTCCCCGGGTGCTGCTGGTCCTGGGATTGGGATGGGATTGCCTTAGCACCTCTGGGGAGTCATGCAGACATGTTCTGCTGCACATGGATGAGGTGCTAGTTCTCCGTGCTTAAGCCAGACTTAAGAGTTTGCCTGGGATGTGAAATGCCCAGCACAGGGAGGCAGGTGCTACTGGCACAGGGAGGCATCAGGACAGGAAGGCAGGTGCCACTGGCACAGGCAGGCAGGTGCCATGGGCACAGCAGGCAGGTGGGCACAGCAGGCAGGAATCACTAGCACAGGCAGATATCACTGGCACAGGCAGGTGCCATGGGCACAGGCAGGTGTCACTGGCACAGCAGGCAGGTGCCACGGGCACAGGCAGGACTCACTGGCACAGGCAGGTGCCGTGGGCACAGGCAGGTGCCACTGGCACAGCAGGCAGGTGCCACGGGCACAGGCAGGTGCCGTGGGCACAGGCAGGTGCCACTGGCACAGCAGGCAGGTGCCATGGGCACAGGCAGGACTCACTGGCACAGGCAGGTGCCACGGGCACAGGCAGGACTCCCTGGCACAGGCAGGTGCCGCCGGCAGCACCGCTGGGGCTCCGGGAGCTGCGTCGTTGCCGGTTTCTCCAACGCACTGTGCAAGCCCTGATGTAAGGCTCCCTGATAGGGCCCGTGGGAGCGGGTCTGAGTAAGGCGAGCGGGATTTGTCGCCCTGTGAGCCGTGAGTCAGTGCTGCTGCTGCCGGTACGTGGTGTTTCACAGGAGCCTGTGCTGCCGGCTGCCTGCGTGAGCCGCTGCTGCTGCCAGAGCCGTGCGCTGCGGGCAGGCTGGGCAGGCTGGGTGTCACTGTGCTGTGGGCAGGATGGGTGTCACTGTGCCATGGGCAGGCTGGGTGTCACTGTGCTGTGTCACAGGCTGGGTGTCCCTGTGCCATGGGCAGGCTGGGTGTCACTGTGCCATGGGCAGGATGGGTGACACTGTGCTGTGGGCAGGCTGGGTGACACTGTGCCGTGGGCAGGCTGGGTGTCACTGTGCCATGGGCAGGATGGGTGTCACTGTGCTGTGGGCAGCTTTGGTGTCACTGTGCTGTGGGCAGGCTGGGTGTCACTGTGCCGTGGGCAGGATGGGTGTCACTGTGCCATGGGCAGGATGGGTGTCACTGTGCTGTGGGCAGGCTGGGTGTCACTGTGCCGTGGGCAGGATGGGTGTCACTGTGCCATGGGCAGGCTGGGTGTCACTGTGCCGTGGGCAGGATGGGTGTCACTGTGCCATGGGCAGGATGGGTGTCACTGTGCCGTGGGCAGGCTGGGTGACACTGTGCCATGGGCAGGCTGGGTGACACTGTGCCATGGGCAGGATGGGTGACACTGTGCCGTGGGCAGGCTGGGTGACACTGTGCCATGGGCAGGCTGGGTGACACTGTGCCGTGGGCAGGATGGGTGACACTGTGCCATGGGCAGGCTGGGTGTCACTGTGCTGTGTCACAGGCTGGGTGTCCCTGTGCCATGGGCAGGATGGGTGTCACTGTGCTGTGGGCAGCTTTGGTGTCACTGTGCTGTGGGCAGGCTGGGTGTCACTGTGCCATGGGCAGGCTGGCTGTCCCTGTGCCATGGGCAGGATGGGTGTCACTGTGCCATGGGCAGGCTGGGTGCCACTGTGCCGTGGGCAGGCTGGGCAGGCTGGGTGTCACTGTGCTGTGGGCAGGCTGGGTGTCACTGTGCTGTGTCACAGGCTGGGTGTCCCTGTGCCATGGGCAGGCTGGGTGTCACTGTGCTGTGGGCAAGCTGGGTGTCACTGTGCTGTGGGCAGGCTGGGTGTCACTGTGCTGTGTCACAGGCTGGGTGTCCCTGTGCCGTGGGCAGGCTGGGTGTCACTGTGCCGTGGGCAGGCTGGGCAGGCTGGGTGTCACTGTGCTGTGTCACAGGCTGGGTGTCACTGTGCCGTGGGCAAGCTGGGTGTCACTGTGCTGTGGCAGGCTGGGTGTCACTGTGCCATGGGCAGGCTGGGTGTCACTGTGCTGTGTCACAGGCTGGGTGTCACTGTGCCATGGGCAGGCTGGGTGTCACTGTGCTGTGTCACAGGCTGGCTCTCCCTGTGCCGTGGGCTGGCTGGATGTCACTGTGCTGTGGGCAGCTTTGGTGTCACTGTGCCGTGGGCAAGCTGGGTGTCACTGTGCTGTGGGCAGCTTTGGTGTCACTGTGCTGTGTCACAGGCTGGGTGTCACTGTGCCATGGGCTGGCTGGGTGTCACTGTGCCGTGGGCAGCTTTGGTGTCACTGTGCTGTGAGCAGCTTTGGTGTCACTGTGCTGTGAGCAGCTTTGGTGTCACTGTGCCGTGGGCAAGCTGGGTGTCACTGTGCTGTGGGCAGCTTTGGTGTCACTGTGCTGTGGGCAGCTTTGGTGTCACTGTGCCGTGGGCAGGTTTGCTGTGCTCGTGGCTCCTCCTGACACGTCAGCCTCGTGTCTCATCTCTGCCGGCGCCCAGCTGCAGTGATGCTGCTCTTGGGGACCAGGCTCCAAACTGCAGTTCCCAAGAAGTGACTTCTGCTTTCCTGTGTCTGAGCCTCAGCTTTGGCTGCCTTTGGGGACAGTCTGCTGTGTCACAGGTGGGCAGGGAGGGCTCTGCACACCAACAGTACCCTGGGCAGGAGAGCACCGTAGCCCCGAATGCCACAACTGAGCCTGGGCAAGCTGACAAAGACAGCCGAGCTTCTTTCAGCTACGGTGTAAAGAACCAGGATAACAGCACAGGCCCCAGTTTAGGCTCCAATGCTGCCCAGCTGCAGGGTGTCCCAGCAGGCCCTGTGCAGGGGTCCTTGGATGGCTGTGGTGGGTTGGAGATGTGCTGCAAGTGCCTCCAGGTGACCACCTGTCCTCGTAGTGTGGGTCTGGTAGCGTTCAGGCCCCATATGCTGTGCTGAGGACCAGGGATGGGGATGAACATGGAGACAATCAGCCACGCTGTGACACGTGGCCTCAGAGGCTCAGCCAGCAGAGCACCTGCATGGGGACACCTTTGTGGGCTAATTGCCACTTGCTGCCCTGGTGTGTTGGGCCACTGAGAACAGATGTGTCCCTGTCCCCAAGTACATGGCAAGGATTGCATTTAGTGACTGGGGGTGCAGCCCTCCTTCTAGTACTCCATGTTCCTTGCACAGAGCGCCCTGGTCATCTGCAACTGGATCCTGCAGGTGTCCCACAAGCACCCCCCTCTCTGCATTCCCCCTTTGGCAGCAGCGAGGATCCCTCCATCAGGGTCTGGTGTCCTGATGTGGCTGAAATGAGAGGCTGCCTCCCAAGGGCTGGCATTCCTGTTGTGTTCATTACTGCCCTGAGTTGGACACACCTAGCATGTGTTATTTAAGGAACATTCTGCAAACATGCAGCTTCTGTGGATTGAAGCAATCCCCTGTCCTTGCCTGCCCTAGAAGGGAAACATGATAAACGCCGTGATAAACGCCCTGGAAAAAGGCACGGTAGGTCAGGGTGGGTGGTGGCAGCTGCTGTTACTGCCAGATGAGGACTCTGTAATTTCCAAGGGAACAGATGAGGACAGTGGTGTTTAAATGAGCATTGTGCTGTGTGTCCAGGTGGGTGCCAGCTGAGCTGCCCAGGTGAGTGCCCTGTGATTCTGGCACTGGGTGCCCAGCAGCTTTGTTCAGCCCCGTCACCCTCCACCAGCTCTGCCAGGGCCTCCCATGGTGTCACCAACAGGCACAAAGGGCTCACTGAGTGAGCTTCATTTCTTCTAAGGAGCATTAAAGAAGCCAATCAATGTACAGAGCCTGTGACTGCACTTAAATTCCATCTGGAAAGTTATAACAGTAAATAAAGAGCAGTAACGAGGAGTGAAATTGTGTGGCCAGAAGGATGCGAGACTTGGAATGCTTGGGAGAGGCTGGACTTGCTCCTTGCCATCTGGAATTTGGGTTTAGGTGTTAATAAGGTATCCAAATGGTTCCCCAATGGTCAGTAATGCATCCCTGGTTTGTACTGGGGATGTGAGGAGACGTGAAGGCTAAAGGAGGAGAGTGAAGGACAGCACTATTACAGTTACCACACACGGATCAGAGGAATCACCCCTACTCCAGGGGCACCACATGGTGTTCCTGTGATGCCAGGCACAGAAAATCTAACCCAAGCATCTGGGGAGCAGCACACATCTGGCAATCTGGGTGTCCCTGCAGGGACAGCGTAGAGCATGCGGGTCCCAGCTGCACTCCATGCCCTGTGCTCTGTGCCCTCCATGCTGCTGGTGTGGCCAGCAGTGCTGTGTGGCCAGCATGTGTCCATGCCCTGTTCCATCCTTGCCCTCAGCATGGCCAGCAGTGCCAGCTGGAGCAGCAGGGCTGGTGGTTTGGGTGCTGGAGTGGATTTTGTACAGCAGAGGCTTGGTCCTGAGCTGGGGTGTGTGTGCATGGGGCATCGTGGAGCAAATACCTGCCTCCTGCAGGGTGTGGTTTCCCTCTGCCAAGGCTTTTCAAGTGTGCTGACCTTCACAGATATGGTTTTGGTTTACATCTGCAGCAGCAAGTTGTGTGAGGCAGCAGAAGGGGATTTCTAGGGTGAGAGGATGGACGAGGAGGAGCCGCGTCCCCTCCGTGTGTGTCAGGGCACTCAGGTGGGACTGTGTGGGCAAGGCCTGGTGAACTGAGTGTGGACAGGGGGCTGGAGGCGCTGGGGGGGCTGCAGTGCTCCTCTGCCCACGATGCTGTGCCTGGAAGGGGCACTGGTGGGGGTCACCCTGTGCCCTGCACACTGGGGTGGGCAGCAGGGCTGGGGGCTGGAAGGACAGGGTCTGACTGCCAGCTGCTGGTACTGCTGGTGCTGGTGGCAGCTCCACAGCCTCAGGAGCAGTGCTGGGACTGCTGGGTGTGGAGAGAGCAGAGTGCTGGCTCAGCTCCCTTCCCAGCTCAGCCCAGAGCCGACTGCTGGCATATGACACTCGTTATCTCTCCAGCTCAGAAATGCAGTGCTCAGGGCATCCTGATGGATTTGTGACACTTCCCATGGGACTCTGTGCTCATAAACCAATTAAAGGATTACATCCTTGTAATGTGGAGAGTATTCTTTGTTTATTAAGTAATGCAGGTATAATTCAATTAGTGACAGACTGACCTGCTGATGTCAGATGTGGATGCCAGGCAGGTTGGCCTCAAGCTCTGCCCCCCCAGATGGGAGCAGCAGGAGATGAGGGGAGCAGCTGCCTCTCCTATAGCTCCCTGTGCCCAACAGGAGCCATGGGAGTTTTTTATGGCTTTTGCTGACCTGTTTCCTTTACAGAGTCACAGAATCCCAGAATTGTTTGGGTTGGAAGGGACCTTAGGGCTCATTCCACCCCCTGCCATGGCAGGGACACCTTCCACTGTCCCAGGCTGCTCCAAGGCCACTCCAGCCTGGCCTGGGGCACTGCCAGGGATCCAGGGGCAGCCACAGCTGCTCTGGGCACCTGTGCCAGGGCCTGCCCACTCTCAAAGGGAGGAAGTTCTTCCATAAAAATGAAATGGTTTATTATTATGAGATGGATTCAGGCTGGGCTGTGTGTTTACTGTTTGTTGTGGCTCAGAAAGCCCTGTGTCACCAAACGGTGGCCAGGGCACAGCCTGTGCCCCCGTGCCTCCCTCTGGGTGGCTGTGGGTAGTTGCAGTGCCCTCCCTGGCCCCAGCTCAGGCTCTGCCATGTGCTGCTCCCTGTTCCTGCAGCAGCCTGGGCTGCACGAGTGCCTTGGGGTGCAGGGGTGAAGTGTCTGCTCCTCTAGTGAGGTGCTCAGTGCTGAGGGTCCTGTCCCTGGGAGATCCCTCTGTTCCTTTGGAGAGGTCCTCAGTGCAGAGTCCTGTCCTCAGGGAGATCCCTCTGCTCTGGGCCTTTGGAGAGGTCCTGTCCCCAGGGAGATCCCTCTGCTCTGGGCCTTTGGTGAGGTCCTCAGTGCTGAGGGTCCTGTCCCCAGGGAGGTCCCTGTGCTCTGGGCCCTGTGAGGTCCTGTCCCCAGGGAGGTCCCTGTGCTCTGGGCCCTGGGACAGGCCAGGGCAGGCAGTGGGCTGCAGGTGTTTTTCCCTCTGGAAAGGGGAGGTCAGGGCTGGTGGGTGACGCGTGGTGCCTTGGCACTGGCTGGGCACCTGTCTGCCAGGAGAGATGGGCAGAAACAGAAGTGTAACATACCCTGCACAGCAGTGCAGAAGTGACTCTGCAGTAGAACAGGACTGATTCTACAGATTTGTTCACATCTCAGTAAGGGGTGGTTTGCTCCTTGGTCAGAGACAGTGGAACTCGGACAGCATGGCACCAGTGTGTGGCTGGGAACAACTGGGTGCAAAAGGTGTTTCCAGACTGCCAGACCTTTCCAGAAAGATCAGTATGTTTCAGTGTCCTGAATAATAAATGCTGGTCAGAAGCCTGCTCTGGTTTTCCATACAATCTTATGACAGAATTGTACTTAGTTTGCAGCACATACTGAGCAAAACTTTTAAGTATTGAATGCAAATATAATGTGGAAAAGGAGGATCTGCACATGTGTGAGCTAATAGAGGCACAAAAGCAGCTCGTGTAGCCTGGCACTGCTGAGGAGCATAAGCACCTGACAGCAGAATTATCTCTGAGGACCACAGACTGACTTGTAAACTGTGGAATAAATTGCTCTTATTTTGTAGCATTTATGTGCTCAGCTGCACTTCACAGGATTTTGCTTGTCTGGCAATTCCTGTTTGTCAGGTGGAAACCCTGGGCTGCTGGGGGCTGGCAGCTGGTGAGCTCTGAGCTGGGCAGAGGGCACAGCCTGGCAGGGAACTCCTTCCCTGACAGAAAGTGCCAGGTAGAGGGGCCAGGAGGGTGACCTTGGCAGCGGGGCACAGAGGCTGAGGGTGTGCAGAGGGGGAGCTGTCCTGGCCCCCTCTGCCCTCTCCCCTGCAGGGCAGTGGAAGCCCGAGCCCCGAGCAGAGGGTTCCTGCGCTCGTGGGCAGTGGCACTGAGGTGGCACAAGCTGCCTGAGGCACAGTGCTGCTCCCGGGGCTGCCGCTGCCTGTCCGTGACACTGTGAGACCTCTCAGGTGCTGCTTCTGTCACTGCAGCTCCAGCAGCTCCTTCCAATCCTCCCGAAATGACAAGGTGTGAATTGCTGTTCTTGGGGGACAGGAGTGGCACCTCAGGATCTCCGTGCCCAGTGCCAGGCTGGCAGCTCTCTGTGCCCAGTGCCAAGCTGGCAGCTCCCTGTGCCCAGTGCCAGGCTGGCAGCTCTCCGTGCCCAGTGCCAGGCTGGCAGCTCCCTGTGCCCAGTGCCAGGCTGGCAGATCTCTGTGCCCAGTGCCAGGCTGGCAGCTCTCCGTGCCCAGTGCCAGGCTGGCAGATCTCCGTGCCCAGTGCCAGGCTGGCAGCTCCCTGTGCCCAGTGCCAGGCTGGCAGATCTCTGTGCCCAGTGCCAGGCTGGCAGCTCTCTGTGCCCAGTGCCAAGCTGGCAGATCTCCGTGCCCAGTGCCAGACTGGCAGCTCTCCGTGCCCAGTGCCAGGCTGGCAGATCTCCATGCCCAGTGCCAGGCTGACAGATCTCCGTGCCCAGTGCCAGGCTGACAGCTCTCTGTGCCCAGTGCCAGGCTGGCAGCTCTCCGTGCCCAGTGCCAAGGTGGCAGATCTCCGTGCCCAGTGCCAGGCTGGCAGCTCTCCATGCCCAGTGCCAAGCTGGCAGATCTCTGTGCCCAGTGCCAAGCTGGCAGCTCTCTGTGCCCAGTGCCAAGCTGGCAGATCTCCGTGCCCAGTGCCAGGCTGGCAGCTCTCCATGCCCAGTGCCAAGCTGGCAGATCTCTGTGCCCAGTGCCAGGCTGGCAGCTCTCCGTGCCCAGTGCCAAGCTGGCAGCTCTCCGTGCCCAGTGCCAGGCTGGCAGCTCCCTGTGCCCAGTGCCAGGCTGGCAGCTCTCTGTGCCCAGTGCCAGGCTGGCAGATCTCCGTGCCCAGTGCCAGGCTGGCAGCTCTCTGTGCCCAGTGCCAGGCTGGCAGATCTCTGTGCCCAGTGCCAGGCTGGCAGCTCTCCTGCCACACTCATGCTGACAGTGATCCTCTCTCCTGCCGTGTTTCCTGTTCCTGTCCTGGTGCCATGCAGTGCCAGGCTGCTCCCCTGTGCCCTGCTCTGCTCCCGAGTGATGCCATTCCAGCCTCAGGGGTTTGTGCTCTGGCACAGCTGGGTTGTGTGGCTGTGGGCGGCAGTTTTGGTCCTTCAGAACCAGTTTGTCTCAGTTTGTGTCGATGCACAGCTGCTGTTCCCCATGGGTTCAGTTGCAGGTTTGGCACCTCTGGGCAGGCAGGAGCAGCAGTCCCTGCCGTGCTCCCTGCTCCTGAGGTCAGGATCACAGAGCAGGATGGAGTTCATGGGGTTGGAGACATGGGAGGGACTGATGACTGCTCAGTGAAGGGGAAGGAGGCACCGGAGGGGTGGCCACTCCCTGCACATGAGCACAGCGATGGAAACACAGCCTGCCCGGGTCTCTGCTGACTTGGAGCTGATGCAGACCCGTGCAGGTGTTGGCTTCCTCTGCATGGTTTGGGGTGACCTGTGCTCCTGGGGCTGGGCAGGGCTCAGGGGCAGGTTCAGCATGGGCTGGGCCTGTGCTGACGGATGGTGCAGGCTCCCAGCAAATCGGGAGGAGGAGGAAGAGCAGGAGGCATTCCTGGGCTGCAGCACCTGTGCAGTGGTGCTGGGCTGCAGCATACATGCAGTGGTGCTGGGCTGCAGCACACATGCAGTGGTGCTGGGCTGCCTGCAGCACACATGCAGTGGTGCTGGGCTGCCTGCAGCACCGTGCAGTGGTGCTGGGCTGCCTGCAGCACACATGCAGTGGTGCTGGGCTGCCTGCAGCACACATGCAGTGGTGCCGGGCTGTCTGCAGCACCGTGCAGTGGTGCTGGGCTGCCCTGCAGCACCGTGCAGTGGTGCTGGGCTGCCTGCAGCACACATGCAGTGGTGCTGGGCTGCCCGCAGCACACATGCAGTGGTGCTGGGCTGCCTGCAGCACCTGTGCAGTGGTGCTGGGCTGCCTGCAGCACCTGTGCAGTGGTGCTGGGCTGCCTGCAGCACTGTGCAGTGGTGCTGGGCTGCAGCATACATGCAGTGGTGCTGGGCTGCCTGCAGCATACATGCAGTTGTGCTGGGCTGCCTGCAGAGCACTGGTGCTGGGGCTGTGGGCAGGAGAAGGAGGCTGTAGTGCTGGGTGGGCACAGTGCTGGGGACAATGTGCTCCTGTGTCCCTGTCCTACTCATGCTGGGCATGGAATGAGTCCTGCAGGAAGCTCTGTTTGTTGGACTGATGCCAGGAAGATTGTTTGCCTTTTGTTTTCTATACCTTTTCTGTGACTTTTATGTACCCTCAGTATTCTTAGCATGGGTGCTTATAAGTCCTTAAGTCTGATAACAGCATAGTCCTGGTATTCTGTTAGACCAGGAGACCAAGCATCCTAAAGGCCTCCTAATAAACCTTATGCTATCTTGGGAAACCAAGGTCCCCTCCAGAACACATCCTGTGAATTGTGGAGATCTGGCCCATCCACGGGGGAATTCCACAGATGGGGGAATGTCAGGCCATTCATCCAGGCCTCCCACTGGGGCATCCTTGTCAGATATGCTAATTTGTGAGGTCTGTAAATGGCATGTGTGATCCGTGGTGTGTGTGTGTTGCAGTGTGTTCCACCTAGTGCAGTGGTGGTAAGGGTCCTTATTCGAATACTGAGGTAAAAACCCCTTATCCCTTAGCTGTATGTGGCTCTGGAATTTTTAAAACCAGGGAGAGGCATCAGGACCTCATTGCTGGTGTCAGTGCCCGTGTCACACAGAGGGTTTGTCACACTCTATCAGCGTGTCCCCAGGGTTATCACAGGGCACAGAGCTGGTGGCTGGAGCCTCTGCTCTGGCTGGTGGCTGGGCTGCTGTCTGTCACCCTTGGTTATGGGGACACCAGCCTTCCAAACAGGATCACTTGGCTCTGCAAAAACTCTGTCTCAGTATAACTCCAGCCGTGCCCTGGTGGTGCATGTGCGGAGTGCCCAGGTGTGGCAAGGAGATTGCAGAAGTGGCTCTCACACGGGGGAGTGCTTACATGAGGACAGCTGTGTCTCACTCAGGTTGTGTGGAGGACAGGCTGCATGGGAGTGGGGAGCTCCTGCTGCAGGAGATCTTCTCTAGGAGACCCTGCTCTGGGAGATCTGGGGATTGGCTTGTTTCCTTCCTTCTGTGTGAGTTTAACTGATGGCACATTCCCTAATCACCATGGGTGAGGCAGAGGGGCATTGCCCTGTCTCTTCCCAGTGGTGTGAGCTGTCCTGTGCTGTGGACAGGCTGTGGACAGAGCTGCTGCACAGGAACCCAATGTCCCCACATCCTCCCTCGGTGCCAGAGCAGAAGAGGAGCTGCTCTTGTGCCTGGCAGTGCCCCAGTCCCCTGGAACTGAAGGTGTTGCTTCCTTCCTCTCCCCAGCCCAGAGCAGGATCCCATGCCTTAGGTCCTCTCTCCTGAGGGCCTGTGTCTCCTGGGCATTGCTCCTGGCAGCTCTCTCTGCTGGCTCTGACACAGCCTCTTGGGGACTGTGTTCCTCCCAGCAGCTCCTGGGGGGTCTTGGTGGGGTTCTGGCAATCATGGACCCGATAGGGATGCTTCCTCTGGTCACTCTGAGAGGGGCAGCCTAGTGCCAGGGTGTTTTACTTGGGCAAATTTACTCTTGCCCCCAGCAGCCTGATCTAGGGGAAGGTGTCTCTGCCCCTGTCAGGGGGTGGGACAGGATGGTCTCCAAGGTCCCTCCCAACTCACACCATTCTGGGATTCTGTGCTCTTCCAGAGGATCCACGGTCCTGTCATGGAGCTGTGTAGGGTCACTGTGCCCACAGAACCAGCAGTGCTGGAGCTGCTGACTGATGGAAGGGCTTGGAAACGAGCCAGTGCTGTGAGCAGGATTGGAAGTGCTGCCCAGGGCATCGTTCTGCCCTGCTCTGTCCCCTTGCTGGGACACTGAAGTAATTGAGTTTTCTCCAGCTTCCCCACCTCATTCTTAATTACAACAGTGAACAAGAGGACCAGACAGTAAAAGAGATAGGCAAGGGAGAGCTTAGAGAGCAAAGCTGAGAATTAAAAAAAAAAAAAGTTATGGATTCCTTAAGGTAGATTTTTTTTCACAGTGAAAGGTTTTCTATTAAAGAGATTGAGTTGGCATTGGATCTTTGCAGCAGAAATAAGTGCATGCAAAGGAATTTGTGTATCTCAAGAATCTCCAGTACAGCAGGAAGGGCCTTTGCTTTTCTGTTGCTTTCTTTAATACAAGAAAACTTGAATTTAAAAAATGGTGAAAAATTTAAAAAGCCAATCAACAGCAGCACAACTGTTGAAATGTTGGCAGATGCCTGTGGCACTTGTCTGTCACTGGGATCTGCTGTCCCCTCACACTGTACGGGACCTGCCCCTGTCCCCTCTGCTGTCACCTGTCCTCCTCCCTGGGGCCATTGCATCCATGTTTCAGCTCAAACCTCTGCGTGTTTCCTGAGCTGTGACCAAGGAGCAGCTGCTCCTGTGTCAGCAAATAACCAGCACATTGTCAAGGCAAGCTTCTCTGCTAAAAATGGCCTGGTTTGGAACGCAAAGTGCCCTTCTCAGAGGGTTTCCCACCTGATGACTTCTCCCTGTATTTGGGGCAGGTTTTGGCGTGGCCTGCCCGGTGGGGCTCTGTGGGTCCCTGGGCTGTGAGGGGCTGAGCCAGGCACCCCGAGCCTGCCTGGTTCCCTTTGTCACTGCAGGCACTGCTGGTGGCGCTGAGCCCCTCAGCCTGGGGATTTGGGCTCTCCAGAAATAAATTCTGAGGAAGAAGATGGCTTCTTGATCTGTTCAGAGTGAAACAAATGTTTAAAAACTCCCAGTGGCGTTTCCTGCCATCGTCTCTGTGTTTGTGTCTCACTTTCTCTCACCTCCTTGTGCAAACCCAAGGAGTGTTGAGCAGCAGGAGTGCCTGGGATGGTGTTTGGGTTCTCTGTGTCCCCTCTGTCCCCTCTTCCTCCTGTTCTGTCCTTCCTGCCAGCCCAGCTGGGGTCAGGGGCCGGGCTGGGACAGGGACAGGTCACACAGACACGTTCCTGTGCCACGGAGCTGGGAGAGGAGTGTGGGAATCTGAGATGCAGGGAGCTCCCAGAGCTCTGGGCCTGTGAGCCAAAGCTGAGAATGAAACCCAGGATTTGGTCTGAGACCTTGGGAGAGGCTCCCAAACTGAGGTGCTATGTGGTATTTTCTGAGGACCCCCTCTGAAGAAAGGAAATGATGAATCTGACTCCATGTTCTTAAACGATTATATTATATATATTATATTATATTATATTATATTATATTATATTATATTATATTATATATATTATATCATATTATATATTATATTATATTATATTATGCTATACTAAAGAATAGAGAAAAGGATACAGACAGAAGGCTAAAAGATACTAAAGAAAAGCTCCTGACTCCTTCCAGACTCCTGACACAGCCTGACTGTGATTGGTCATTAAGTCAAAACAATGAAACAATCACCTGTTGGATGAACAATCTCCAAACACATTCCAGAGCAGCAAAACACAGGAGAAGCAATCAGATAATTATTGTTTTCCTTTTTCTCTGAGGCTTCTCAGCTTCCCAGGAGAAAATCCTGGGCAAAGAGGATTTTTCAGATAATGTGACAGTGACAGTGCTGGAAGTGAGAATGTGGATTTATAGTTTAAAGCAGAGACACGTTGAGCTAAGGAAAGAAAGTTTGGAGTTTTAGAGTTTAAGATATAAAAATAAAAGTAGTTCCAGAGGCAAACAAGGAGTTTAGAATGCAGCACTGTGGGTTTGTGGGCCATAACATGAGTGGCTAAGAAAGCTCACACTGTAGCATGGGTCCATAAGACAGAATATTTGAGGATTGGGTCAAAACCATAAATATCCTTGTTGGCAGTGGTTTTTTGGTCAATAACTAATTAAAAAGTCTTGTAACTGAGGGTCTTGTGACCTTCTGGGCCATGCAGTGAAGATGTGAGCTGAACTCACCCTTCCTGCCTGTGTAGAAGATAAGAAAATAAACCAAAAATAAACCAAAAATAAACCACACCATCCAAACCAACTCAGAGGTCCTGTCTCTAACTTACTCAGAACTCCCCACGAGTGAAATATCAGAGATGAGGAGCAGTGATGTATTTTTAAAGAGGACATTCTGTGGAGGACAAAGTGTCTCTCCCTCTCTGCTTTGATTTCTGGGCATAATTTGAAGATAACTCAATTATCTGCAGTAAAGTCATGCTGATTTACTTGAGGTAAGAGTTTGAGGTTCCTTGTTTTGTTTCTACAAGCATTTCCCTGCACAATGCTGCTCTGCCTCCTCTTGTGAGAGGAAAACTGTGTAATTCTCCTGATATTAATTAAGATAAGAGACAATTATGCCAAAATGTATTAAAAGGGAAATAAATAAGTGTGAAACATGCCCAAGCTCCACATGACAGTCCCTGGCCTGGCAGCCCAGGCAGGGGCCTCTGTGGGAGCAGCTGTGGGGCTGAGGGGGGACCTGGCTGTGGTGCCACTTGGATCCACCTGGGCTTGGTTTTCCTTTGAGGATGGTGCTGTTTGGGGAAGGGTCACACAGGAGGGCATGCAGGGAGCAGCTGTGCTGGGGCACCATGAGCTGAGGTGGGTCTGTGCATGGCCAAGTGGGGCACCATGTGGGCTCCATCTCCTCGTGGTGGGAGCACTGGGGGTGAGGAGATGCTGTGTGCCAGAGCTGTGTGCTGTGCTGTGTGCCAGAGCTGTGTGCTGTGCTGTGTGCCGGAGCTGTGTGACAGAGCTGTGTGTGCTGTACTGTGTGCTGGAGCTGTGTGACAGAGCTGTGTGTGCTGTGCTGTGTGCTGTGCTGTGTGCCGGAGCTGTGTGTGCTGTGTGCCGGAGCTGTGTGCTGTGCTGTGTGCTGTGTTGTGTGCCAGAGCTGTGTGCTGTGCTGTGTGCTGTGCTGTGTGCCGGAGCTGTGTGCCAGAGCTGTGTGCCAGAGCTGTGTGCTGTGCTGTGTGCTGTGCTGTGTGCCAGAGCTGTGTGCCAGAGCTGTGTGCTGTGCTGTGTGCTGTGCTGTGTGCCAGAGCTGTGTGCTGTGCTGTGTGCTGTGCTGTGTGCTGTGCTGTGTGCTGTGCTGTGTGCCGGAGCTGTGTGCCAGAGCTGTGTGCTGGAGCTGTGTGACAGAGCTGTGTGTGCTGTGTGCCAGAGCTGTGTGCTGATCCTGTGTGCTGTGCTGTGTGCCAGAGCTGTGTGCTGGAGCTGTGTGCTGTGCTGTGTGCTGGAGCTGTGTGACAGAGCTGTGTGCTGTGCTGTGTGCTGTGCTGTGTGCCAGAGCTGTGTGACAGAGCTGTGTGTGCTGTGTGCCGGAGCTGTGTGCTGTGCTGTGTGCCGGAGCTGTGTGACAGAGCTGTGTGTGCTGTGTGCCGGAGCTGTGTGCCAGAGCTGTGTGCTGTGCTGTGTGCCGGAGCTGTGTGACAGAGCTGTGTGCTGTGTGCTGTGTGCCAGCGCTGTGTGTGCTGTGTGCTGTGTGCCAGAGCTGTGTGTGCTGTGTGCCAGAGCTGTGTGCCAGAGCTGTGTGTGCTGTGTGACAGAGCTGTGTGTGCTGTGTGCCAGAGCTGTGTGCTGATCCTGTGTGCTGGAGCTGTGCTCTGGAACTGTGTGCTGTGTGACAGTTCTGAGTGCTGGAGCTGTGTGACAGTTCTGAGTGACAGAGCTGTGTGCTGGAGCTGTGTGACAGTTCTGAGTGACAGAGCTGTGTGCTGGAGCTGTGTGCTGGAGTTGTGTGCTGGAGCTGTGTGCTGATCCTGTGTGCTGTCTCTGGAGCTGTGTGACAGTTCTGAGTGCTGACCCTGTGTGCTGACCCAGTGTGCTGATCCTGTGTGCTGACCCTGTGTGCTGACCCTGTGTGCTGATCCTGTGCTCTGGAGCTCTGTGCTGACCCTGTGTGCTGACCCAGTGTGCTGATCCTGTGTGCTGCTCCTGTGTGCTGATGCTGTGTGCTGATGCTGTGCTCTGGAGCTCTGTGCTGACCCTGTGTTCTGATCCTGTGCTCTGGAGCTCTGTGCTGACCCTGTGTGCTGACCCTGTGTGCTGATGCTGTGCCAGTGCTGCCCCCGATGCTCAGAGCAGGGCTCCTGCTGCTGCCTTGCCATGCAGGCGCTGGGCAGGGCAGCGCAAGGGCAGGGGGAAGGTGCTGACCCTGCAGGCTCCATCCCAAGCTCCATTCCTGACCAGAAGGGCTGCAGGAGGCGGTGTTGGAGCTGGCGGTGCCCAGGGTGAGCTGCAGTGCTGGGTTCCCTTTTGCTGAAGGGTGAAGGATTCTGGTGTCCCACGTGGGCACACTGCAGGCTGCTGGGCAGTCTCAGCCAGTGCTGCCTGCACCTGGTGGGTGTGACTCAGGAGTTGGTTCAGAGCACAGCGCTGCTCCTGTGAGCCATGGGGAGTCGATGTGGGAAAAGGTGGTCAGGACCTCCCAAGATCTCTGCCTTCTCCAGGCCCCTGCTGGAATGCCAGATGAAGGCTCCTCCAGCAGGGTTGCAGGCATGTAGCGTGATGGGCAGAGCCTGGCATGGTCCTCAGCAGCTCCTGCACAGCTGGCCACAGCTGGACTGTGGTGTGAGCAGTGGCTGCAGGTGTGCAGCCCTTGTGAGGCATTGCTGCAGGACCAGCCCCAGCTGTGCAGCTGGATTTGGGGTGTGGGTGGCCATCTGTTGGCATCCATTCTTGAGTTCCGTGGAAATCTTGCCATAGCAGCACAATTGATCAAGTTTTGAAGCAGCAATTAAATCTAAATTTCTTTGCCAAAGCCTTAAGTATGTCTCTTATCTGAAATGCTCAGACTCTGCTGAGTGAAGAACATTAGGACCAAGAGACCCATTAAATTTTCTGGCACAGACAAAGGAGATAAATCCTGCAAACTGATGGGATCGCATGTGGCAGATCTGATGGTGTCTGCTTCATGCACTGAGATGTAGAGGAGGAAAATTACCTTCAGAATAATTTCTGTGGACTAGAAGTTTTGGAAGTGGCTGTCTTTGCTTTTTCCAGGAATCTATGTAAAGCAGTTTTGATCTTGTCCAGCTGAAGGGAAACCAGTTTTATTTGCTGGTGTTACTTTTTCTGTCCCACAAGATGTTGGGAGCAGAGGAAGGGACACAGTGGCACTGTGTCAGCCCTGGCCTGAGCAGTTCACACCATCTCTGGTCAGCTGTTCACAGGCTTTTCACAACTGTCATTCTGATGTAGGTGAGGTCACAGACAGTCGTGGTTCAGCTTCTCCTGGTGGCAGTGATGCTGTCCCCCGCTAATCCATGCACGTCTGGGAGCTGTGGTCCATTAATGGGAGTAGCTCAGCTCTGAGCTGTGCTCTCTAGCCAGAGCTTCCATGCCAACAACTGCAAACACCAGTGCCAGCATTGCCCCAGTGGCCCTGGCTGCAGCCCTTAGTAATGTGAGGTGACAGGGGGTGGAGAAGTGGCTAATTAACAGATGAAATAATGAGGCACTTGCTCGTTAGTGTCCTGGTAGCACCCTGTTTAAAGCTGTGGGTGGGGAGCACCTGCTGGGAGCCAGCAGCACTGGGCAGGGGCTGCGGGGGCTGCAGGGGGGTGCAGGGGCTGTGGGGGCTGCAGGGGGGTGCAGGGGCTGCAGGGGCTGCAGGGGCCGAGTTTCTGCTGCAGCTGCCCTTTGACCACCCTCTCACAGCCCACATCCTGCCAGAGCACTGAATTACAGAACCATCAGGGCTGCAGGAGCTTCCCAAGAGCCTCGAGTCCTGTCCCCAGCCCAGAGCTCTGAGTGCCACCTCCAGGAATTCCTGGGACACCTCCAGGGATGGGCACTCCCAGCCTCCCTGGGCCCCTTGTCAGTGACTGACAACCCTTTCCATGAAGAAATTCTTCCTATGCCCAAGCGGTTTAATTCTTTGCTCCACTGCCCAGAAATGCATCTGCACACTGAGGGTCTTTTTTTGTGCCTAAATATCTGTATTCTGAGATTGGTGGAGGTTTTCTAATGAACATGTTCAGCATCCTTGGGTCAGGTACCAGTAGCAGGAGGAGAACTACACCTGAGATACAAACACAAGCCTGTTACAGGGCTGCACCTCACAAAGCAAAGCAGGAAATACTTTGGGGCGATACAAAAGTTTTCTGTGATTATTTGTTTGCCATTTGCAAAGGAGTAGCGAAGTGCAAACTCATGGCAGCTGTTTTGTACTGCTGCAGGAGCTAAGAAAAAGGTTAAAAAGTGACAGTTTAAGTAAGGCAGTTTAAAAGTGGCAGAGCTGGATAACTGGTACCCAGGAGTATTAAAATAATTGGCCGAGGATCTCCCTGAGACAGTAATGGTTTATTTTTAACAAATCCTGAAATGCTGGAGATGAACCAGAGGCATGGGAAAAGGCTAATGAAAATTGATAGAAAAATTAAATATGATTTGGTCTAGGGGGAATTGTGCCATCTGCTCCTCCTGGGCTGGATCCCTCTCCCACTCCCCTCCCTCACTGTTTCCACCACTGGCTCTTCCTGCATTCCTGGACAATGAAGCAGGGACATCTCCTGTCCTTGCTGCTGCTGTTGGGCGCTGCTGGGACAGCCCGGCCGTGCTCAGCCTCTCTCCCAGCCCGTCCTGGCCCGTTTGGTGCTGATGCCATCAGAGGCTGTGTGACAGATGCTGCTCCTGGAGCCTGGTTCCGTGGCAGTCCCACAGCCTCTGCCACCTGCACCAGCCCCTGGTGTGCCCAGCCTGGGGTGCCAGCTGGACAGCTGTGGGATGTGACCGTGTGATGGGTGCTGACCCAGCAAATGACCAGTCCCTGTCCCTGAGCGTGGGGACACCAGGGCCAGGTGGGTGTTCCTGATCCTGACTCACCAACCCCCATTGCAGGGCTGTGCATTTCACAGGAGTCTGAGGTTCTCCTGTCTCCATCCCACCCAGCACAGCTTTCCCTACACGTTTCCTTGTACATGGAGGCCTCATTCCATCTCCAGCTGTGGCTGCAGCTGAGCAGCCCTGTGCCTGAGCCTGTCCTGTCCTTGGCCAGGATCCCTGGGGCAGTGCCTGAGCTTCACTTCACCTTCCTTTACTCCTGTCCTCCCCTGACTCTGCTGCTGATCCCAGTTTGCTGTCTGTCCTGCTGCCAGGCTCTGTAACATTTCCTGCAGCTTATCATTACCTTCTTCTGTTCTTATTCCCTATATCAGGAAACCATAAATATGTATTTTAGAGCCGTCAGTTTTTTCGAGCGTGTGGAGTGCTGCCTCCTGAAAAATCCCAGCAGCAGATTTTGAGCCAAAGGGAAGATTGCAAAAATAGTTTCTCCCTTATGGCACATTGAAAGTTTCCCTTTTAGGCGAAATTGCCCAACCCTGACAGATGTATCTGAAGTTTTTAAAAATATGAGTCCCAGTATTTCACTTAAACTGTCATTCTTGGTAAAGGAAAATATTCCTTTTGGTATGGCCATTGATTTCCTTTGGATCTAAATGGGGGCTGAGGTCTGTCGGGTTCCTGCTGCAGCTCTGTGGTCAGTGAGCTCCGTGCAGGTGCTGAGCAGCTGTTGCAGGCTGGCTCTGTGCTCAGACTCTGCCCGGAGCTGCTGGGGCAGCTGCAGGGGCTGCCCAGAGCCTGTCCCCTGCCTGTGCTGGGCTCAGACTCTGCCCGGAGCTGCTGGGGCAGCTGCAGGGGCTGCCCAGATCCTGTCCCCTGCCTGTGCTGGGCTCAGATTCTGCCCTGAGCTGCTGGGGCAGCTGCAGGGAGTGCCCAGAGCCTGTCCCCTGCCTGTGCTGGGCTCAGATTCTGCCCTGAGCTGCTGGGGCAGCTGCAGGGAGTGCCCAGAGCCTGTCCCCTGCCTGTGCTGGGCTCAGACTCTGCCCTGAGCTGCTGGGGCAGCTGCAGGGGCTGCCCAGAGCCTGTCCCCTGCCTGTGCTGGGCTCTGAGCCCCATCAGCACGGACATGCAGAGCGTGCAGGGAGAGAGAGGAGGGGGTTCTGCCCCTCTTGGTGGGGACTGACCCCTGCTTCTGTCACAGCCTCCAGCTGAGAGGAGGCAGCCACTGCTCCTGCCTCACCCCGTGTCCCCAGAGTGCCACAGAACAGGGCCCTGGGGTAGGGCACATGCCGCTCCTCCTGCCTGCTGCATGGCCAGCCCGAGGGGACAGCCTGGGGACAGGGGCTGGCCCTGCCCTGGCCCTGCTCCTGGTGCTCTGGGTGCTGGACACAACCTGTGGGTGGTGGTGGAAGGGCTTGGAATGTTCTCTGGGTTGGGGGAGAGCCTCTGGAGGGGCTCGCCTGTGGGGCAGTGTCACCTCACGTCACCCTTGGGGAGCTCCCTGCTGGGACACAGTGCCCTGGTCACCCTTGGGGAGATCTGGTCACCCTTGGGGAGCTCTGGTCACCCTTGGGGAGCTCTGGTCACCCTTGGGGAGATCTGATCACCCTTGGGGAGCTCTGGTCACCCTTGGGGAGCTCTGGTCACCCTTGGGGAGATCTGATCACCCTTGGGGAGATCTGGTCACCCTTGGGGAGCTCCCTGCTGTGGCACAGGGTGCTCTGGCTGTGGCACCGTGCTGTGGGACACTGGGGGCTGCAGCAGCAGTAGCAGCAGCTTTGGGGTGCCCAGTCCCAGGGCAGGGCAGTGGGTTCTGCTGGGCTCCCTCTCTGGGCTGCTCTCAGCTTTAGCCTCGGTCTTTTAAACGTTCCACAGCATGCCAGGGGCCACGCAGCCAGTGCCTGTCCTGCCAGGCTGGATTGCCTGGCTTTCCAGACGAGATAACTCAGTGGATTAATTAGATAGTGAAGTGCTAATAGCGATTGAAAAGAGATGTGCTTGCTGTGTGCCCCGAGTTTGGATTTATTACTACTACTTTCTGTATGGCCTATTAATTTTTGATGACTTTAGATAAATTGCATTCAGCCTGAAATAAATTAAAATAAGTGCATATAAATCATGTTCTATTCTTGGCTTCTGCAAAACAAATTTCCATTTCATCTCTTGTTGTCCTTCCTTTATTACATGTATCCTGCCGGCGCGTGTCACCCGTTATTGTGATGGAAATGTTTTATCTCCTTGAGATTCCCGGGGTTTGCCTTTGAAGTGTCAGGGCTGCTGTAGACATGGCACATCTTAGATCATCTCAGTAGCTAATTTGGCCACATCTGTTTGATTTACCAGTTAACAAGCCAGACCTAAACACTAAATAGGTGTTCTTCCATGAGAGCGATCTACAGTTTGTACCCAGTACTCCTTGACATTAAATTAAACTTTAGAACTCAAAATCCGGCTTGTTTTATGACTCACATCCTCAAGTGATGTTCAGGCAAGTGTAGAGACAACCCTAATAAACGCCTGGTTTTAGATAGTGTTTAATTTACTATATGTTTATGTAAGGTACAGTGACTAAGAACAGAACTGGCCTCAGTTAATGCTGTGACAATTGCAGGATATTATTACACAGATAATAAATGTCCATCTGGAGTAAATCATTGTTAGTTTACTTTTCATTTAATTTGGTGGGCTGTGCAGAAGCAAGGCCATGGAAGAAATAAGTTATTTTTACAGTGCTTGATAAAACCTGCAGACTGTTGAGGCTCGGCAATCTGCTTATGGTTAATCCCCATTTTCTCCGGTGTGTCGTGCTGCAGTGTCACCCTTCACAGTGTTGGTTCCTCTGCTTCTGATTGCCCCCAGTTAAACTGTGTGTGCCTGGTGGGCATGCTGGGTTTGCCCACAGTGCCTGGCTCCCTCTCCCAGTGCCCACTGGGGAATGAGAGTGTTGGTGCTTTAAAATGGTGGCATTTGTTGGCAAAGGAAACCTTAAGAACAATTTTATTCACAGACTCACAGAATCCCAGAATGGTTTGGTTGGGAAGGGGCCCTTAAAGTCCATCTTGTTCGATTCCTCTGGCATGGGCAAGGACACTTTCCACTAGACCAGCTTGCTCCAAGTCCTGCCCAATCTCGCCTTGAACAGTTCTGGGGATGAGGCATCAATTACCTCATTTTCCACTGTTACATATTCATCACAGCAATAAGTTACAAATGGCCAGTGCTGGGTATGCTGTGCTGCTGTGGGGGGGTGTCAGGATGGAGTCCCAGGGAGTTGTGTACCCACTTGTGTGTCCTGGGGCCTGTGTGCTCACCATTTCTAGAGCCACTCTCCTGTGCCCCCCTGGCTCCCCTCAGCCCCTCTGGCAGCCTCACACAGCTCTGTGCTGTGGTCAGCACTGGAGGGAAGGGATGGCATCCAGGGACTGGAACAGGCTGCAGAGGTGGCAGTGGGTGAGGCTCAGCACTGCTGAGCTGGGCTCAGTGTGGGCTCAGTGCTGGGCTCAGAGCTGGGCTCAGAGCTGGGCTCAGTGTGGGCTCAGTGCTGGGCTCAGTGCTGGGTTCAGTGCTGGGCTCAGTGTGGGCTCAGTGCTGGGCTCAGAGCTGGGCTCAGAGCTGGGCTCAGTGCTGGGCTCAGTGTGGGCTCAGTGCTGGGCTCAGTGCTGGGCTCAGTGCTGGGCTCAGGGCTGGGCTCAGAGCTGGGCTCAGTGCTGGGCTCAGTGTGGGCTCAGTGCTGGGCTCAGTGTGGGCTCAGTGCTGGGCTCAGAGCTGGGCTCAGTGCTTGGCTCAGTGTGGGCTCAGTGCTGGGCTCAGTGCTGGGCTCAGAGCTGGGCTCAGTGCTGGGCTCAGTGCTGGGCTCAGTGCTGGGCTCAGAGCTGGGCTCAGTGCTGGGTGCAGAGCTGGGCTCAGTGTGGGCTCAGTGTGGGCTCAGTGCTGGGCTCAGAGCTGGGCTCAGTGCTGGGCTCAGTGCTGGGCTCAGTGCTGGGCTCAGTGTGGGCTCAGAGCTGGGCTCAGTGCTGGGCTCAGAGCTGGGCTCAGTGCTGGGCTCAGAGCTGGGCTCAGAGCTGGGCTCAGTGCTGGGCTCAGTGCTGGGCTCAGTGCTGGGCTCAGTGTGGGCTCAGAGCTGGGCTCAGTGCTGGGCTCAGAGCTGGGCTCAGTGCTGGGCTCAGTGCTGGGCTCAGTGCTGGGCTCAGTGCTGGGCTCAGTGTGGGCTCAGTGCTGGGCTCAGTGCTGGGTTCAGAGCTGGGCTCAGTGTGGGCTCAGTGCTGGGCTCAGAGCTGGGCTCAGTGCTGGGCTCAGTGCTGGGCTCAGTGTGGGCTCAGTGCTGGGCTCAGTGCTGGGTTCAGAGCTGGGCTCAGTGCTGGGCTCAGTGCTGGGCTCAGTGCTGGGCTCAGTGCTGGGCTCAGTGCTGGGCTCAGTGTGGGCTCAGTGCTGGGCTCAGTGCTGGGCTCAGTGCTGGGCTCAGTGTGGGCTCAGTGCTGGGCTCAGTGCTGGGCTCAGTGTGGGCTCAGTGCTGGGCTCAGTGCTGGGTTCAGAGCTGGGCTCAGTGCTGGGCTCAGGGCTGGGTTCAGAGCTGGGCTCAGAGCTGGGCTCAGTGCTTGGCTCAGTGCTTGGCTCAGGGCTGGGCTCAGGGCTGGGCTCAGCGCTGGGCTCAGAGCTGGGCTCAGTGCTGGGCTCAGTGCTGGGCTCAGAGCTGGGCTCAGTGCTGGGCTCAGTGTGGGCTCAGTGCTGGGCTCAGAGCTGGGCTCAGTGTGGGCTCAGTGTGGGCTCAGTGCTGGGCTCAGTGCTGGGCTCAGTGCTGGGCTCAGTGTGGGCTCAGTGCTGGGCTCAGTGCTGGGCTCAGTGCTGGGTTCAGTGCTGGGTTCAGTGCTGGGCTCACTGCTGGGCTCAGAGCTGGGTTCAGTGCTGGGTTCAGTGCTGGGCTCACTGCTGGGCTCAGAGCTGGGCTCAGTGCTGGGCTCAGCGCTGGGCTCACTGCTGGGCTCAGTGTGGGCTCAGTGTGGGCTCACTGCTGGGTTCAGGGCCCTCTCCCCGTCCCTGGAGCAGCAGCAGGTGCCCCCAGCCTGGGTGTTTCCTCACGCACAGCTATTAATACCTCACCGAGCTGCAGTCGTGCTGTGCTCTGCTGCTTGACTCATCCCCTGGATCACTCTGGGCTCTGTCTGAGGTGCCAGAGCCTCAGTGAGCTGCCTGCACTGCAGCCCTGCAGTGAGGGAGCCCCTGTGCTCTGCTCCCTCAGCCTTTGCCCCAGGGCACAGCATGGCAGCAGCCCTCAGTGTGGCTGTGGGGCTGTGCCAGCAGCAGGTGGGCAGGAGCAGCGCTGGAGGGTGCAGGAGCAGTGCTGGAGGGCGCAGGAGCAGCGCTGGAGGGTGCAGGAGCAGTGCTGGAGGGCGCAGGAGCAGTGCTGGAGGGTGCTGGAGCAGTGCTGGAGGGTGCAGGAGCAGTGCTGGAGGGTGCTGGAGCAGTGCTGGAGGGCGCAGGAGCAGTACTAGAGGGTGCAGGAGCAGTGCTGGAGGGTGCAGGAGCAGTGCTGGAGGGTTCAGGAGCAGTACTAGAGGGTGCTGGAGCAGTGCTGGAGGGTTCAGGAGCAGTGCTGGAGGGCGCTGGAGCAGTGCTGGAGGGTGCAGGAGGACACTGGCAGTGCACTGGAGCAGTGCTGGAGGGTGCAGGAGCAGTGCTGGAGGGCGCAGGAGCAGTGCTGGAGGGCGCAGGAGCAGTGCTGGAGGGCGCAGGAGGGCACTGGCAGTGCACTGGAAGTGCTGCCCACCCTGTCTGCTGCTGTCAGTGCCCGGCAGACAGCGGTGCTGGCTGTGCTGTGTGCTCAGAGCTGCTCCCTGGGACATGTGGGGTGTGACAGGGAGCAGAGTGAGGAGGGAGAGCACTGAAATCCCTGGGAATGCCATGTCTGCAGCCCTGGCTGGGCTGACCCCAGGGTCACTGCCCCAGGGTCATTGCCCCAGGGTCACTGTGCCAGGGGTCACTGTGCCAGGGTCACTGTCCCAGGGTCATTGCCCCAGGGTCACTGTGCCAGGGTCACTGTGCCAGGGTCACTGTGCCAGGGTCATTGCCCCAAGGTCACTGTCCCAGGGTCACTGTGCCAGGGTCACTGTGCCAGGGTCCCTGTCCCAGGGTCACCATCCCAGGGTCACTGTGCCAGGGTCATTGCCCCAGGGTCACTGTGCCAGGGTCACTGTGCCAGGGTCACTGTGCCAGGGTCACTGTCCCAGGGTCATTGCCCCAGGGTCACTGTGCCAGGGTCACTGTGCCAGGGTCCCTGTCCCAGCAGCCAGCAGTGCTGGAGGCAGGGCCAGGTCCAGGCTGGTGCTGGCACTCTCTGCCCTGAGTGCAGCCATCCTGACACTGCCCATCCCTCCTGGGAAGGCTCCAGCATCCCTGTGAAATGCAGGGCACGGGGTGCTGTGTCAGCAGCAGTGAAGGGACAATGCCCAGGATGTGCCCATGTCCCTGCTGCAAACACTTTGGCTGTGACATGTGCACTGCTGCAGGAACCCCGTGGGGCTTTTACCTTTCTGAGCCCTTGGCATTGTTGGTGCTGTCTGCTGCAGACAATGTGGAGCAATTCTAAAATAAAGTGCTTTAAAAAAAGGATATTCTATTTTTCTCCTCGATTTCTGAACTTTATGGGCATGTTTTTAAGCTGCGTATTGCAAGGGCAAGTGCTGAAGCTGCTTGTTGTGTAGACAACAGGGGAAACCCAGCACAAGCCCAGAACTGGGGCTGTTGAGGAGGGAACATGCATTGTGTCAGGAGAGGCATTATCCCTGTGTGAGCTGGCAGCGCTGCCCCTGGCCTTCACTTTGGGCCCCTTGCTCCTGTTTCTGAGGTTCCCAGGGCTCTGAGGGGTTGTGGCTGTGGGAAGCCCTCTAACTGGAACCAGGTTCAGGATTTCCCAGACTCATGGCTCCCCGTGGGGATTCACCTCTCCAGTCCTATAGCAAGGGTCAAACGTGGTGGCCTTGGGGTGCTGGCTGGTGCTCCTGGCTGGTGCTCCTGGCCAGCTCAGCACTGTGTGGCTATCACAGCCCCCAAAGCAAACCTCTGGGTGAGTTTCTTTGATTCAAATGGTTTTTTTCTCAGGTACTTTGTTTCCAATTCAGCAAAATCTCCGACCTGTTTGCGAACCGCTGACCTTGGTGAAACTGAAGCTCCTTGTTCTCCATTTCACTGGTCCCAGCAGCTGGAATGCCGCAGATCCCAGAATCTCCTTTCACATTCCACATTCTGGCATGGCTGGGGGGTGCCTGTGGTGGCTGGTGCTGTGATTTCCCTTCCTCCATCCCCAGCAGATGAACATCATCATCTTCCAGACTATTTTTTCCTCCATCACGAAACTGAATTTGCAAAGACCGTGAGAACCCTGGGTGGATTCCTTCCCACCCATCCTTCTGGAGGGGTGGGGAGGGCAGCCAGTAGCCCTGTTGTGGCCTCAGCAGTGACAGAGGATGTCTGAGGCAGGCCCTGAGCTGGCAGCTGCCCCAGCAGCTCCTGGTGTGCACCCTGGGCATCCCTGGCATGCTGGCCATGCAAACCAGAACTGGATGTTGTTTGCTAATTAATGGCTCTCATGGATTCTTCTGCTCCCATGTGTTGTGTGATCCACAATGTGTAAATGACCCTTTGGAGCACTGGGCACACTGGCAGATGCTGCAGTTCATGTCCCAAAAAGGAGGAGGCAAAGCCCCCAGGATGCAGCATGCTGGGCACAAGGAGCCATCAGATTATGTGGCATTTCAGTCCTGGGTTCCTTGGATCCATTCCAGGCAGGAATTTCCAATTCATTAGCACTTCCCCTGACCTCTGTGTGCTGCTGGAACAGGTGGGCAGCTATTCCCACAGCCTGCAGCTGACTGGGTGCCAGGCTGTGCCTGCTGCCGCCCTGGCAGTGCTGCTGGGGGCTCAGAACAGCTGTGCCCACCGGCACAGCTGGGCTTACTCTGCCCATCTCCAACACCTGTCACAGCTCTGTGGTGGCAGTCTGCCCTCAGGAGGTGCTGCCCAGAGGGTCTGTGTGTGCCCAGGATGCACCAGGGGCTTTGGGGGGTCCCCCAGGAGCGGGTGGCTCCTCTGGAAGCTGTGGAGATCCTCTAGAGGGTCTCACAGAGCCTTGTGTGGGGCTGGAGCTGCAGTGTCCCCGAACTGTCCATACACCCTGCCCGTGTGTGGGCTCGGTCCCAGGCCAGCTCAGGGCTCCTGCTCGGTGCAGGGATGGCTGTTCTGCAGCTGCCAGGCCTGGGCTGGCATGAGCCTGGCATCCCTGGGGAGGGAGCTGGGCTGGCCTGGAATGGGGGTCTGTGTTCCATGGATGGGCTGGAATGGAATGGGGGTCTGTGTTCCATGGATGGAATGGGATGGGATGGGATGGGATGGGATGGGATGGGATGGAATGGAATGGAATGGAACGGTATAGAATGGAGGTCTGTGTTCCAGAGCTGGGATGGGCTGGAATGGAGGTGTGTGTTCCATAGCTGGGATGGAGGTGTGTGTTCCAGGGCTGGGATGGAGGTGTGTGTTCCATAGCTGGGATGGAGGTGTGTGTTCCAGGGCTGGAATGGAGGTGTGTGTTCCAGGGCTGGAATGGAGGTGTGTGTTCCATAGCTGGAATGGAGGTGTGTGTTCCATAGCTGGAATGGAGGTGTGTGTTCCATAGCTGGAATGGAGGTGTGTGTTCCATGGCTGGAATGGAGGTGTGTGTTCCATAGCTGGGATGGAGGTGTGTGTTCCATAGCTGGAATGGAGGTGTGTGTTCCATTGCTGGAATGGAGGTGTGTGTTCCATAGCTGGGATGGAGGTGTGTGTTCCATAGCTGGAATGGAGGTGTGTGTTCCATAGCTGGGATGGAGGTGTGTGTTCCAGGGCTGGGATGGAGGTGTGTGTTCCAGGGCTGGGATGGAGGTGTGTGTTCCATAGCTGGGATGGAGGTGTGTGTTCCATAGCTGGGATGGAGGTGTGTGTTCCAGGGCTGGAATGGAGGTGTGTGTTCCATAGCTGGAATGGAGGTGTGTGTTCCATAGCTGGAATGGAGGTGTGTGTTCCATAGCTGGAATGGAGGTGTGTGTTCCATAGCTGGGATGGAGGTGTGTGTTCCATAGCTGGGATGGAGGTGTGTGTTCCATAGCTGGAATTGAGGTGTGTGTTCCATAGCTGGAATGGAGGTGTGTGTTCCATAGCTGGGATGGAGGTGTGTGTTCCATAGCTGGAATGGAGGTGTGTGTTCCAGGGCTGGAATGGAGGTGTGTGTTCCATAGCTGGAATGGAGGTGTGTGTTCCAGGGCTGGAATGGAGGTGTGTGTTCCAGGGCTGGAATGGAGGTGTGTGTTCCAGGGCTGGAATGGAGGTGTGTGTTCCATAGCTGGGTTGGAGGTGTGTGTTCCATGGCTGGGTTGGAGGTGTGTGTTCCAGGGCTGGAATGGAGGTGTGTGTTCCATAGCTGGAATGGAGGTGTGTGTTCCATAGCTGGGATGGAGGTGTGTGTTCCATAGCTGGGATGGAGGTGTGTGTTCCATAGCTGGAATTGAGGTGTGTGTTCCATAGCTGGAATGGAGGTGTGTGTTCCATAGCTGGGATGGAGGTGTGTGTTCCATAGCTGGAATGGAGGTGTGTGTTCCAGGGCTGGAATGGAGGTGTGTGTTCCATAGCTGGAATGGAGGTGTGTGTTCCAGGGCTGGAATGGAGGTGTGTGTTCCATTGCTGGAATGGAGGTGTGTGTTCCAGGGCTGGAATGGAGGTGTGTGTTCCATAGCTGGAATGGAGGTGTGTGTTCCATAGCTGGAATGGAGGTGTGTGTTCCATAGCTGGAATGGAGGTGTGTGTTCCATAGCTGGAATGGACGTGTGTGTGTTCCATAGCTGGAATGGAGGTGTGTGTTCCACAGCTGGAATGGAGGTGTGTGTTCCATAGCTGGAATGGAGGTGTGTGTTCCAGAGCTGGAATGGAGGTGTGTGTTCCATAGCTGGAATGGAGGTGTGTGTTCCAGAGCTGGAATGGAGGTGTGTGTTCCAGGGCTGGGATGGAGGTGTGTGTTCCATAGCTGGAATGGAGGTGTGTGTTCCAGGGCTGGGATGGAGGTGTGTGTTCCATAGCTGGAATGGAGGTGTGTGTTCCAGGGCTGGAATGGAGGTGTGTGTTCCATAGCTGGAATGGAGGTGTGTGTTCCATAGCTGGGTTGGAGGTGTGTGTTCCAGGGCTGGAATGGAGGTGTGTGTTCCATAGCTGGAATGGAGGTGTGTGTTCCAGGGCTGGAATGGAGGTGGTGTGAAGGCCAGAAGACCTGTGGGAAACACCTGGCAGGGGAAGGACCATGGGAGTGTCACCCAGTGTGTGGGGATGTCCCACCTGAGAGTGGCCAGGGGAAGGTGGGCAGGGGTGGCAGCGCTGGAGGGGTCCCTGCCTCCGTGAGCCCTGCCCCTGCCCAACACTGTCAGGTCTGCTCCATACCTGAGAAATGGTGGGGGGAAAGTCTTCCTGTGCTCAGAGACAGGAGCAGAGTCTGGGGACTCCAGTCCATCCCCTCCAGCCAATGGGGGAACAGGGGGGCTCCAGCCCCTGCAGTGTGCTGGGGCTCACAGGTTCCTGATGGGGGAACAGGGGGGCTCCCAACCCCTGCAGTGTGCTGGGGCTCACAGGTTCCTGATGGGGGTACAGGGGGGCTCCCAACCCCTGCAGTGTGCTGGGGCTCACAGGTTCCTGATGGGGGTACAGGGGGGCTCCCACAGTGTGCTGGGGCTCACAGGTTCCTTATGGGGGTACAGGGGGGCTCCCAGCTCCCACAGTGTGCTGGGGCTCACAGGTTCCTGGCTCTTTGGAGACACAGTTCCCACTCTGTGTGACCATGCAGCCCGCAGCAACTCCAACTTAGGTTTTGTAGACAGATGAATAACTCAAAATGATCAAATGTAGCAACAGAATGGATGTAAAGAGCAGTATATGTGAGGGGCTTTTTTTGTGAATCACAAATGTCACATGAAGAGCTTGCTACCCTTGTCCTGTTGCAGGAGTAAACGAGCAGTGCCCACCTGCCCAGGAAGCTGGCATTTGTTTTATGTATGAAGGCAGTTTCCTTTCTGTTTTGTTATCTTTCAAGCAGGTAATGAGAATCACATATTGCTTTCATTAGTCCAAAAGGTATTTTCTGCAATGAGCTCTTAGCCATGTCAGCACTGCTATCTCTATAAAATTATCTTTGTGGGGGATGAGGTGTGCTGGGAGAGGAGGGGACACACGTCCAGGCTGACTTGCAGCAGGTGTGGTTTTTGATGGCTGTCCTCCTAAGCCACCAGCTGCTGCAGTTGGTGTCTAGAATGTCTCAGTGGTGGGGCACCGAGCACTCTGGGAGGAAATGCTCTGTGTTTTTTCAGCGAGGAGGTGAAATGTTTCCCTGCAGCAAGGGATGATGCCCATGGGGAGGATGGGCTCTCCCCATCCCTGCACAGCCTGGGGCACCAGCTGCCTCATGCAGATCCAGGTGTGGCTTTGCTGTTTCCATCACTTGAGGCATCCAGATGCCAGATCCTCACTGGGCCTCGTTGCAGTCAGGGCTGGGGGGTGCTCAGCACTCTGATCACCAGCACCTCTCCAAAAGCACCCCAGGCTCTGAGGGCTCAGTCCCTCCTCCTGGTTCAGTGTCACTGCAGATGTGTGTGGGGTGCACTCACCTCCCTGCCCAGGTCACTGAGAGGGTCACAGGAGTGTCCCTGAACCCAGGTCATGGGGCACAGTGCTGGTGACTGGCCTTGCCAGGGGGCTGCTCTTGCCCCATTTACTGCAGCCCTTTGAGCCTGATGTTCACTGATGGCATTGCATCCAGCCCTGGCCATGTGCTGGGCATTGGACCTGAGGATATTGGCAGAGACAATATCCAAAACTCTTAACATCCAAAACCCCACCTCTGCTAGGTAACTTTGTGGTAACCTTGTCATCCCAGCTGTTGTTTAGGTCATTTCATCTTGTAGTGGTGTTTCCAAACTCATGAACTTGCTGCTTTGGGTTCAGGCTTGTGTTAGTCTTGGGTAGCTGTAGCAGTGGACTTGGCTGAATCCAGGCACCTGACTTTAATCATGGCCATGAATCTAAACTGGCAGCCTCAAGTTAGCAAATACAAATGAGCGTGGTGTCCCCATCCAAGGCTGTCCAGGGACCCCGTGGCTGTGCTGCAGGTGCCCTGAGCTGCTGAGCCCATTTCCATTCCCATCTGGTCCTTACCAGATGTACATTAAAGGAGCAAAGTCCACCTGGAAAGGACAGGTGACAGTCCCTGGTCATGAAGTGCAGCTGCTGGTCTGGGAGGTGGCTGGTGGGTGACACCAGTGGGTCTGGGGGCTGCAGCAGGCAGTTCCCCTCCCTGCTTGGCATTGCCATTGCCCTCCAGGTCCTTGTCACCTGCAGGGCCACCCTGATTTGCAGTGCTGTCATGAAAGTGAGTGCACAGAGCATAGCTGAATGCTGCCGTGGCACTTTGCTTTCTGCTGCAAGTCACGGCAGCCAGAATGGTGCTGGTTATGCTGGTTTGGGAGCAGCTGCCAGCACTGCCCACAGCAGCACCCTCTGCTTTGGACCGCAGCAGCAGGCTTTTATTTTTCCAGTGGGAGCTCAAAAGCTGGAGTAGTCCTGAATACTTGCAGTCCCCAGAAGTATCAAGAAAAAGTACATTGATTGTGCTGAAAAGCAGGTTCAGGGCTGATATTTTCACTAATCATTTTGTTGCCTCTGCTTGCACGGCACCACAGATTTGGTTTGGTTTAAGGATGGACTGGGTAACAGCAGCAATAGTTGTTGTTCTGACGTTAAATGTCTTTAAATATCAATGACGATTCAAGAGCTCTGGTTCTGGCTAGCTGTGAAACTGTATTTCAGCTGAGCTTCATTAATGCATCTCTGGGGTGGTAATGGGTCTGAGTAATCTGATCTGAGCACGTGTAACTGTGCCAGTCCCAAAGGGAGCTGAGTGCTTCAGTCTCAGCGTGGAGCCCCTCTGAGCACTGCTCACAGTGGCTCAGTTCCCTCAGAGACGTGGTGGGTGCTTCTCCAGGGACCCTGCTCCTGCCTGCTCCAGGGAGGAGCACCCTGAGCCTCCCTCCTGCTCCAGGGAGGAGCACCCTGAGCCTCCCGCCTGTTCCTGCTCCAGGGAGGAGCACCCTGAGCCTCCCACCTGTTCCTGCTCCAGGGAGGAGCATCCTCAGCCTCCCTCCTGTTCCAGGGGGGAGCACCCTGAGCCTCCCTCCTGTTCCTGTTCCAGGGGGGAGCACCCTGAGCCTCCCTCCTGCTCCTGTTCCAGGGGGGAGCACCCTGAGCCTCCCTCCTGTTCCTGCTCCAGGGAGGAGCACCCTGAGCCTCCCTCCTGCTCCTGTTCCAGGGAGGAGCACCCTGAGCCTCCCGCCTGCTCCTGTTCCAGGGAGGAGCGCCCTGAGCCTCCCTCCTGTTCCAGGGAGGAGCACCCTGAGCCTCCCACCTGTTCCAGGGAGGAGCGCCCTGAGCCTCCCTCCTGTTCCTGTTCCAGGGAGGAGCACCCTGAGCCTCCCTCCTGTTCCTGTTCCAGGGAGGAGCACCCTGAGCCTCCCTCCTGTTCCTGTTCCAGGGGGGAGCACCCTGAGCCTCCCTCCTGTTCCAGGGAGGAGCACCCTGAGCCTCCCTCCTGTTCCTGTTCCAGGGAGGAGCACCCTGAGTCTCCTGCCTGCTCCTGTTCCAGGGAGGAGCACCCTGAGTCTCCTGCCTGCTCCTGTTCCAGGGGGGAGCACTCTGAGCCTCCCGCCCATGCTGGGAGCCTTTGGCACAGTCCCTGGTGGGTGACCTCGCTGAGCTGCGTGGGCACTCTTGCTGGCAGCCCTGCTCCCACTTGCCACGAGGAGCAGGCCTGGCAGTGTAAGCAATAAAGCTGATTGAACCGCTGGGCTTTCCAGGGGGAGCCGGAAAGCTGTGATCAGCTAAAATTAGCCTAAGATGCATTTTTATTTAGATCTCTGTCGTGGGGGCTTTTCTTGGGTTTTTGTTTTGTTTTGTTTAGTTTTCTTTTGTTTGTTTGGGTTTTTTTTTCATTTTGTTTTATTTGCATTTTTGGGGTTTGAATGACATAAAATCAGCTCCTTCTGAGTTTATTCTGAAAATAGCATTAAGAGCTTAAATGTTCAGTGGAGATGGCTGTAAACCCATTGAGCTGCTGTGATTTCAAGGCCGCTGAGAGTTTCAGCTTAGCAAGTGAAGCACACATGAGCCACTCCTCGTTTTTCGTACCTGGACATTTGTCACTATGGCCAGCAGCCTGGGAGGGCAGGGGCTCTGCTGGGATGTGGAGCTGCACTGGGCAGCAGGATGGGCTCGAGCAGGAGGGGCCCGAGGGACAGCTTCACAATGGCTTTGTCATCTCTATGAGTGTCAGTGTGTATCCATGGAGCTGCAAACATCCCTGACTCTCAGCTGCACTCCTGGCAGGCACTCTTGTGTTGGGATGGGGGGATGGAGAAGGACCAGGTAACACAGGGAGGGTGACTCGCTGCCACCTGAACTTCAGTTCCATGGTTTAACCTCAGACTGTCTGTCTTGGCTCTTTTATTATGTCTGTCTTAGCTCAGAGACTAACCATTGTCTGCTCTCCCTTGCAGGCTCTTGAATCTGTTCTACAATGGAAAAACTGCTTTTGTTTCTGCTGTTCATTGGCGTAGTGGTGCGAGCTCAGATCTGCCCCAAGCGCTGCGTCTGTCAGATCTTGTCTCCCAACCTCGCCACCCTGTGTGCCAAGAAAGGGCTCTTGTTTGTTCCTCCCAACATTGACAGGAGGACCGTGGAGCTGCGGCTGGCAGACAACTTTGTTACAAACATTAAAAGGAAAGACTTTGCCAACATGACCAGCCTGGTGGACCTGACGCTGTCCCGGAATACAATCAGTTTTATCACACCTCACGCGTTTGCCGACCTGCGCAATTTGCGGGCTCTGCATTTGAACAGCAACCGATTGACTAAGATCACCAATGACATGTTCAGTGGGCTCTCCAATCTCCACCACTTGATACTGAACAACAATCAGCTGACTTTAATTTCTTCCACAGCTTTTGATGATGTTTTAGCTCTTGAGGAATTGGATTTGTCTTACAACAATCTGGAAACCATCCCTTGGGATGCTGTGGAGAAAATGGTCAGTTTGCACACTCTCAGTCTTGACCACAACATGATTGACCATATTCCTAAAGGGACCTTCTCCCACCTCCACAAGATGACCAGGCTGGACGTCACGTCCAACAAACTGCAGAAGCTGCCGCCTGACCCGCTCTTCCAGCGCGCTCAGGTGCTGGCAACCTCAGGAATTATCAGCCCCTCGACGTTTGCGCTGAGCTTTGGTGGGAACCCCTTGCATTGCAACTGTGAGCTCTTGTGGCTGAGGCGCCTTTCCAGGGAGGACGACCTGGAGACCTGTGCGTCTCCTACGCTGCTGTCGGGCCGGTACTTCTGGTCGATCCCCGAGGAGGAGTTCCTGTGCGAGCCCCCGCTCATCACGCGGCACACCCACGAACTGCGGGTGCTGGAGGGGCAGCGGGCAGCCCTGCGCTGCAAGGCCCGCGGCGACCCCGAGCCAGCCATCCACTGGATTTCACCCGAGGGCAAGCTGATCTCCAACGCCACCAGGTCCACGGTGTACGACAACGGCACGCTCGACATCCTCATCACCACGGTGAAGGACACGGGCTCCTTCACCTGCATCGCTTCCAACCCCGCGGGGGAGGCCACGCAGACCGTGGACCTGCACATCATCAAACTGCCCCACCTGCTCAACAGCACAAACCACATCCACGAGCCTGACCCGGGCTCCTCGGATATCTCCACATCCACCAAGTCGGGCTCCAACGCCAGCAGTAGCAACGGGGATACTAAAGTCAGCCAGGATAAGAAGGTGGTCGTCGCGGAAGCGACGTCCTCCACGGCTCTGCTGAAATTCAATTTTCAGAGGAATATACCTGGGATACGTATGTTTCAAATCCAGTACAATGGTACTTACGATGACTCCCTTGTTTACAGGTAAGGCAGCCCCAGCCTGCCCGTGTGGGACCGTGCTGGGTGCGTGGTGCTGCCGTGTGGCCCTGGCCTGGGCACCCCTCTGCTGCAGTTCCTGTGCCGTGCCATGCCAGCTGAGCAGAGCCCAGCCCCGGCAGCTCATGGTGGGAGCCTCAGGAAGGACTCGGGCCATTTCTACACCCAAATGGGAAAATTACTTAGAACTGTGTTATTTTTGGGTAATCCAAGTGGACCTCTAATCCTCTGAACTGATCTGAGAAAGGTTGTGAAGGTAGATGGATTAAATGGTGCCTAATGTGCTCAGCTTTGTGGAAGCACAGGGAGGACAGTGTCTGTGAGCATGTTCCTCACAGCACTTTCTGGTGATGCCCCTGCTGGGGAAGTGCAGGGGGCTCTGTGCTGCCTGGTGTAGCTGTTGCACCCTTCAGCACTGGCTTTGCTTGGTCATTTCTTCTGTGCATTTCTCTATCCATTACTAGGACAAGGGGTGCTAGCTTTAAACTGAAAGAGGGTAGATGTAGATCAGGTAACTGAAAAAAAATTTTCTCTGTGAGGACAGTGAGACCCTGGCACAGGTTCCTCAGAGAAGTTGTGGGTGCCTCATCCGTGGAAGTATCCAAGGCCAGGCTGGACAGGGCTTGGAGCAGCCTTGTCTGGTGGAAGGTGTCCCTGCCCATGGCAGGAGGGTGAACTAGATGTCTTCCAACCCCGGCCATTCTGTGATCCTGTGATTCCACTTTTTTGATGTGGTGGTTCTAATGGGGGGCTTTGCCATGCTGAGCTGTGCCAGGGGCCCTGGCGGTGACTGCTGCTACATGGAAGGCTGGGCAGGAGCTGCTGGGGGATGGAGATCAGCCCCACGGGGACAGTGGACAAGCCATGGTGGTGCCCAGCACGGCCTGGGCTGCCCCACAGGGTGGGAAGGCGCCGCTGTGTCCGCCAGGCTCATTCACACCGGTTTCCTTCTCCCCCAGAATGATACCTCCCACGAGCAAAACCTTTCTGGTCAACAACCTGGCTGCGGGGACGATGTACGACCTGTGCGTCCTGGCCATCTACGACGACGGGATCACCTCGCTGACGGCCACCAGGGTGGTGGGCTGCACGCAGTTCACCACCGAGCAGGATTACGTGCGCTGCCACTTCATGCAGTCCCAGTTCCTGGGCGGGACCATGATTATCATCATCGGTGGGATCATTGTGGCGTCCGTGCTCGTGTTCATCATCATCCTCATGATCCGCTACAAGGTGTGTAACAACAACGGGCAGCAGAAGGCCACCAAGGTCAGCAACGTGTACTCGCAGACCAACGGGGCTCAGATCCAGGGGTGTGGCGGGGCGCTGTCGCAGTCCATGTCCAAGCAGGCTCTCGGGCACGAGGAGGGCGTCCAGTGCTGCAAGGCTGCGGGCGACGGCGCCGCGCAGTCGCCGGACGCCGTCTCCGGCCAGGACTCGGCCACCACTACCTCGGCTTTGCCTCCCGCCTGGACTTCCAGCGCGGCCCCGCCGCAGAAGCAGAAGCGCAAGTCGGGACCAAAGCCCGGCAGCGAGGCGCAGGGCGAGGCGGGCGGCGGCGCCGAGCCCCAGAACTCCAACAGGAACAACTCCACGGCCCTGACGCTGGCCGGGCGCGGCCCCGAGGCGGCCCCCACGTACAAAAGAGCACAATCCAAGCCAAGTAAGTTCCTGACGCTGCCGGCCGAGGCGAGCCGCGCCAAGCGGCGGCGCTCGCTGGGCGGAGAGCTGCTGGAGCCCCGCGGCCCCGCCGGCCTGCGCTCCAAGCGCAGCATGTCCATGAACGGGATGCTGCTCCAGGCAGACTGCGCCCAGAGCGGAACAGCAACTTTCTCCAGTTCTGAGTGGATATTGGAAAGCACTGTGTGACCTGCTTTTTTTTTCTTTTTCTTTTTTTTTTTTTTTTTAATTTTTATTTTAACTAAAACCACCAAACGTTGTGTGAAACTCCCTTTCCCAGGGAATTGGATTTGGATGTCCACTGCTGTCTCGCTGATTAATGGCTTGTTCATGGCGGGTTCTGTATAAGCCACCCAGTGCACACGGGGGTTTATTTAGTTTTTGTTTGGTTTTATTTAATATCAAAACCGAAGGCAACATTCAGAGATTAAAAAAAAAAAAAAAAGGAAAAAAAGATTAAGGGGCGAAAAAAAGCACGAAACAGCACCAGTGCCTTCCCTGCTCTAGGACTGGCTTCCTGGTTCTGCGGTAGCAGAAAACAAAAGAGAGTTTTCACAGAAAAAGCCTTTTATAAAGGAAATGCAATTTCCTCTGAGCTAACAAATAACCACTTCTGGATCAATCAGTAAAATGATATTTTTTAAACCGGTCAGACTGTACATTTCTTTTCCGTGACAATGGTGTTGCCTTTGTTTTTAGGCAGATGCTGTACAGGAGCAACAACGCTGTGTTGTTATGTTGTGTAAAATAAAATATTCACTCGGTACGCCAGCCAGCCTCGCGGTGACTGCCCTGCCGGGGCCGGGCCTCGGTGCTCTGCAGAGCTCCTGCCGTGGGGCACCAGGAGGCACCAGGGCATGGGGCCATCCCACTGTGCCGGCTCTGCCTGGCCGGGGCTGGCACTGGTGGAACGCTGGGATCCCACACTGGCTCTCCCTGAGAGTTGTCTGAGCTGGGATCCCACAGCCTGAGCTGGGATCCCACAGCCTGAGCTGGGATTTCACAGCAGCTCTCCCCGAGAGGTGCCTGAGCTGGGATCCCTCATTGGCTCTCCCTGAGAGGTCCAGGGCACCCAGACCTGGTGCAGGCAGTGCCCTGTTCTGCAGCGCTGGGCAGGGAATGGGGCTGGGGCGCCTCAGGGTGCTGGGCACAGCTGAGCAGGGCTGTGAGTGGGGCAGGCAGATGGGCAAGTGGCAGGTGGGCAGGCAGGTGGGCAGGCAGGTTAGCAGGAAGGTGGCCAGGTGGGCAGGCAGGTCACCAGGCAGGTGGGCAGGTGGGCAGGCAGTGGGTAAGCAGGTGGGCAGGTGGGCAGGAAGGTGAGCAGGTGGGCACGTGGGCAGGTGGGCAGGAAGGTGGGCAGGCAGGTGGGCAGGTGGGCAGGCAGGTGGGCAGGCAGGTGGGCAGGCAGGTGGGCAAGCAGGTGGGCAGGAAGGTGGGCAGGCAGGTGGGCAGGTGGGCAGGCAGGTGGGCAGGCAGGTGGGCAGGTGGGCAGGAAGGTGGGCAGGCAGGTGGGCAGGAAGGTGGGCAGGTGGGCAGGCAGGTGGGCAGGTAGGTGGGCAGGCAGGTGGGCAGGAAGGTGGGCAGGCAGGTGGGCAGGTAGGTGGGCAGGTGGGCAGGCAGGTGGGCAGGTAGGTGGGCAGGAAGGTGGGCAGGCAGGTGGGCAGGTGGGCAGGCAGGTGGGCAGGCAGGTGGGCAGGAAGGTGGGCAGGCAGGTGGGCAGGCAGGTGGGCAGGTGGGCAGGCAGGTGGGCAGGCAGGTGGGCAGGAAGGTGGGTAGGCAGGTGGGCAGGAAGGTGGGCAGGCAGGTGGGCAGGAAGGTGGGCAGGCAGGTGGGCAGGTGGGCAGGCAGGTGGGCAGGTAGGTGGGCAGCCAGCAGGGTCACGGCCATTCAGCACCTCAGCTGGCTGGGTGATGATGGCATCTCCTGCTGTCCCAGACTCCTGGGCCGTATTTCCTCAGAACTTTGTAGTTTGGTCCAGTTCTTTTCAGTCCCTGAGTGCATTGAGGCCTGGAAGATGATGGTCTCACCTTTGAGCTGCTCCTAATCGCTGTGCCTGTGGGAGGGAGTGATTCTGGGCCACTCTGTAGGGACAGAGCCCCACAGCAGCAGGGGACAGCAGGTGCACATTTTGTTGTGTGGATGGCAGCTGCTCTGCTCACTGTAAAGGCAAGCCTGCAGTTAATATTAATTAAACTCATATGGTCATCATATTCAAATTAGAGACAGCTTAACTCTGAATATTTGAGCACTGTGCATTCTCAGATGCCAAATAACAGGTTCATGATGGGCTTTGTGGCCATAAAAGTGAGAGAATAGTTGAATTTTATACCCTGTATGCTTGTTCTTGGGCGCACAGTAACTCAGGCAGGTGCCTGAGGCCAGCCTGGCTCCTGCCAGGGCAGCGGCCGGCCCCAGGGCAGCTGTGGGGGAACAGCTCGGAGTGGGGAACAGCCCCTGGCACCCCATCTGTGTCCCTGCGACTCTGCAGTGATGCTCTTGGCCAGTGTGGGCTGCTCTGGGTGATTTTATTGCCTGTCACGGAAGAACAAAGTCAATGAGGGTGGTGTAAAGGACCTAAAAGGAAGAGGCTGCTTCTTTTTTAGGAAGCCTTTTTGCTTCCCTCAGGAAATGCAGAGACCAAATAGAAAACAAAGCCTCAAAATGAGAAAGCCTGCTTCCTGCTGGAAAAGTTTAAAAAAATGCAGTAAATCCCTCCTTGGATTGCTCTGGCAGCCCATGAGCATGCATGGACAGAAGGGAGCTGTTAAACACGTGCTGTGGGGGACAGGGGTGGCCTGTCCAGGGTCTGGCACTCTGATGCCAAGGGCTTTGTCCAGTGTGGGTCAAACATGAAGGTCTGAGCCCCAGTGAGGGGCTGTGCTGGCAGAGGCGCCTTCCCCCCACCCTGGGGTACAGGCAGGGTGTCAGAGGTTTGCTGTGGAGTGGCTGGCTTTAATCGTGCATTTTAAAAACATCCAATGAAAATGCTTTTCTATGTTGTCTAAAACTGGGCCTAAATCTGTGTGATGTTTTGTGAAAGTGCTAAAATACTAATGGTGTCCTGTGGATTAAGGAAGTTTATTTTTATATTTGTAATTTTTCACTCAAAGGAATAATTTTCTAAGCACTGCAGCTGATGTTCTGTCCACGGTGCCTCTGTGTCAGGCAGTGTGCAGGGACCACATGGCCCTGTGTTTGGTTCCTTTCTGCTGGCAGTGCAGGGAAGGGGATCTGGGCAGCCAGGGGTTCCTCTCGTGCCAGCTTCTCTCCCTGGCTGACAGGATCATTCATCCCCTGGGAGTGCCCTGGGCATGCAATCATCCGTTCCCACTGGAATAACTGTGCAGTGGGACATTGGTTTTATTCAGGGTTCATTCAAAGTGTGGGGAGCCTCATGGAGGAGGGAATTCTCTGTCCTTTCTGTTCTGCAAAAACCATTGCCAGCTGTGAGACAGAGAAGTGCTGAGACGGCCCTGGGCCAGACTAACACCAGGTTATTTCCCGCAGGCTGCAGTAACTGCTCAGCACAGGTGGTGGAGCGGGGGTGGTGTGCTGTGGCCCCAGCATCGCCCCAGCCACGGAGGGCTCTGCAGGGACTGAGCCCAGGGTGCCTCCCGGCCCTCGGGCATGGCCTGCCTCAGCTGGGCTCTGTGTGCTGCTGCTCAGCCATGGATTATCTGGATTTTAGTCATGAGAGGGGCCTTATTCACGGGCCCTGCTGGAGGAGAAATTGCTGCAGGAAGTTCTGAGCTCTTCCTGCAATGCCTGGAGCACAGGGTGTGCCCGGGCCCTCTTGGAGATGAAATGGGCTGTGCTGTGCTGTGCTGTGCTGTGCTGTGCTGTGCTGTGCTGTGCTGGGCTGTGCTGTGCTGTGCTGTGCTGGGCTGTGCTGTGCTGTGCTGGGCTGTGCTGGGCTGTGCTGTGCTGGGCTGTGCTGGGCTGTGCTGGGCTGTGCTGGGCTGTGCTGTGCTGTGCTGGGCTGTGCTGGGCTGTGCTGGGCTGTGCTGGGCTGTGCTGTGCTGGGCTGGGCTGGGCTGTGCTGTGCTAGGCTGTGCTGGGCTGTGCTGGGCTGTGCTGTGCTAGGCTGTGCTGTGCTGTGCTGTTCTGTGCTGGGCTGTGCTGGGCTGTTCTGTGCTGGGCTGTGCTGTGCTGGGCTGGGCTGGGCTGGGCTGGGCTGTGCTGGGCTGTGCTGTGTGTGCTGTGCTGGGCTGTGCTGGGCTGTGCTGTGCTGTGCTGGGCTGGGCTGTGCTGTGCTGGGCTGGGCTGTGCTGGGCTGTGCTGTGTGTGCTGTGCTGGGCTGTGCTGTGCTAGGCTGTGCTGGGCTGGGCTGTGCTGGGCTGGGCTGTGCTGTGCTGGGCTGTGCTGTGCTGGGCTGTGCTGGGCTGTGCTGGGCTGGGCTGTGCTGTGCTGGGCTGTGCTGTGCTGGGCTGTGCTGGGCTGTGCTGGGCTGGGCTGTGCTGGGCTGGGCTGTGCTGTGCTGGGCTGTGCTGGGCTGGGCTGGGCTGTGCTGGGCTGTGCTGGGCTGGCTGGGCTGTGCTGGGCTGTGCTGTGCTGTGCTGGGCTGTGCTGTGCTGGGCTGGGCTGGGCTGTGCTGTGCTGGGCTGGGCTGTCCTGGGCTGTGCTGTGCTGGGCTGGGCTGGGCTGTGCTGTGCTGGGCTGGGCTGTCCTGGGCTGTGCTGTGCTGGGCTGTGCTGTGCTGTGCTGTGCTGTGCTGTGCTGTGCTGGGCTGTGCTGTGCTGTGCTGGGCTGTGCTGGGCTGTGTGTGCTGTGCTGGGCTGTGCTGGGCTGTGCTGGGCTGTGCTGGGCTGTGCTGGGCTGGGCTGTGCTGGGCTGTGCTGTGCTGGGCTGGGCTGGGCTGGGCTGTGCTGGGCTGTGCTGGGCTGTGCTGGGCTGTGCTGTGCTGGGCTGTGCTGGGCTGTGCTGTGCTGTGCTGTGCTGTGCTGGGCTGTGCTGTGCTGTGCTGGGCTGGGCTGTGCTGGGCTGTGCTGGGCTGTGCTGGGCTGGGCTGGGCTGTGCTGGGCTGTGCTGGGCTGTGCTGGGCTGGGCTGTGCTGGGCTGGGCTGTGCTGTGCTGGGCTGGGCTGGGCTGTGCTGTGCTGTGCTGTGCTGTGCTGGGCTGGGCTGGGCTGTGCTGTGCTGTGCTGTGCTGTGCTGGGCTGGGCTGGGCTGGGCTGTGCTGGGCTGTGCTGGGCTGGGCTGTGCTGGGCTGGGCTGTGCTGTGCTGGGCTGGGCTGTGCTGTGCTGGGCTGTGCTGGGCTGGGCTGGGCTGTGCTGGGCTGTGCTGGGCTGGGCTGGGCTGGGCTGGGCTGTGCTGGGCTGTGCTGGGCTGGGCTGTGCTGGGCTGTGCTGGGCTGTGCTGGGCTGTGCTGGGCTGGGCTGTGCTGTGCTGGGCTGGGCTGGGCTGTGCTGGGCTGTGCTGTGCTGTGCTGGGCTGTGCTGGGCACAGCTGGGCTGGGCTGTGCTGGGTGTTATGCTGTGTCTCTGTGCCTGTGCTGCCCTCCTGCTGTGTCCATCTGTGTCCCTACCCTGGCTCAATGGTGCTGCTCTGCTCTGCTGCCAGCATGGCTCTGTTTGTGCAGCATGTCCCTGTGCCAGCCCTGCCCTGTGCCCTGTGCATGGGGAGGGCACACAGCTCCTGGCACCCCCTGCCCAGCTGGGAAGGGCCTGGCACGGCCGGGGCACACTGCTCCAGGAGCCCCAGAGCTCCTGGCACCAGCTGCTCTCACCCCAGCTGGCAGCAGAGCTGCTGGAGCCTTGGTGCCAGCAGCACAGGGTGCTCCTGCTCCTGAGGACCAGGACAGCCCTGCTGGGCATTGCTCTGGGAGTGTCCCAGACCAGCAGAGTGGCACAGAGCTTGGTGGGTGGGCAGGCCTGGGCAGCTGTGTGTGCCCTCCAGAAGGAGCAGGAGGACCCTTGTGCTGTGGCAAGAGTGTGCCCGCCCCATGGTGGGCACCAGCACAGAGAGGGGCACGCTGCTGCCTTGGGAGTGGCTTCAAACCAGGGATAATGTCTGCAGCTGGCCCCAGGGTCACCTCTTGCCCATCAGCCACGGGAGCAGAGCCTCAGCCACGCTGGAGCTTTGGGGCACTGGAGCCTGAGCAGTGCCAGCTGCACGTGGGCACAGCTGTCAGCCCTGTGGTCACTCAGGCGCCTTCCCCTCCCTGCTCCCGGTGCTGCTGCCCCTCAGGGTGCACCATCACTGCCCAAAAGCTGCACCAGCAGCAGCACTGAGTTGCACGGTGCCTTCCCCTGGCAGTGATGTTGGTGTTGGTCAGGGCTCTGGTTTAACAGCACCGAACTGTAGGGTGCAGCTCACAAGTAACGTGGTTCTGCTGTTTCCCCTTTGCAGTGTGTCCTGTGTGCCTGGCTGTGTGCCGGGCCTGGGGCACAGCCTGGGCTGCCAGGCCCCGCTCTCCTGGATTGCCGTGTCACCTCAGGTGGCTTCCAGAGCTGCACTTTAGAGGTGTCTGGGTCAGGAATCTGAGGGCTGAGCCCGGGCTGCTGTGCCTGGCTTGGTGTGGGCTGGCTTTGCTCCTGCACTGCCAGGCTGCTGCTCTGGAGGCACCAGCCGTGCTGTGTGCAAGCTGTGCCACCTCCTCTGCGGGGGAAATTCTCCTGGGAGAGAGGAAAACCAGCCAGGGCTGGAGCCCAGCCCCTCATGGGCACACAGGGACCCCACCTGGCCTGTGGCCAGCCTGTGCTGTGGGTGGGGGCTTGTGGTCTTATATATCACAACAGTTCTATTATCAGTAGATGTTGTCTTATATATTAAGAGCTCTATTATCATTATGGTGCAAGGGCTCCATAGCCTCAGAGTCCCATACCCCCTCCATGTTTGTCATAGGCATCTCCTCTAAGCACTGCCTGTTCCTGGTCCTTGCAGCAGCCACCTGACTCCTCTCACTCCAGTTCCCACCAATCCACTCTTTTAAACCACTTGTTCTTATTGGCTACAGGAGTTGCCTGTTATCATCCAGCCTGCTCCTAATCTTTAGTGATAGGGTCCAGCTGCAACTCACTGAGGATAGGATTACATTCTACATTGCCCATTCTGTGTCCCCCTGCAGGGGCTGTAACCCACAGCACCCAGAGAGGAGCTGAGGTGGTGCCTGGTTGGTGTTGGCACGTGGCAGTGGCACACCTGCACTCCCCCAGGTAAGGGGGCTGTGCTGGGTGCCAGGGGCAGTGGGACCAGGCCAGGAGGTGGAGCAGCTGCCCATGGGCTGTCCCTGTGCCCTGGGCAGGACAGTGACACGTGGCACACCCTCATTGCAGTGACCTTTCCTCGTGCACACGCTCCTCAGGAAGGTGGGTGCTGTGTCTGTGCCCCCCTGCTGCTCTGCTCTGGATTCCCCAGCTCTGTGAGACCCCCTGGCAGTGGGCAGAGCTGGGGTCCCTGCCGTGGGCTTGGCCTGTGCAAGGGCAGCAGCTAATGTAGAAAATGGAGAGCTCTCTGGTTCTGGAACACTGAGCTTTGCTGGTTCTGCTGGGGGTTCTGGGGGTTGTCTTGTTGGGTTTTCCCTGCAGCAGCAGCAGCAGCAGCAGTGCTGTGCCTGCAGTCCCTGATGGTGCCAAGATGTGGCAGAGGTGTGGCTGGGGACATTGGGTGCTGTTAGCCCTGTTTCTTGTTAGCCCAGCCTGCTGTTATCCCTGTCTCAGCCCTGACCCCTGTCAGCTGCCATGCTCTGCTGCCCCAGCCCCTGCAGGGCACATGGCACCAAGTCAGTGGGTGCCAGGGCTGAGGGCAGGGTCTGCTGCTGCTTCCTGCCCAGAATGGCCCCTGGCAGCTCCAGGTGGGTGCTGTGCCCAGAATGGCCCCAGGGCAGCTCCAGGTGGGTGCTGTGCCCAGAATGGCCCCTGGCAGCTCCTGGTGGGTGCTGTGCCCAGAATGGCCCCAGGGCAGCTCCAGGTGGGTGCTGTGCCCAGAATGGCCCCAGGGCAGCTCCAGGTGGGTGCTGTGCCCAGAATGGCCCCAGGGCAGCTCCAGGTGGGTGCTGTGCCCAGAATGGCCCCTGGCAGCTCCAGGTGGGTGCTGTGCCCAGAATGGCCCCTGGCAGCTCCAGGTGGGTGCTGTGCCCAGAATGGCCCCAGGGCAGCTCCAGGTGGGTGCTGTGCCCAGAATGGCCCCAGGGCAGCTCCTGGTGGGTGCTGTGCCCAAGCTGGCCCCTGGCAGCTCCTGCTGTGGTCCCACATCCGTGTCACCTGGGCCATGCAAGGGCAGCTGCTGCTCCCCGTGCCCTCACTGTGTGTTCTGTCTCTCTGTGCAGAAGCCGGGGCCTCTCTGCAGGACACCAGCCCCTGTGCCCTCCCTGAACACGCTGCCACAGATGCTGCTCCTCGGCAGAAATCGCTCCGGTTCAGCCTCTCCCAGGACTGACCTCTGGCTCACCCTCCGGAACCTTTACTTGAAGCTGCGGCCCAGGCCCTGCGGGTCGGCTGCCTCGAGAAACTGTCTTCCCCCTCACAGGTTTCCCATCTGCCACTTGAAGTCTGAAATTCCTGTTTTTTCTGGTGTCCAGGTTTTTTATAACTAAAAATGACGACGGAGAATCTGGTGGCAGCGACTGCGGTCCCAGTCATGTCCCATGTCACCAGTGGTGAGGTCACGAGCTGTAAACATGGTAGCTTCAATCACCTGAACAAATAAATGTTTTACTACAACGGCATGGGAGTGGTGCTTGATCCAGGGGTTGTGCCTGGCAGGCTCGTTGATCCAGAGAGACCCCGTGGTACCCAGGATCTGTGTCCACACATGAGCCCCGTGGTGCCCCGGGTCTGTGCCCACACAGGGACCCCATGGTACCCGAGATCTGTGCCCTCACATGAACCCCAAGGTGCCCAGGGTCTGTGCCCACACATGAGCCCCGTGGTGCCCAGGTCTGTGCCCATGGAGGAACCCCATGGTGCCTGGGGTCTGTGCCCACACATGAGCCCCATGGTGCCCAGGTCTGTGCCCATGGAGGGACCCCATGGTGCTGGGGTCTGTGCCCACACAGGGACCCCATGGTGCCCAGGTCTGTGCCCATGGAGGGACCCCATGGTGCTGGGGTCTGTGCCCACAGTGACCCATGGTGCCCAGGTCTGTGCCCATGGAGGGACCCCATGGTGCCTGGGGTCTGTGCCCACACATGAGCCCCATGGTGCCCAGGTCTGTGCCCATGGAGGGACCCCATGGTGCCTGGGGTCTGTGCCCACACATGAGCCCCATGGTGCTGGGGTCTGTGCCCATATAGGGACTCCATGGTGCCCGCGGTCTGTGCCCACACAGGGACCTCATGGTGCTGGGGTTTGTGCCCATATAGGGACCCCATGGTGCCCAGGGTCTGTGCCCATGGAGGAACCCCATGGTGCTGGGGTCTGTGCCCACAGGGACCCCATGGTGCCCGAGATCTGTGCCCACACATGAACCCCGTGGGGCCCAGGGTCTGTGCCCACACATGAGCCCCGTGGGGCCCAGGGTCTGTGCCCATGGATGAACCCCATGGTGCCCGGGGTCTGTGCCCACACATGAACCCCATGGTGCCCAGGGTCTGTGCCCATGGATGAACCCCATGGTGCCTGGGGTCTGTGCCCATGGATGAACCCCATGGTGCCTGGGGTCTGTGCCCACAGTGACCCCATGGTGCCCGGGGTCTGTGCCCAGGGATGAACCCCATGGTGCCTGGGGTCTGTGCCCATGGAGGAACCCCGTGGTCCCTGGGGTCTGTGCCCGGGGTCTCTACCCATGGATGAACCCCATGGTGCTGGGATCTGTGCCCACAGTGACCCATGGTGCCCAGGGTCTGTGCCCATGGAGGAACCCCGTGGTGCCCGGGGTCTGTGTCCATGGAGGGACCCCATGGTGCCCGGGGTCTGTGCCCACACAGGAACCCCATGGTGCCCGGGGTCTGTGCCCACACAGGAACCCCATGGTGCCCAGGGTCTGTACCCATGGAGGGACCCCATGGTGCCCGGGGTCTGTGCCCACACAGGGACCCCATGGTGCCCAGGGTCTGTACCCATGGAGGGACCCCATGGTGCCCAGGGTCTGTACCCACACAGGGACCCCATGGTGCCCGGGGTCTGTACCCATGGAGGGACCCCATGGTGCCCGGGGTCTGTACCCACACAGGGACCCCATGGTGCCCAGGGTCTGTACCCATGGAGGGACCCCATGGTGCCCAGGGTCTGTACCCACACAGGGACCCCATGGTGCCCGGGGTCTGTGCCCACACAGGGTGCCAGGAGTGCCATGGGGCAGCAAAGCACAGAGCACAGGGTGCCAGGGGTGCCATGGGGCAGGCAGAGCTCAGAGCACAGGGTGCCAGGGGTGCCATGGGGCAGGCAGAGCTCAGAGCACAGGGTGCCAGGGGCTCTGGGGCACTGGCAGCCCTAACAGGACAGCCTGGGGTGTGGGGACAGCTGGGGACCGGCCTGGGACTCTCGTGCTGCCCCAGTCCCTCCATCCACACAGCCTCTCCTTGCTCCTCTAACAAGACCAAATGGGTTTTGGGATTTTTTTCCTTTTCTCCCTTGTCAGCATCCCATCTGGCTCACAGATATAATTAGAGCTTTCTCAGAGCAGTGAATCAGCCAGCCTTGACTTCAGGAGAGCAGATCCCAGCTCTGGTGTGTGTGTCCTGTCACCAGGCCTGGGCTGCCCAGACGGGCTCTCCTGGTGCCTCTGCTCCCTGTGGAGGCTGGTCCTGCCCAGATGGGCTCTCCTGGTGCCTCTGCTCCCTGTGGAGGCTGGTCCTGCCCAGATGGGCTCTCCTGGTGCCTCTGCTCCCTGTGGAGGCTGGTCCCACTGCTGGCCCCTGTCCTGATGGACTCGGCTGGCTCAGTGACCTGCCCGTGGCTTGTCTGTAGCAGCAGAGACACCAACACCTCCCCAGGACACAGCAGCCCATGGAGGAGAGGCTGAGCTGAGCCAGGAGCCTCACCCCTCGGCCTCACCCCTCCTGTGGTTCCTCCTCTGATGCTGCAGAGACAGGACTGACCCCAGGACATTGGCAAGGAGAGCCAAGGCTGGTGCCTGTGTGATAAATCCAGCGCTGCAGCGGCCCCACAGAGCCTGGGCAGATGCTCCATGGTTCCTGCAGTGGTGAATGCCGTGCTGAACGTTTGATTGAAGGGTAGTTCATCTGGGGCTCAGCCTCTGACAGGATTTAAACCCCATTTGCACTGCACAGCAAGGAGAGGGAAGAGCAGTACCCGCTGTTACTGTAACGCACAACAAACCCGGGCTGTGTGCAGTGCCAGGACGTCGCTGCTCGGGCTTCCTGAGGAAAAGAGAGATGATCCAATCCTGATCAAAGCCTTGGCTTTTCCCCTTGCAGTGCCCCCTCAGCACGGCATTCATCACTGGATGAACCATGGAGCATCTGCCCAGGCTCTGTGGGGCCACTGCCACCAGGCAGGAGAAGCTGGGTGGGATGAGGAGGATGCTACCACAGCGCTGTGTGCCTAAAGGCACAGCAACCCCTTTTCCCAGTGACACTGGGAACAGCCCAGTCCTGCAGAGTGATTTCAGGCTGCAATATGCACCACCACGTCTGAGCTCATGCTGCTGAGGGGCAGTGACTGCACTGCTCAGAAACGCTCGTTCATTCTGAGTGGCCTCATACTCATCTTCATTATTTAGGAGTGTTCATCCCTGAGAAATGTTCTGACTCTTAAAGTCCTACAACCCTGCTGAAATTTGAAATAGATGGAATTTAATTTGTATCTGGGCTGATGTCTTGTCAGTGTCTCACGGGGACAGTGTGGGCAATTCACTGTTGGGCTGGAACCTTCCCTGAACATTAGGGAGATGAGCAGTTTTTGTGCCTCAGCATTTTGAGCCAGGGCTGCTGAGGAGGCAGGGGAGAAGAAGGACTCTGGTGCTGCTGCTCTCCAGCTGCTGCCCAAGGGCTTCAGGCTGGGTGCTGGGAGCAGGGAGGGCAGTGTGGGGCACCTCTGTCCATGGAGGCTTGTGGGAGCCAAGGGGGGTAAAGCCCTGAGTGAGCTGGAATGGCCCTGCTCTGAGTAGGGACCAGGGCAGGGACCCTGGGAGTCCCCCAGGCAGGTCATGTTTGTGGGATTGAGCATGGAGCCAGGAAATTCATGTTTGTGGGATTGAGCATGGAGCCAGGAAATTCATGTTTGTGGGATTGAGCATGGAGCAAGGCAATGGGGGTTCACCAAACCCTGCAGAGCAGGGGATGGCACTGCCTGTGGGAGCTCAGGTGGTCAGGTGGCACTGGAGTTCCCTGTCCAGCACAGCCCAGCACAGCCCAGCCCAGCCCAGCCCAGCCCAGCACAGCCCAGCACAGCCCAGCCCAGCCCAGCCCAGCCCAGCACAGCCCAGCACAGCCCAGCACAGCACAGCCCAGCACAGCCCAGCACAGCACAGCCCAGCACAGCACAGCCCAGCCCAGCACAGCCCAGCACAGCCCAGCCCAGCACAGCACAGCACAGCACAGCACAGCACAGCACAGCACAGCACAGCCCAGCCCAGCCCAGCACAGCACAGCCCAGCACAGCACAGCACAGCACAGCCCAGCCCAGCACAGCCCAGCCCAGCACAGCACAGCACAGCACAGCACAGCCCAGCCCAGCCCAGCACAGCACAGCCCAGCACAGCCCAGCCCAGCACAGCCCAGCCCAGCCCAGCACAGCCCAGCACAGCACAGCACAGCCCAGCACAGCACAGCACAGCCAGCACAGCCAGCCCAGCACAGCACAGCCCAGCCCAGCCCAGCACAGCCCAGCACAGCACAGCACAGCCCAGCACAGCACAGCACAGCACAGCACAGCCCAGCCCAGCACAGCCCAGCCAGCACAGCACAGCACAGCACAGCACAGCCCAGCCCAGCCCAGCACAGCACAGCCCAGCACAGCCCAGCCCAGCACAGCCCAGCCCAGCACAGCTCAGCCCAGCACAGCCCAGCACAGCACAGCCCAGCACAGCCCAGCCCAGCACAGCACAGCACAGCACAGCACAGCACAGCACAGCACAGCACAGCACAGCACAGCACAGCACAGCCCAGCACAGCCCAGCCCAGCACAGCACAGCACAGCACAGCACAGCACAGCCCAGCCCAGCACAGCCCAGCCCAGCCCAGCACAGCCCAGCACAGCACAGCACAGCCCAGCACAGCACAGCACAGCCCAGCACAGCCCAGCCCAGCACAGCACAGCCCAGCCCAGCCAGCACAGCCCAGCACAGCACAGCACAGCCCAGCACAGCACAGCACAGCACAGCACAGCCCAGCCCAGCACAGCCCAGCACAGCACAGCACAGCACAGCACAGCCAGCCCAGCACAGCACAGCACAGCACAGCACAGCCCAGCCCAGCCCAGCACAGCACAGCCCAGCACAGCCCAGCCCAGCCCAGCACAGCACAGCCCAGCACAGCCCAGCCCAGCACAGCCCAGCCCAGCCCAGCACAGCACAGCCAGCCCAGCCCAGCACAGCCCAGCACAGCCAGCACAGCACAGCACAGCCCAGCACAGCCCAGCACAGCACAGCACAGCACAGCCCAGCACAGCCCAGCCCAGCACAGCACAGCCCAGCACAGCACAGCCCAGCACAGCACAGCCCAGCACAGCACAGCCCAGCACAGCCCAGCACAGCACAGCCCAGCCCAGCACAGCACAGCCCAGCACAGCCCAGCCCAGCACAGCACAGCACAGCCCAGCACAGCACAGCACAGCCCAGCCCAGCACAGCCCAGCACAGCCCAGCACAGCACAGCACAGCACAGCCAGCACAGCACAGCACAGCCCAGCCCAGCACAGCCCAGCACAGCCCAGCACAGCCCAGCACAGCACAGCCCAGCACAGCCCAGCACAGCACACCCAGCACAGCACAGCACACCCAGCACAGCCCAGCACAGCCCAGTACAGCCACAGCAAGGAGCTGCCCCAGCCGGGGCTGGGAGGCACTGGGGGAGCAGGGAGGGACAGGAGGCTGCTCCTGGGCTTTGGGGCGCTCCAGCTGCTCCAGGAGTGGCAGCAGGGTGAGCCCCCAGCAGCGACAGGCAGTGATTTCCCTGCTTTGCTGGGAGGACAGGGCAGCTGTACCAAGAGAAAGTCGCCGTGCTGGAGCCTGGCTGGGATGGCCTCTCCTTCGGGGTGGGCTGGGGGCCCTGCAGCAGCTCTGCTGCGCCAGGGGGGGATGGCAGCGGGGCTGGAGGCTGGCTCTGCCGCGTGCAGAGCTGGGGATGTGTGTGTGACACCAGCTCCAAGGGAGCATCCTCCCTGCAAGTGTGCTCTTTGTTGTGCACTTACTGAAACCAGAGAAAATTCAAAGCCAAGTATGTTTGCCTAGTGTTTCTGTAGAGTTGAAACCCCTTAGAGGAGGTGAGAAGGTGGAAGGCAAACCCTTAGAGAGCACTTGTTTTGTAGTTACAATAAAAGCCATTCTGTGAAGAAGAAGGAGTCAGGTGCAGCTGTCCCAGGAGGCTCTTACTGTAACCCATGCCAGCCTGGGCTGGGGCTGCCCTGAAGGGCGGGGCTCAGGGGGTCACCAGTGTCACAGGAGCAGGAGGGGGGCACCTGGGAGCAGTGTGGCTCTTGGGGTGGTGGCAGTCCCCGTGGGGTGGTGGCAGTCCCTGTGGGGTGGTGACAGTCCCCGTGGGATGCTCCACAGGCCTTGGCCACCCCAGCCTGGGGGGTTTTGAACTGGTTATGCTGTGACTTTATCTGACACCACAATAAGAGATGTCTGGTGGAAATGGTGCTGCAGAAGCATAGGGGGAACGCTGCTGTTTGAAACCATGCTGCATGCTTACTGTGCTGGAAAAACTTCTGTCTGGAGCTCTGTGCAGCCTCAATGCTGCTTCTCCAACAGGGCTGAGATCTGTCTGTGATTTTTGCTGATGTAGTCGATAATGTGGTGCACAAGTGTCCTTTCTGTCCCCATTACTCCCTCACATTAACTGAACAAATGACTGGTGGAGCTTGGCTGGTTGTGCTGTGGAGTGATGCAGCAGGGTACAAATTGCAAAGAGCATCTTGACAGGTTGCAATAAACTGAGCTCAAAAAAATCCTGCAATATGGGAGAGCTGGGACTCTGTTTCTCATTTGGACACAGAGGAAGGTTATGAATGGTGCACTGACACTGCAGAGGCACACGGGGTGCCTGGGCTGTGGTGGTGGAAGGGCCTGCCCTGGATCCCAACTCCTGGCAGCCTTGGCACTGTTCCCCAAAGGCTGTCCTGAATAGTGCAGGGAGGAGGGTGCTGGGCTTCAGAGGGGACCTCCTGGTTCACCACTGATTGCAGCTGATGGCAAAGGTTGTGTTCATGGATCACAGAAGGGTTTGGGCTGGAAGGGACCTTACAGATCATCCCATCCCAAGGGCTCCCAGCCTGTCCCCTGGCAGGGACAGCTTCCACTGTCCCAGGATGCTTCAAGCCCTGCCCAACCTGGCCTGGGGCACTGCCAGGGAGGGGGAGCCCACAGCTGCTCTGGGCACCTGTGCCAGGGCATCTCCACCTTCACTGTAAAAAACTTACTGATCTCCAGTTCCTGTTGCTGTAGTTAATGGGAGATCGTGTGCTTCTTCCCAGCCTTTGCTGATCAGAGATCTGAATGTAGATGCTCAAACAAGATCCAGAACATGATGCCAGTGGAGGGAGGAGGTTCTGCTCCTGCAGTCAGGGTGTGACAGGGCTGGGTTGCTGCCCTGGAAGTGCCGAGCAGGGTGGGTGCAGTAGTGCTGGGCAGGGTGGGTGGGTACAGGATGGGTACAGGATGGATGCAGGGTGGGTGGATGCAGGGTGGGTGCAGTAGTGCTGGGCAGGGTGGGTGGGTACAGGGTGGGTGTGGGAGGGTGCAGGGTGGGTGCAGGAGTGCTGGGCAGGGTGGGTGGGTGTGGGAGGGTGCAGGGTGGGTGCAGGGTGGGTGCAGGAGTGCTGGGCAGGGTGGGTGGGTGCAGGGTGGGTACAGGGTGGGTGCAGGAAATGTGCAGGGTGGGTGCAGGAGTGCTGGGCAGGTGGGTGCAGGGTGGGTGCAGGAGTGCTGGGCAGGTGGGTACAGGGTGGGTGCAGGAAGGGTGCAGGGTGGGTGCAGGAGTGCTGGGCAGGTGGGTGCAGGGTGGGTGTGGGAGGGTGCAGGGTGGGTGCAGGAGTGCTGGGCAGGTGGGTGCAGGGTGGGTACAGGGTGGGTGCAGGAAGGGTGCAGGGTGGGTGCAGGAGTGCTGGGCAGGTGGGTGCAGGGTGGGTGCAGGGTGGGTGCAGGAAGGGTGCAGAGTGGGTGCAGGAGTGCTGGGCAGGGTGGGTGCAGGGTGGGTGCAGGAAGGGTGCAGGGTGGGTGCAGGAGTGCTGGGCAGGTGGGTGCAGGGTGGGTGTGGGAGGGTGCAGGGTGGGTGCAGGAGTGCTGGGCAGGGTGGGTGGGTACAGGGTGGGTGCAGGAAGGGTGCAGGAGGGGTGCAGGGTGGGTGCAGGAGTGCTGGGCAGGTGGGTGCAGGGTGGGTGTGGGATTCCCGGCGCTCCCTGGCTTGCACTGGGTCAGCCCCTGGCCCTGGCATGCCCTGGGGAGGGACTGCTGTGCCCCAGTCTCTCTTTCACTTGGTTCTGATGGCAATGACAGCTGCAGAGCCCACTGTCCTTGGCAGGGTCCTGTGGGACTCTGCTCCAAAGGCACTTGCAGCTCTTCAGGCACTTTCCTTCTGCGGCACAGAAAGTGCGTTTGCGGCATGGAGCAAGGGTCAGTGACTTAGGACAAAATCCCTGTAATTTGATAATTGATTTGATTTGTAATCCCTATAGTTTAATCCCTGTAATTCCTGAAATTTGCCATCCAGAGCAGCACTGGCCGTGGTGGATGGACCCACAGCAGTTGGTGCTGGGCGGGTGCCCCATCCAGGGGAGGCTTTGCTGTCACTCGGCAGGTTTACAGGGCAGCTGCCCAGGGCCTCTCTGTGAACAAACTCCCTTAAAACTGCCTTTAGAAGAATCTCAGGCTTGTTGCATCTCCAGCTCTGCCAGGACCTGGTGCTGCAGGGTATCCCCACCCCCAGGACCCTGCCTTCCTCTGCCCTTCCTCTCCTCAGCTGGCTGGGGTGGAGGGGGCCTTGGAGAACCCAAACCCCCACAATTCCTTAAACAAAACAAAAATCCACAAGGTAATTTAAGGAAGGAGTGGAACAGAGCTGAACAGATGTTTCTATGTTTTTTTTTTTATTATTATTTACAGAAACTAGGGATGCAGTAAGAAATGGTTTAGGGGTTTTTGTTGTTGTTGCTTTCATTTTGTTTTGGTTTTTGTTTTTTTTTCTGTTGGATTTCATCTTTGCACTGCGAAATAATAAAACCCAGCCCTGATCAGATCCAGGCAAACCTTTCTAGCTCCCAAACATGTACTGATGCTTTGAAGGAAGAAAAAAAGGGGAGGGGAATGGAATCCGCAACACATTTAACACGGTTTCACATTAAATCTTCATTATCTTTATCCCACTGGGGGTGTGATAACGCTTCATTTGCCAGCCGTGCCCAGCTGGATGCTCTGGAGCGCAGCAAAGCCCCGAGGAGCACGGGATGAGGGGGGGGCTGGGAGGGTCTGGGGGTCTCGGTCCCCCGGGTGCCCGGCCAGCTCCGGCCTGAGCAGTGCGGGGTGATTGATTAGCGGGGTGATTGATTAGCAGGGTGATTAGCAGGGTGATTAATTTATATCTCCGTGTCTCAGGGGTGTCCCGTGGGTGTGCGGGGCGGGAGCAGCCCCACCCCGCCGGATCGCTGCCCTGGAGCATCCCTGGGGTCACGGTGCTGCCCTTGGCCCGGGACAGGGATGGGGACAGCACCCGCCCCCTCTGGGCACTGCCCAGCTGTGCCCAGCTGTTGTATTGCACTAAATTACACCCAGCTGTGCCGAGCTGTGCCCGGGTCAGGAGCAGCCCCAGCCCCGCCGGATCGCTGCCCTGGAGCATCCCCGGGGCCGCGGTGCTGCCCTTGGCCCGGGACAGGGCTGGTGGAGGGGAAACTGCCCCCCGGGCACTGTCCAGCTGTGCCCAGCTGTGCCCAGGGCAGGACCAGCCCCTCCCCATGTCCTGCTTACCAGCAGCTGCCGTGGAACAGCTGCAGCTCCTCATGGAGCCCCCATTCCCCATCCCGGCTCTGTGTCCGGAGCAATAAAAACACCTGGAGAGAACACAGGGAGTGACGGGGGGCAATAAAAACACCTGGAGAGAACACAGGGAGTGACAGTGGGCAATAAAAACACCTGGAGGGAACACAGGGAGTGACGGGGGGCAATAAAAACACCTGGAGTTAACACAGGGAGTGACGGGGGGCAATAAAAACACCTGGAGTGAACACAGGGAGTGACAGTGGGGCAATAAAAACACCTGGAGTGAACATAGGGAGTGACGGGGGGCAATAAAAACACCTGGAGTGAACACAGGGAGTGACAGTGGGGCAATAAAAACACCTGGAGAGAGCACAGGGAGTGACGGGGGGCAATAAAAACACCTGGAGTTAACACAGGGAGTGACGGGGGGCAATAAAAACACCTGGAGTTAACACAGGGGGTGACAGTGGGGCAATAAAAACACCTGGAGAGAACACAGGGAGTGATGGGGGGCAATAAAAACACCTGGAGAGAACACAGGGAGTGATGGGGGGCAATAAAAACACCTGGAGAGAACACAGGGAGTGACGGGGGACAATAAAAACACCTGGAGGGAACACAGGGAGTGATGGGGGGCAATAAAAACACCTGGAGTGAACACAGGGAGTGACGGGGGGCAATAAAAACACCTGGAGTTAACACAGGGAGCGACAGTGGGGCAATAAAAACACCTGGAGTTAACACAGGGAGTGACAGTGGGGCAATAAAAACACCTGGAGTGAACACAGGGAGTGACGGGGGGCAATAAAAACACCTGGAGTGAACACAGGGAGTGACGGGGGGCAATAAAAACACCTGGAGAGAACACAGGGAGTGACGGGGGGCAATGAAAACACCTGGAGGGAACACAGGGAGTGACGGGCGGAGCTGGTGTTCCCCCCTGCTGTCCCAAATTATCTTCTGCATGTCTACAAGAGTGTAACTGACGTGGGCAAGGAAATTGTCTTTAAGGGCTCCCTTTCATCTCATCTATTTGTTGTTGGTTTCCCCGCACCCCCCAAAAAGAGTTTGTTTCCTTTTCGCTATCCAGTACCTCTGCCTTTGCTTTAAATGCAGTCTTAGTGCCATTTGTCTTTCCCCTATTCAGAATCAATGAAGTGGTGCAGAAGGAGGATTTGCGTGTGAAAGAATGTGTATTTTAGCAGTGCCCTTAGAGTGCCGGTGTGTTTTGGTTGGCTTGTTTTTGTTTTGGTTTTATGGGGGGTGTTTTGGTTTTACCTTGCTTTAGGTTTTTGTTGTTGTTATGAGGGCTTTTGTTTGTTTTGGTTTTGGTTTTGCATTTTGGTTATAAGGGCTTTTGTTTACTTTGGTTTTGGTTTTGTATTTTTTTTAAGAACTTGCTTTTTCTCCTCTCCCTTTTCTGGCTGGAACTTCTTGAATTCTCATACATTTCCCACTGTTGTCCTTGCCAGTACCAAAGTCATTTCAAATACATTTTCCCCATCCAAATGTGCCAAGGAAACAAATCACCTCTGAAAGGCTTGTTCGTGTGAGGTTTTCCTTCGGTAGTTCCATTAAGGGGTGTTCCCCAGCACCTTCCCTGGGGAGAGGGAACTCAGACCTGGAAAAACGGCGATGGATGGGAGAGAGGGAACCTGTGGGTCTGCATTTGTCACCTGCCCTGCCAGGGTCACTCAGGGCTCTGTGGATCCCTGGCTGGGGAAATGGACAACCCTGAGCAGCAGGACCGGGGCAGGGAATCCAGCCTGGCTGCTGGGGCTGCTCACCAGCTGCTGTTCATGACTCCTGAGGAAATCACCAGTTTATTTCAATGTTCCAGCACAGGGTGTCCTGGTTTAGGGCAAATTTGGGAGAAAACCTCCAAAAGGGGGCCCCTCCAGAAAGAAAACCCAGACAGCTTCTCCCCCAACTGGGTCGGGAAGGATTCCTTGGAGAGAAGTGGAAAGAACCTGTTTATTTACCAGGCACAGCACCCCCAGCACACAAAACCTGTTTATTTACCAGGCACAGCACCCCCAGCACACAAAACCTGTTTATTTACCAGGCACAGAACCCCCAGCACACAAAACCTGTTTATTTACCAGGCACAGCACCCCCAGCACACAAAACCTGTTTATTTAACAGGCACAGCACCCCCAGCACACAAAATGAACAATACCAGATGACACCACTCTGTCACCGCTCTGACAAAGATGACAAATTCAGAAAGTCTCTCTTGGCGGTGCTCGCTCTGTTATCAGTCCCTCGGGTGCTGGGGCAGCTGCTGCAGCCACAAGGTGCAAACTCTCGGTGTTTGCCAGGTCCCAGTCCGGAGCAGGTTCGAGCAGGGCCAAAAAAGGGAAAGGAAAAACAGTCCAGGGAAAATTTGGACTGCTCAGCTAAACTAACTAATGAGCAGGAGCAAAAAGCAAGAGCAAAGCAGGAGCAAAGCAGGAGCAAGAGCAAAGCAAAAAGCAAAAGCAGCACCATGTACTGCCCTGTCTGTGTGTCCCGCCAGCCTTGGGGGAGCGGCTGAGAGCAAAACCAAAACAAAACATTCACTCTTCAGAGCCAGTCTTGAAGGCACAGAACATGATATCCAGCATGAACACAACACACGGATGGGGATACAGCACCATAACGTCACCCTAGGACACAGGGACACAGCCAGCCATGGCTGCTGGGGCTGTTATCCTGCTCAGCTTCAGCCCTTCCTGCTGCATTCGAGTCCAAGAAATAAACCCCAGGTTTCCCCCTGGTGCCAGTGTGAGGGCAGGTGAGTGCAGAGGGAGCACCTGGTGCATCCTTGGGTGCCAGGCTGAGCTGGGGCAGGGCCTGGGTCAGCCACTGCTCTGAAGCCTCTCGAGGGCTTGGATCAAGTGTTGTGAGCTGCAAACTGATTGTGATGAATCCCTTCAGTATTCTACCTTCAGTTCTGCTCAGACACTCTGGGCAGTCCTGCTGTTTGTTATGGATATTTTGCTGTAAAACACTGAAAATGCTGCATTCTTGGCTGCTTGCCCATAAACTTAGGCTAGAGAAGTTTCCTGACCTTGGAAGGGTGAAAAAAAGAGGCAGGCACATGCATCCATGTGATATTTGAGAAAATCATAAATCTAAGCTGGAATGAGAAGTAATTTAGTCATCCCTTTGGAGCTGTTTTCTGTAAGAAAATATGTACTGAGTATCAAATTTGCATCCAGTTGCTTTGATATCAATGGTACAAGACAGTATGAATTTCTTAAAAGACAAAATTTGAATTTGCCCTGTGTTTGTGGGTAGCCCAGAGCCAGGCTGGCAGCTGGAGCTGGGACTGGAGCAGGTTCCTCTGGGCAGCTCTGGGGGCTGTGCTGGGATGTGACAACTTGTTTTGCACAGTGTGTCCTTTGAGAAGCTGCTGTGAGACAGCTGGGCCAGAACTGAATGAATGTGCTGCATTTGGAAGGTTCTAAAGGGGTTTGAAGGTTCTGAAGGGGAACTCCTACAGATTTCAGCCATGAGCTCAGGGTGAGATCCAGCCCTGCAGCACCGAGGGCTCGGGAGCAGCTGTGGGAGCTCCTGCTGCTCACCAGAGAGCAGGGCACTGCTGCCAGCCAGGGACATCCCTGCTCCTGCTGCTCACCTGATGAGGTCTGGCTGGCTGTGGGACTGCTCTCCTCCATCAAAGGTGGGTAAATCCCAGAGAGCAGGGCACTGCTGCCAGCCCGGGTCATCCCTGTTCCCTGTGCCAACCCAGCCCCCTTGTGCCAAGTGATGTGTACAGGAGTGTGCAGTGACAACGGGACAGCTGTTGGGGAAGGTGAAAGAGGAAAGCCTTATCAATATGATTGCCTGGCAAAAGATGTTGAGAATATGGAAACTATAAGTGAGATTGAAATGAAAGCAAGCTTTGAGATCCCTCAGTTACTGAACAACTGGAAAACAATGGCATGGCCAGCTGAAGGTGATCCCCTTTTGATGGAACAACACCCTCTGCTTGCAGACAGCTCCAAGGGTCAGAGCAGACCCTACAGCTTGGCAGAAGGGCCCAAAGAGGAGTTTTTAGGGTTTAAAATGTAACACAGTGTGGTGATGTAATGATTCCTATAGGCTGTATGGAAATGCTGTAGGATTTGTATCTTGTACTGGATTGGTTAGTGAGAATTAGAATATTCAACACAGAAGAAGATTTATTGTATTGTAATGGGAACTTTGCTCTCTTATCCTCTCTTTTACTCTCTCATCCTCTTTACCACGCTCTTGCCTTCTCTCTCTTTACCTCTCTCTCCCTCTTTGGGGTCTGAGGTCTGTGTCTGGCAGCTCCCAGCAGGGCCCTGCCCCAGGCCCTTTGCAATAAACACAAGTTCCCAGCCCTGGCTGCAGAGATCTCTGTCTCTGTCCCCACCATCCTACCCCCGATGCTCCTGCAGACAGCTGTGCTCTGTCCCTGTCTGCTCTCACTGAGGAGCAGACCTGGGGAGCTGGGAGGGCCTGCCCTCACCGCAGCAGTGTCCCTGGAGCAGTGACACTGAGGTCACTCCTGAGCCCAGCAGAGCCAGCATGGGGGCGTGGGCACGGCTCTGGTGCCTCTGGCCACTGCTGCCAGGGTTCCTCCTGTTCCCTGAGTATTTTATACTGGCCCAGCTGGTTTTGGCATTTTTCCTCACCAGATGAAGTACTCAATATCTCATCAGTTTTAATTTTGTTGCTGCTAGGAGAGCTCTGTGGGCTCTGTGCCCATCAGGAGGTCTATCCCAGTGTCAGCTCTGAGCTGGGGGCAGTGCCCTGCCCCGGGGCAGAACAACCCCTGCTGCCAGAGTTTGCTTTGGCTGCAGTTAACTTCATTTAATGAAAGACTCCCTGAAGCTAATGAGGAGCTCAGCTGAGTGCTGGGACCCCTCTGTGACCCCCAGTCCATCCCAGTGTGGCATGGAGAAGCAGGGCAGGAGGGGTCAGCACCCCCAGTCCCCAGCTCCAGGCACTCCTGCTCCCAGAAACATCAGGGAATTCACCGGGGAGATTTTAGCTGTGTTTTTAATCACTTTTAAATAATGGTTAGCTAGTGTGGAGTGTAATGTTAGTGCTGCTGTAACTGATATAATAATAACTGCTGCTCTGACTTCAGTGGGGCTGGTAGAACACTCGTGGGAGCAGCAGCAAACCCTGGCACTGCACTGCACTGCCCTGATATCCTCAGAATGTGACAAATTCCTGGTAAAACACTCATGGGAGCAGCAGCAAACCCAACCCACCCCCTCACACTGCCCTGCCCTGACGTCCTCAGGGTGTGACAAACTCCTGGACGTGCTTTCATGGCAAGCCACAACACCTCCTCTGAGGTATCTTGGGTTTCACTGGGTGAGTCCAGCTAATTGTCCTTGAGTTCGTTACTGAGAAAACTCTGCTGTTATTGGGAATGATGAGGATCTTCAGGCAGGGAAGCTGACTGTTCATGGCAGTACCCTGTGAGACATCCTCACTGCACATCCAGGGCTGCTCTATGGCATTCCTGCCCTGCTCCTGCTGTTGGGGTGAGAGTGTCACTGCTGTCACTGCTGCAGTGGGGCTTGTCCCCTGACTCCCCTTGGTGACAACTGTCACCCTGGTTTTTTAAGATTTTCTAAGCCTTCTGATGTTGACATTCTTGTAATGAACCTTCTCAGACACTTTCTGTAAAGAACTGATTGTTTTGCATTCCTTTATGGAGGAGGAGAGAGTTGATGGACTGTTGGTTTGTGCAGTGTCATTGGAGAGGTGGCACTGTCACCCTCCAATCCACTGTCACCTTTGGAAATCTATAGAAGTTGGAGTCAGAAAATAAACTTCCTTTTCCCTTCACCTTGAGAACAGCGGTGTGCCCTTGTGCTCTGCCGTGTCCTATAGCGACAGACAGCCACCTGCCCTGGCCCTTGGGGACTGCCTTGGTTTGAGGACACCTGGGACAGGCACCCAGAGAGCTGCAGGGACTCTCCAGCTGCGTGGCCCCAGCATTCCCTGGAAGGACCATCCCCCTCAGCCCACAGCAGCTTTGGTTTGTAATCCACACACCCTCCACTGAAAGCATTTTGTAAACACGAATGTAAGTTTACACTCATGGAATAAACAAACAAAAACTGAAATTTGCTTCAGAGGCTGCTGAGACAGCTGCACTGGGGGCACAGCTCTTTGAGATGGCACTTTTTTTTTTCCCCCTTCTTGTTGGCATTTCAGTGAAGAAAGGATTTAAAATACAGCACATTTTAAGGGTATGAATAATCATATTCACTATCTGATTTACATTGACTTAAGTAAAGACTAAGAGCTTGGAGAAGTAATTTGTCATTTGAGGGTGTTTCACCCTGGTTTTGTGGAAGGTTTATGATTGGAAAACAAATGCAAAGCAGAGAACGTGTAAGAAGCAGACACAGCCACTGAACCAATGTTTTGCAAATCCTGTAAAACTTTCCAGTCCTGTTGATGCAAACCCTGTGATCAGACTGCACCAAAGTGCCATGGATCAGTGATCCCCACGTCTGTGCAGAGCACAGGAGAGGCCCAGGGAACAGCAGAGCTCTGGTGCCAAGCAGAGGGAGGATAAATGGATTTATGGGCTGGCCTTGGGAAGCTGTGCTCCCCCTGCCCTGGGCATGCTGTGGGGCTGTTCCACGGAGTGACTGTGAAACCACCAGGATGGGCAATGGAGTAAAATAAAGGGCACAAAGTGCAGCTCCCTGGCTGTGCCCAGACCCTGCTTAAGCCTTAGTGGGGATTTTTCTGGTGCCCTGCAGGTCTCACCTCTGAGCCAAAAAGGGCTTTATTGAGCCTCAGGTCCCTTTGCCCACCTTGGCTCACTGACAGAGGAGAGCACTGGCCCAGCCTAGGCAAACTGACATCTCAGGGTGGCCAAAATCCTGTTTTGTTTTGTTTGAAATATCTCCGAGTGCAGATCTGACACTTGTCACCAGCTTTACTGTGTGCTCAGTGCAGAGGTGAGCCCTGGTCTCCATCCTCCCAGAGCAGCCCTGCTCACCTCTGGGAGAGGGACAGAGGCCACAGTACCTGGCCTTTGCTGTGATGTGACTGTTCTGCAGAAATTGAAGTTCTATCTCAATTAATAAGAACCTTTGCAATTTGTTTAAAGAGCAATAACTAACTGGGCCCCACTTGGTTTGGATGCCTGGCATTGCTTTGGTACCTCCTGTGCCAGTGTCCGGTTGCTGTTGGTATGAGGAAAAAGCCTTTCCTCTGTCCCTTGGAAAGCTCCAGAATGATCTGTCACCACAGTGGCACAGGGGAGCAGCTGTCCTGCACAGACCCCAGCTGGAGCACTTCTGGGAAACGAGCTGATTTACTGGCACCTTGGCACAGGGCAGAGCACAGGCTGGGGGGGAATCTCTGCTGAGCCCTGTGAGCTGCCCAGGCAGCCTTTGCCATGAAGAAAGGGCTTGGGGGTCTGTGTGAGGGTCTGTGGGCCATGGGAGGGTGGCTGTGTCCCACAGCAGTGTCACAGGGCTGCCCTGCTGGTTTCAGCCCTGCTCTGGGACCCTCCTGCTTCTCTGGGACCCCTCTCACTGCTCTGGGACCCTCCTGCTGCTCTGGGACCCTCCAGCTGCTCTGGGACCCCTCTCACTGCTCTGGGACCCTCTCACTGCTCTGGGACCCTCCAGCTGCTCTGGGACCCTCTCACTGCTCTGGGACCCTCTCACTGCTCTGGGACCCTCTCACTGCTCTGGGACCCCTCTCACTGCTCTGGGACCCTCTCACTGCTCTGGGACCCCTCTCACTGCTCTGGGACCCTCTCACTGCTCTGGGACCCTCCTGCTGCTCTGGGACCCTCTCACTGCTCTGGGACCCTCTTACTGCTCTGGGACGGGATGCTGCTGAGGAGCAGTGGCTGGCACAGAAGGTGTCTGTGCAGCTGTTCCCAAGGGATGCTGGGCTGGAGATGCTGTGAGAGGCACATCAGGAGACAGCAGTGAGCCTTGCACTGCCCAAGGGATGCCCTGCTGTCCCTGCTGTCCCTGCTGTCCCTGCTGTCCCTGCTGTCCCTGCTGTGTCCCTGCTGTGTCCTTGCTGTGTCCCTGCTGTGTCCCTGCTGTGTCCCTGCTGTCCCTGCTGTCCCTGCTGTCCCTGCTGTGTCCCTGCTGTCCCTGCTGTCCCTGCTGTGTCCCTGCTGTGTCCCTGCTGTGTCCCTGCTGTCCCTGCTGTCCCTGCTGTGTCCCTGCTGTGTCCCTGCTGTCCCTGCTGTCCCTGCTGTCCCTGCTGTCCCTGCTGTGTCCCTGCTGTCCCTGCTGTACCTGCTGTACCTGCTGTGTCCCTGATGTCCCTGCTGTCCCTGCTGTGTCCCTGCTGTCCCTGATGTCCCTGCTGTCCCTGATGTCCCTGCTGTCCCTCCTTCCCAGCCAAAGGGGAAATCTCTGCTGGGTGTCACGGCCCCAGTGCTGATCAGATGATACTGACCCACTTCAGAGGATTTGTCTGATCCCTTTCTAGGTGGCTTAGTCTCCTTTACACTGAATATACACAATCTTTCCCCATATCCAATTAAGATTTCTCCTAGGTCTGGGCGACACTTCACTCCCTGTTCAAAGGCTCCTTTCCCTGCTCAGGAGAGCTCAAGCTGGTGCTTGGAGGTGTGGGGAGGGGACAATTTCCTTGCTTGTTTTTCTGGTCAATTTGTCAATTAAGCAGTGTTTCACACAGCCACAGCCACAAAATAATTGGCCACGCTGCACTTTGCTGGGTGAGCCTGGGAACCAGTGTGGGACTGATGCCTCGAGTGCTGCAGTGACGCTGTCTGTGAGCTGTGAGCCCCACTGGGGCACCCTGGCACTGCTGGGTTTGTCTGCCAGCTGCCAGGCCCAGACTGGGTGATGTGACGGCATTCACAGGGGTCCCAGGTTGAGGGAAGAGACGAGGATCTGACTCCATGTTTCAGAAGGCTGATTTATTATTTTATGATATATATTACATTAAAACTATACTAAAAGAATAGAAGAAAGGATTTCATCAGAAGGCTGGCTAAGAATAGAAAGCAAGGAATGATAACAAAGGTTTGTGGCTTGGCTCTCTGTCTGAGCCAGCTGTGCTGTGATTGGCCATTAATTAGAAACAACCACATGAGACCAATCACAGATGCACCTGTTGCATTCCACAGCAGCAGATAACCATTGGTTACATTTTGTTCCTGAGGCCTCTCAGCTTCTCAGGAGGAAAAATCCTAAGGAAAGGATTTTCCATAAAAGTTGTCTGGGACAGGGTGTAAGGAGTGTGGGGAATTTCCCTGGCAGGGCCTTCCATGGGATCCTGTCCCCCTGCTTCTACAGAGGGGTGATGCTCTGCATCATCCTGTGCAACCCCATGTTCAGCTGCTGGTCCCACCTCTTGCTGGCTGTGGATCACCACTCGAGCAGGGAATTGCACGCTAGAAATGACATTTTAGGGATATTTATTTCCTGTGAGGAGTGTCCTGATGTCAGAGTGACACAAAACCTGTCTGAGCTCCTTTTTCCTCCTGCAGCCCTGCCACTGTGGGAGCAGCCAGCTGAGCTGTCTCCTGCATCTCCAGGGGTTTCTGCTCATCTGGCTGGTCAGTTATACTTCAGCACTGCCTTCAAAGGCTTTTTGTTTGCACAGGTGTCACTGAAGATTAAGTTTAGCATATGAAGTCTATTATTTGGAGCTCATGCTTCCCCTATTCCCAGGAAAAGACTTGGCTCTGTTGTCACAGCCTTGGAGAGGTTTGCAGAGCTGGCAGCCAGAAATACAAACAGCTCCTAACAGCTCTTTTAATCCAGCAGAAATAAAGTTTAGAGAAGCCAGTCAGTGAGAGCTCAAAGCTGACAGACAGGCAGGATAGCACAGGCAGGGCTGGGTGGATGGCTGGGATATCATTTCTGTGGGGTTCAGAGCTGTTGGGACAAAAAATTGAGGACGTGGTTTGGTGGTGAACGTGGTGGCGGTGGGGTCAGGTTGATGGTTGGACCTGGTGACCTTAGAGGCCTTTTTCCAAAATTAACGATTCTGAATTAATGATACTGACCTATGAATGGTCAGTAGAGGAATCTGTACTTTGCTTTTCACCATTCCCCTCTGCCCTTGGGTTAAGTGATCTATAACAAGTATTAGTATTATACAATACTAATTGTATAATACAATTAGTATATATTTTTAATACATTTGTATTATACAATACTAATTGTATAATACAATACAAACTATATCCACTATATATGCTATAATACTAGAGTATATCTACTATATACAGTACTATAGTATACAATAATTAGTATTGAGGATTTATTTGAATGATAGCTGAACTGTGCATCAGGACAAACTGTTCAGTTATCCCTCATTCATGACTGGTAAAATTCCTTGTGCGATGAATTATGTGGGAAATCTCTAGGGCTTTAGGAGAGCTCCTGCCCTGCTCGGGGGCCAGACTGGCAGGATGTGTGGCTGGGGTGCCCATGACAAAGGTTCTCCAGTGCCATGAGGCACCAGCATTTCCTCCCTCTGCTTGTCCAGGAGATGCAGCTCTCCTGCTGCTGCTTCCAGAAGTGAAAGGGCTCTGCCTTGGGAGCTGGGCTTGGTGGGTGTCCCTGGGAACAGCACCCAGCTGGAGCCTGGAGCAGCCTCTCCCAGACCTGGCACAGGTGTTCTCTCCTGCCCCAAGGTCCCTGCCCCAGAGCCCTCTGATGCCAGCATGCAGGGCTGATGTGGCCCCTGGGCTCTGATGGAGTTGTTGGTGTTTCATGATGTGCCAAAGCTGCAGAGATCATTGCCATCCTGCCATGGTTTGACACTGGCACAATGCCAGTGTCCCCATGAAAAATACCCCTTCTCTGGTGTCTGCTGTGAGATGGGGCCAGGAATAAGCAAAGCAGCCTACTTAGGAATAGAGGAAAAAAAAAAGTTTATTAACTAAACTACAAGGAAAGGGACACACTCACACACACACACACACACATGGAAAATGAAACTTCACAAAAGCATTTCCTCCTCCCCCTACGAGATTCTCCCAATCATCTCTCAAATTCCACCATCAGTCCATCATCCCTCTGTAGATACTCAATTCTCAGTCCATCAAGAGGAGGAGTCCTTCTTGGGCCATGGTGACCTCTTCCTTTTCATGTCCAGTGCTCTCACCACATGAACATGGACCAGAGCTGCTTCGAGGGTTGTCCTTTTTAAGGGTGCTTTGTCTCCTTCCAGAAAGGGCAAAGTCTCACTTTTGGGATGTCCTGTCCCCCCCATATTTCTCTACCCCCTGGGGCTGGGGGGTTTACAACACTGAACCCTCTCGGTTCTGAGGCAACGTCTCCCCCCTGGATGCAGCCTCTGTGTCACAAGGAAGCATGGTTCTGTCCATGGCTATACAAGAAAAAGTCCAGCCAAAGGCCACTCCTCATCTCCTGCCATCTGGGGTTCTCTCACAACCCTGCATCACATCGCACTTGCCCATTTCCTGCTCCAGAAAAGGTCAATGCTCTGTGAGATTTTCATTGTCCAAACAGGGGTTAAAAAACTCTTACAAGCGGCCAGACTTCTCCGTGCTCCCCCCCATTCTCCACAAGCCGGGCATGCCGCCAGCTGCAAGGCCTTCAAGGCCACAGCCCCATGCACCGAGGAGCGCCGGCTTCTCTCTCTCTCGTCTCCCAGGGGGGGCTGCCCAATCTCTCCTGGTGCCCCCACCCTTTGATCTTCAAGGGCCTTTTCACCTCCCCTCTCTGTCCAAGGCCCCACCTCACCCGGCCCCATGGATTCCCCTCCGCCTGCCCAGCCGACAGAGCTGGGCACGGGAAGGTCTGACCTGTCTCCCAGCCGGAACCCAAAGAGGAAGCTCCTGAGGGACAGCTCTGCTTTTAACCCCTGTGTTCTCAGAGCCGTATCCAATACCTCACTGGCCAAAATCAGGTGCCAATTAAAATCTGAACACTTAATTGGTGGCTGCAACATATCCCAAAAAAACTACTTCCTTTAAACCCACGACACATCCTCACTGGGTTCTGAACTCCTCATTTCCTGGGGAAGGGAATGCTGCAGGGGCTCGTGCAGGGCTGGGCTGGGGCTGCAATCACAGCCAGGTGGAAAACACCACCCATGCTGTGCTCAGGGGCTCCAGCTGCTCTGGCTGTTGGGAGGTGCAAGCAGGGAGCTTCCTCTGCCTTCCAGGGTCACAGAAGAGAGAGAGAACCAGGTTTGTGAAACAATGACACTTTTTCAAATCACAGAATCACAGGAGGGTGTTGAGAAATTTTTGCAGATTGAGGAGTTCTTGCTAGACAATGGCCATATTCAGCCAATGCACAATCCAGCCTGCTTGTACTAATGGACAATGGACACGTGCACAAACAATGGATAATGGACATATTCAGAAATGGGGTCCGTATATCCTTGAAAAAGATACAAGAAGAAGAATCATCAGGACTCAGCAGGTTGGTCAGCAAGCTTGGGAAAGTAAGAAAAAAGTGAGTCACAGGTGGGCCAGATGACCACAGTAAGACACGTGAAAAATTAGATGATCCAATCAGCATTCTAATTTAGGTGTGTGAACAGCTGGGATTAACCCATCATGTATTAGCTAGAGACGTGTGGACAGTAGAGATTTATTATAAATATAGTCCTTTTAGGGATAATAAATTTGGCTTCACTGGATCATATTATGGTTATGGTGTGATGTCCCTGAACCTCTGCAGCCCGCAGGGGGGTTTGGGTTGGAAGGGACCCTACAGCTCATCCTGCTCCACTCCAGCCCTGGGCAGGGACACCTTCCACTGTCCCAGGTTGCTTCAAACCCTGTCCAGCCTGGCCTTGGGCACTTCCAGAGATGGGGCAGCCACAGCTTCCCTGGGCACCCTATGCCAGGGCCTCCCCTGGCAGTATTACAATTTAAACTTTCATGACCCAAAAGGAAAACATACCTCTGGCAATATTTTAATATTGATGGGCAAAATTGTGATTCACCCTCCCAGGGAAGAATTTCTTCCCAATATCCCATCTAAATCTCTTTTCTTTCAGCTTAGAGCTATTCCTCCTTGTCCTGTCACTTGCTTGCCCTTGCAAAACATCCCTCCTTCCTGCAGAGCTTTTCCTTTTACAGCTTTTGGGCAGTCCTGCAGCCCCAGCGGTGCTGATGGGACTGTTCCAGTTTTAAGTGACATTTTGTGGAGCTGAATTCATGTTTTTAAGGCTGCTGGTGGTGCAGCTGCTCTCAGGTATTACCTCCTCAGCTGTGCAGAGGTTAAGTGTACATTAACAACCACTTTCTTGGGCGCTCTCTCCAGACTCACCTCTGAAGGAGTTTTTAAAAGAACTGCCTTTTCTGCAATGTGACCTTTTCAGCTGTGAAATTACCGAAGCAGCAGAGCTCTCATCACACTTGCTTCTAAGACTTATTCATTTTGCTTGTAAAATAACCCGACTAACTCTTCACTCTCTGTCTTAAATCACTGCAAGGAGCTCCCTGGCTGCCTGGGGGCTGTGAGCTGATGGATCTGCAGGGGCAGGCAGTGTCTGACCTGGGCCTGGAGGTGCCCTGGGCCACCCTTGGGGCAGCCAGAGCTGCTGTCAGGGCAGCTGAGTCCTCACAGCTCATGCTTATTGCCTGTGGTTTATTTGTGGTAACTCACGAGGCTGTTGGGTTCTGTGTTTCTTTTCCCCTCCAGGAAATCCCTGGTGAAACAGCAAAATCTCACTGCTGTGGAATTACAATTTGCTTTACCTTGGGCTCGCTTTTGGGCCGCTCATTTGGTACATCTGGGAAGTTTCCATCTGACACAACATCAGCTGCTCTGAGAGGCAGTGATGATGTTCTCAATGTCCTTTATCCTGTCTTGGGGTTTGTTTTCTTTTCCTTTATCCCATGGGATGAGGCACAGATCCACAAGCCTTTTGGGAGACCTGATCCTGTGGAATATCGACCCTGAGCCAGGTCTGTGCCCCAGTGGCCACAGAACCAGGAGGGAATCTCAGCTCACCCACACCATCTTTTTCTCACCCCAGGTGCCATTAGCTGCTCCCACTCCTCCTTGCAGCCTGCTGAGATCTCCATGGAGCCAGTTTCCTGCCCACCATGGATGTTCTGCCTTTACCCCTGCCCTGAATGTGGCCCATGCTCTGAGCCCAGCCAGCTGCAATCCTGCATCTGTTATCCCAGAGCTCTGCAGTGCAGCCCTGCTCGGATCTCCATGGAGCCAGTTTCCTGCCCACCATGGATGTTCTGCCCTTACACCTGAATGTGGCCCATGCTCTGAGCCCAGCCAGCTGCAATCCTGCATCTGTTATCCCAGAGCTCTGCAGTGCAGCCCTGCTCCTCCCCAGCTGCTGCCTGAGCCTGCTGCCCTCCCTCCCAAGGGCTCTGACCACAGCCCTGTGATCACAGAGGATTTTACCTGGGCATTTCAACCTCCACAGGGCCTCAGAAGCTCTGTGTGAGCTCGTGTTACTTGTGAGTGTGCAAGAAATGTCTTTGTTAGGCAACAGAGCAAAGGGAGAACTGTTGCTGACATCCAGGGCTGGGACATGGCAGGGCAGCCCAGGAGGGGTGGCTGCTGAGGGTCCTGTCCCTGCAGGTGAGGGTCCTGTCCCCGCACTCAGGGTCCTGTCCCTGTGCTCAGGGTTCTGTCCCTGTACTCAGGGTCCTGTCCCTGTGCTCAGGGTGCTGTCCCTGTGCTGAGGGTTCTGTCCCTGCACTCAGGGTCCTGTCCCTGTGCTCAGGGTCCTGTCCCTGTGCTCAGGGTCCTGTCCCCGCACTCAGGGTCCTGTCCCTGTGCTCAGGGTCCTGTCCCTGCTGCTGAGGGTCCTGTCCCTGTGCTCAGGGTCCTGTCCCTGTGCTCAGGGTCCTGTCCCTGTACTCAGGGTCCTGTCCCTGTGCTCAGGGTCCTGTCCCTGCTGCTCAGGGTCCTGTCCCTGCTGCTCAGGGTCCTGTCCCTGCAGTGACCACGGCTGGGAGGTGAGCAGGGCTCCGCTCCCCCATGCTGGAGTGGGGGTGCTTTTTGCAGAATCATGGTTTGGTTCAAAAGTGACCTTACACACCCTCCTGTTCCTCCCACTGTCCCAGTGTCCCCAATGTCCAGCCTGTCCTTGGGCACTGCCAGGGATCCAGGGGCAGCCCCAGCTGCTCTGAGCACCTGTGCCAGGCCCTGCCCGCCCTGCCAGGGAACAATTCCCAATTCCCAATTCCCAATGTCCCATCCAGCCCTGCCCTCTGGGTCCCTTGCCAATGCACCCTTTGCTCCCCATCCCTTTGGTGCAGGGCTGGGCTCTGCTCATCCCCATTATCCTTTTGCTGCAGCTCTGGAGGTAATTAACATTTCTTGGGAGCATAGAGGCTTCTCAAAGTGCTCACCATCTGGTCTCACTTACCACATTAATCATAGTCCAAGGAACAAACTAGTTTTGAGCTGAGGTTTCCCGAGTAACTGGATTTCTCTGTTTTAGATGCTGTTATTGATAAGTCTGAAGTTTTGCAAGATACCTTATGTTCCTGTCATTTCTTCAATGGGAGAAAGCAAATAAAGATAGCTCAAAACCCTCAAATCTGAAAACAAAACTTGGACTCTTCTGATTTTGCAGCAAAGCTTGGGAACACAGGATGCTGCATTTCTGACAGTATTACAATTTAAACTTTCATGACCCAAACTGAAAACATACCTCTGGCAATATTTTAATATTGATAGGCAAAATTGTGATTCATCAACATCAAACTGTTTAATTCATTAGCCAACAACTTCTAGGCAGTGTGGGAATACATTTAAAAGAGAATGAGATGAGACCACATATTAATTATGCAGTCACTGCACAAATTGATAATTATATGTCACAAAGAGCTCCCTATGTATTAACACTTTAGAACCTGCTTCCTGCCCCGATTTGAGAGTTCTTTTGAGGTACATGGATATGATGTATTTTTAAATCAAAAATGGTAGGCAGAACCAAACATGAAAGACTGACGTAACCAGCCCATGGTTTTGGTGGAAGTGAAGTTCTGAAATTCTCTGATCCCCATATGTGTGTGATTCTCATGCATAATTGTTGGTAAGAATTGCCATAAACAGTTTTGTGCCACTGAATGAGTTTATTGCCTTGGATAATTTTGTCCCTGACCCCATGGCTGTGTTAATCCCTGTGTCTCTCCTCAGGGCAGTCAGATGGAGGAGCAGCAGCTGTGGGGTGTGGAGAGGGCTGGGGTGGGCTGGGAAATGCCCCCTGTGCCCCAGGGGTTGGGCTCACTGCAGCTGCAGCTCATCCCCTCCTACAGGAGCATTGCAGTGAGCATCTGGGGCTGTCCTGGGACCTGTGCAGGAGCTGCAGCTCATCCCCTCCTACAGGAGCATTGCAGTGAGCATCTGGGCTGTCCCAGGAGCTCTGCAGGAGCTGCAGCTCATCCCCTCCAACAGGAGCATTGCAGTGAGCATCTGGGGCTGTCCTGGGACCTGTGCAGGAGCTGCAGCTCGTCCCCTCCAACAGGAGCATTGCAGTGAGCATCTGGGGCTGTCCCAGGAGCTGTGCAGCTGCTGCAGCTCATCCCCTCCTACAGGAGCATTGCAGTGAGCATCTGGGGCTGTCCTGGGACCTGTGCAGGAGCTGCAGCTCATCCCCTCCAACAGGAGCATTGCAGTGAGCATCTGGGGCTGTCCTGGGACCTGTGCAGGAGCTGCAGCTGCTGCAGCTCATCCCCTCCAACAGGAGCATTGCAGTGAGCATCTGGGGCTGTCCCAGGAGCTCTGCAGGAGCTGCAGCTCATCCCCTCCAACAGGAGCATTGCAGTGAGCATCTGGGGCTGTCCTGGGACCTGTGCAGGAGCTGCAGCTCGTCCCCTCCAACAGGAGCATTGCAGTGAGCATCTGGGCTGTCCCAGGAGCTCTGCAGGAGCTGCAGCTCATCCCCTCCTACAGGAGCATTGCAGTGAGCATCTGGGCTGTCCTGGGACCTGTGCAGGAGCTGCAGCTCATCCCCTCCTACAGGAGCATTGCAGTGAGCATCTGGGGCTGTCCTGGGACCTGTGCAGGAGATGCAGCTGCTGCAGGGCTGGGCTGGTACTGGGATTGAGCTGGGGCTGGGGCTCATTCTCAGGCTCAGGCTCAAGCAGTGCTTCTCTGCACACTGCACAAGGGAAGCCTTCAGCAGTGGCAGGAGCAGAGAGGTTTCTGCAGAGCCATCCAGAGCCAGGTACTGCTCAGAGTGATGGAATGGTTGGATTGGAAGGGACCTTACAGTTCTTCTCCTTCCACCTCTCTGCCATGGCAGGGACACCTCCACCATCCCAGGGTGCTCCAGCCTGGCCTTGGGCACTGCCAGGGATCCAGGGCAGCCACAGCTGCTCTGGGCACCCTGTGCCAGGGCCTCACTGCTCTCCCAGGGAAGGATTCCATCCCAGTATCCCATCCATCCCTGTCCTCGTGCCAGCCTTGTCCTGCTGGGTGCCCTCTCTGCCCACGGGCTGTAGAGCACCTGCACTGTGCTTGCCTGCTCTGGGCAGAGCAGAGCAGCCCCTGGGCACTCAGGGAATGGGAAACTCCACGTGCTGTCCATCAGGCCCACTGCTTCTGGATTATCCAGAGAGGAGGAACCCACAGACCTGCTCACTGTGACCTGCAGCACAGAGCTGCTCTCCTGGGAAGGAGCCATGTGTGGCCAAACATCTTGGAATGGTGGGAAATGCTGTCTGTCCCCAAGACAGAAGCTGGAGATTTGCCTTTGCCATACTGCTGATGTTTAATGTTTAATTGCTCTGCAATGTGGCAAAGCACGAAAAAAAATCTAAATCTGTCCTGGAGCTATGAAAGCTGCTGGAAGCTCTCAAAGCTGGAGCTGGAGCTGGAAGCCAGAAGGAGCCATGGGAGAGCCTGAGCCAAGGCAGCCTCTTCTGAGGGTGCAGGACACAGAGCCGGGCTGGAGAATTCAGCAGAGCAGGGACTTCGGGAGCAGAACCCTCCTTGGCTGGAGGGACACAGCAGGGCTGTCACTGTCATGTTTTCCGAAAATTCCCTTCGCCAGGATTTCTTCTCCTGAGAAATTGAGAAGCCTCAGAGAAAAATAATAATTATCTGATTGCTTCTCCTTGTGTTTGGCTGCTTTGGAATGTGGGCTGGAGATTGTTTGGTTGGTTTCATGTGAATTGTTTTTACTTAATGACCAATCACCATCAGCTGTGTTGGACTCTGAGGAGTCAGCCACGAGTTTTTATTATTCATTCTTGTTAAGCCTTCTGTCTGTATCCTTTCTCTATTCTTTAGTATAGTTTTAGTATAATAATATAATATAATATAATATAATATAATATAATATAATATAATATAATATAATATAATATAATATAATATAATATAATATAATATAATATAATATAATATAATATAATATAATATAATATAATATACCAGCCTTCTGAGAACATGGAGTCAGATTCTCATCTCTCACCTCGTCCTGGGGACCCTCACAAACTCAACACGGGGCCAGACCCCTGAGCCTGCCTGAGAGCCCTGGAGAAGAACCAGGCCCCAAATGGCCCTTGGACCCTCAGCTCAGCTCAGTTCAGCTCCCACCATCTCCCTCCTGGAGGCACTGAGGGCGCCTGCCAGCCTGAGAGCAGCTCCAGCTCCGTCGTTTTCAGACCAAAGATCTCCAGCTCCACCCTGCCTTGCCTGTGACATATTGGTTTAGGTGAGATTTCAGTTGCAGCCAAATGTTATGCACATTTGGCTGGAGCAATTTTTTCAAGCATGTTTTCCTAAATTAGGGTTGATGGTGATAATGCTCCTACTTCTTGGCTCTTGCCTGCTACTGGCTGAGATTTCATCTGCTAAGAACCATGTTTCTAAAAACTCACAATCTGCTTTTGCAGCTACTTCACATGGTATGTGAAAACACTTTTTAACAACACTGCAGTCAGAAGCTTTGCTATTTCCATGTGTAATTGATTTTGCATGTTAAATAGTGGTGTTTCTTCTCCTTGGCAAAGAGGTGCTATTTTATTAAACAGGTTCTTCTTTTTCTCGTTATTGTGCAATTGTTTCTGAGAGTGGGGCAAATTATTATGGCCCTAACCTGAAATTCTTTGACAAATATGCTGGGCACTGCCCAGGGAACATCTGTGAATGCCAATATGAAAAATCTGCATTTCTGGTCAGGTATGAGGGTGCTCTTTACCAGTGAGGGCAGTTTCTGGGTTCACCAGATCAGAGAATAGTCTGTCTGCATTGGACCCCAAAACACATGTTCCAAAAGGCACCTGGATGCTCAGCAAAGACATTTTTATCACACCAGGGAGAGACATGAGGGTGGCCCAAGGAAAGGGAGTGAATGCAGAGGAAGAACCCTGTGACAGAAACCTCTGTCTGCTGGTGGTCACAGCCTGGAGAGGCTTTTGCTGTCACAACCCAGGCAGAGCAATCACAATATATTTTGCTTGGAAAGGATAAAACCAAACCAGCTCATCTGTAACTTGCTGGCAGCAGGGAGGAAACTGCCTGGTACTCAGCTTGTGATTCTCCAGACTATGTGTAGATGTTTTGTGTAATTTTAGATACCCTAGCACTTGGCAGTGATTCATAGCAGCCCTGCTGCTGCTTTCCTCCCCTTCCCAACAGCTCCCCAGAAGCTTCTGCCCCTGGTGCTACAGCAGCACATCCTCATCATGAGCTGGGGGGACCTGGCTCTGCCCATGGGTTCAGCTCAGTGAAGCTTTACCTTGCTGGGGCTACATGTTGGAGAAGATGAAAGAGGAAAGCCTTATAAATATGATTGTCTGGCAAAAGATTTCGAGAATATGGAGATTGAAATGAAAGCAAGCTTTGAGATCCCTCAGTTACTGAACAACTGGAAAACAATGGCATGGCCAGCTGAAGGTGATCCCCTTTTGATGGAACAACACCCTCTGCTTGCAGACAGGCCCAAGGGTCAGAGCAGACCCTACAGCTTGGCAGAAGGGCCCAACGAGGAGTTTTTAGGGTTTAAAATGTAACAGAGTGTGGTGATGTAATGATTCTTATAGGCTGTATGGAAATGCTGTAGGATTTGTATCTTGTACTGGATTGGTTAGTGAGAATCAGAATATTCAGCACAGAAGAAGATTTATGGTATTGGAATGGGAACTTTACTCTCTTACCCTCCTTTACTCTCTCATCTCTTTACCATTCTCTTTACTTCTCTGGGCCTGCTCTGAGCTGTGTCTGGCAGCTCCCAGCAGGGCCCTGCCCCAGGCCCTCTGCAATAAACACAAGTTCCACAACCTGGCTGCAGAGATCTCTCATTTCCATCCATCCCCACGGTCCTGCCCCCCGTCAATCCTACAGCTAGAGAAGAAGAAAGACTCAAAATCTGGGGAGAAGGACTCCCCGTGCTCCTGCAGGCCTGCAAGGTCAAAAGCAGATCAGTCTTTATCCACTCAGCATCCTTGGCAGGAGGGCAGTGGGAAACAGGGGATGGTGCTGGCAGTGGTTTTGTGAGCTTGGAGGAGAGGCTGAGCTGGCTCCAGGCTGGCCATGGCTCAGGAGATGAGCTGAGGAATGAGACACAAAGGGTGGGCACAGCCTATTGCAGGGAGAAGAATATCTGCTGTTCTGACACAGAGTGGGGAGGAGGCCGAGGTGACAGCCCTGTGCTAATGGGTGCAATTGAGCGTCCCTGACCCTGGTCACTGCCGGGCTGATTTCTCCTGTGCTCCTGTGCAGACTTTATGTGATTTGTTACTTTTGTCACGTTTTTCCTTTCCTTTGGTTGGTGTTGTAGGAAAATCAATCCACAAACATCAGAGGTTTATGTCCAAAAAAGGAGACAGAGAAGTACCTTTTGCTTTATTCAAATAAAGGGAGAGGCCGTGGGGCATTCCCTGGGGTCTCTCACATTTTTGGAGGACGCAGACTCCCTTTTTATCCTAATTTCCCCGCCGCATTTCCCTTCTCTCTTTCCCCATTCCTGAGGTACTTGGGAGGTACAGACTTCCTGAAACACCTGATACCAGAGATTCCCCTCTAATATACAACCCTCCCTTTTAATTTCGAATTCTTACAGAATTTAGGGTTTTTTTCTTCCCCGTTGTTTCTTTCTTCTTTCAATGTCTAATTTTATTTATCAGCAAACCTAAAGTTTCTTTGTAAAGGCAAATCTCTTTTTCCATTCATCAATCAGTGGAATCCTTCCCACGGTTTCTTTTATCTCCCAGCGCTGGTTTTATCTACCAGCAGACCCACAGCTGGTTTGGAAAGACAAATCTGCTATTCCTCTCAGTTTTCCCAGCTGTCTGGGGGGCAGAGGTTGCCCTGGGGCAGAGAGGGTGTCCCCAGAGCCCAGCTGTGCTGTGGGTGCTCTGGAGGCTCAGCAGGGCTGGGGGGTGGCTGCAGGGACTGGGGGAGCAGGGGGCAGCAGGGGTGTCCCTGGGCAGGGCAGGGGGCAGCAGGGGTGTCCCTGGGCAGGGCAGGGGTGTCCCTGGGCAGGGAATGGGGGCAGGGGTGTCCCTGGGCAGGGGGGCAGGGGTGTCCCTGGGCAGGGGGCAGGGGTGTCCCTGGGCAGGGCAGGGGGGCTCCTCCAGCTGACCCCAGAGCAGCCCCACAGCGCTGCCCAGGCTGGGCTCGTGCCACACACTGAGATTTGGGGTGATCCCCGGGAATCCAGGCATGGCAGGGGTACCCAGCTGGCCCAGGGGGGCTGGGAGCTGCAGCTGTCACTGCTGGGTGGCCCAGCCTGCTTCTCCCGGCTGGTGATGCACAAATTGTCCAAGCAAAGCAGATCCCAGTTCAGAGTCTGGTCGGTATAGAATGGTAATAACTGAAGCACTGAGCTGTTCCACTCCTACAAACGCACACAAGAGCAAGAATGCAGCGTGTGGGGTGCTGGAAGGAGCCAGGCTCTGCTGTGGCTGGGTGAGAGCACAGGACACCTGCTCTAAGGCCATAAAATTAACTAACACATGGGATAAGGCCCAGCTTAGCAGGGGTGCCCTGACAGGGGAACAGGATCCTCTCACTGCATTTCCTCTCCTTTGGGAGATCTAAAGTTCTATGTTTAAACCTTGTCTTATTCCAGCTGTCATTTGCATAAAACCTAAGCACTAGTGTCTATTTTTAGTGCTGCTGGGATGCTCATCTTGGAGGGGAGGTGGAAGCAGTCTGACAGCTCTGGCTGAGCAGGGATCCCATCGCAGATGAGGTGTTTGGGTTTCCCACACACAGCCAAACCTTCACCTCCCTCCAAGGAAAATGCTTCTGCACTCATCTTCTGCAGGGAGAAGGAATTGGGCTTGTTCAGAGCTGCTGTGTGAGGCTTCATTCTGCATCTCGGGGTGGCAGCTCTGGGTTTCTCTTGCCTTTAAACCTGTCCAGCCAGGTTTACATGCAGGAGTGAGATGTGGCTCCAGAATATTGCTTATTTCAAACGAAGGCAAGCTGCTCAGGGTGAGCCAGCAGCAGAATTTACCTGCAGGTGCTTGAATGCAGGTTTGACAGGAGGTGTGTGGGGTTAGGGTGAGATGATTTTGGGGTGCAGGTGCTTTTTCATGGGTGTATTCTGCTCATGTTCTGTCACAGACTTCTTTTATGGAAAATCCTTTCCTTAGGATTTTTCCTCCTGAGAAGCTGAGAGGCCTCAGGAACAAAATGTAACCAATGGTTATCTGCTGCTGTGGGATGCAACAGGTGCATCTGTGATTGGTCTCGTGTGGTTGTTTCTAATTAATGGCCAATCACAGCCCAGCTGGCTCAGACAGAGAGTTGAGCTACAAGCCTTTGTTATCATTCCTTGCTATTCTATTCTTAGCCAGCCTTCTGATGAAATCCTTTCTTCTATTCTTTTAGTATAGTTTTAATGTAGTATATTTCATAAAATAATAAATCAGCCTTCTGAAACATGGAGTCAGATCCTCGTCTCTTCCCTCAACCTGAGACCCCCGTGAACACGGTCACAGTGTTCTGCTTGGCTGAATGAGAGGCAGGACATGCAGAAACAAAAAGGGGCATGTGCTGTGGTGTCCTCAAACCGTGTGAGTCAGAGCACCCCAGCTGGCAGAGGGACACGGTGGAGCATGGCAGGTTAAACACTCCAGGCAGGTTAAACACTCCACACTAGGGCTTCAGGCATTTTCCTTTGGTTTTGGAAAGTGACAAGTCAGTCCCAGGGACACGCTGAAAACCTGCTCTGAGCCAAGAAAATGTTTACAAATCCCAGTGCAACAACCCAATCGATAAATCCATACATCTTGCTCTGCCTTATCAGAGTCAAAAGAGCCACAAATAGTTGGAGGTTGGCGGAGATGTTTGTGGAGAAGATGGGATTTTTTTTTTGTTTATTTGTTTTCTTATTTTTTCTCTCAGGATTTTGTTTCACTGCAAGGGGAAGCTATTTATTTAAGAAGAAATGAAAACTCCACAAAATGTATTTTGACAAGAGTAGGTTGCTACAGAATTGCTTTTGTGAGCATTGAAGTGTTGGTATAGCCTGGAATACAAACCCCAGGACTCGGGAATGACAGAGCAGGTGGGATTGCATTGCAGAGGGTGGCAGAGAGGTCTGCAGAACTTCTGGGGATACTGCCACGGGTGCTTTGCACCGTGGTAAATGCAGTGTGGATGTTTCTGGGGGGCTGCAGAGCACAGCTCGAGGTGCTGGGAGAGGGATGAGTGCAGCTGGGGCTGCAGAGGTGCAGCGGGATCAGTGTGACCCCGGCCAGGTCTGCTCCCTGCCCTCTGCAGCACTCAGTGCCAGCAGGGCTCCGGAGCTCCTCGTGACTCCTTTGTCCCTTTGCCAGGTGTCCCAGCCCAGGCTGAGAACCAGATCCTCCCAACACATTTGATTTCTGGTTTGCTGGGCTGACTTTCGGCCCAACTTGGGTTGGTGTGCCAGGAGACACCAGGCAGGAGCTGCAGGAGCTGTGCAGGACCCGGAGAGCTGCTGGCTGCCTGGGCAGTGGGGTGTGCAGGGCTGGCACTGCTGTAGCTCCTGTGCAGCTCCTGTGCACTGCTGGCACTGCTGCATCTCCTGTGCACCTCCTGTGCACTGCTGGCACTGCTGCAGCTCCTGGGCAGCTCCTGTGCAGCTCCTGTGCAGTGCCAGCACTGCTGCAGCTCCTGTGCACTGCTGGCACTGCTGCAGCCCCTGGGCAGCTCCTATGCTCCTACAGGTGTGCAGAGCTGGCACTGCTGCAGCTCCTGGGCAGCTCCTATGCTCCTACAGGTGTGCAGAGCTGGCACTGCTGCAGCTCCTGTGCAACTCCTGTGCACTGCTGGCACTGCTGCAGCTCCTGTGCAACTCCTGTGCACTGCTGCAGCTCCTGTGCACCTCCTGTGCAGCTCCTGTGCAGTGCCAGCACTGCTGCAGCTCCTGCACAGCTCCTGTGCACTGCTGGCACTGCTGTGGCTCCTGTGCAGCTCCTGTGCTCCTACAGGTGTGCAGAGCTGGCGCTGCTGCAGCCCCCTGAGTGTGTCCCTCTGCACGCCTGCTGCCCCAGGCAGGCTGCCCCAGCAGGTGTTTTCATGCCAAATGCCACCGTGCCCACTTACTGGCCACCACTGGCAGAGCCCCAAGCACTCCTCAAAGACCAGAGCTGTGTCTCACCACGCCTGGCACCGAGGCCATCCCAGACTCCTCCTCACTCACTCCTCAGGGTTCTTGTGCCCCTTCTGCTCAGAGCCCCACCCACGGCCCCTGCTCACCTTGCTGGGCCTGGCTCTCCTCAGGAGCAGGTCACTTGTGTCCTGCTGTGAGGGGAGTGCTGGTGGGAGTGCAGGAGCCTCACCTGGGAGCAAACCTGTAACCCTGCTCACAGGGGTCTCAGGATGAGGGAAGAGATGAGGATCTGACTCCATGTTTCAGAAGGCTGATTTATTATTTTATGATATATATTACATTAAAACTATACTGAAAGAATAGAAGAAAGGATTTCATCAGAAGGCTGGCTAAGAATAGAATAGCAAAGAATGATAACAAAGGCTCTGTTTTGGACTCTCTGTCTGAGCCAGCTGGCTGTGATTGGCCATTAATTAGAAACAACCACATGAGACCAATCCCAGATGCACCTGTTGCATTCCACAGCAGCAGATAACCATTGTTTACATTTTGTTCCTGAGGCCTCTCAGCTTCTCAGGAGGAAAAATCCTAAGGAAAGGATTTTCCATAAAAGATGTCTGCGACACAAACCTGTCCAGCTGGCAGCACACTGCTGTGTGCCCGAGCCCCTGCCCAGGGGTCAGCCCTGCCCCTGCCCCTGCCCGGGGGTCTGAGGCAGCTGCTGCACCAGGAAGGGGCCTCAGGAGCCCCCAGGGCACGAGGAAATCACAAATGGGAACAGCTGAATTACAAAGCTGTGGCTCCAGGACCACCAGTGAACCAGCACCAGTGCTGCGCTGGAAAGGTAAGTGATGACAAACTGGGCACTCCAGTTTGGATAAGTGACTAATTTTAGTTCCTAGATTTAATTATCAACAGTAAACTCCTAAATACCCACCACAGACAAGTGAACCTCTGTGCCTTCCTTGTGCTTGATGTGCTAAGCATAAATATTCAGCTCAGTCTCTCAAGAAAACATGAGGTTTTACACAAGAACAACTCTCCCAGATGAGCAGGATTTATAGCTCCAAAATGCTCTGGTTTCATCATTTGTGAAAGCTTTAACCTTTCAAGCGTTTCCAAACCTACTTTAGCATGCAGGGAGTAGTGATGCAGAGACATTAACATTAAAACTTTGTGTGTCTCCAGTGAATATTCTTACAACAAGGAGCATAACATATCTTTTTGTTTATTTCCTTTTCTAATATTTCAATGCTGTTTGCTTCCATGAAGGAAAAACAAAAGAGTAGTCTTATAAAATTAACAAATATTGCAAAGCTTTAGATGCCAATTAAGGTGAGTAATTTAATGTGTAGATACCAGTGCGTGACAACTCTGCGCCTTGCCTGCCTGTTCACCAGCTCGTGCTGGAAACTTGAGGCAGAGATGCTGAAGCATTTCACACTGCCTTGATGGGCTTTTTAATGGATTTTCAGATTTCTTTTCAGTCTTCAAATGATCCTGTTAATGCCTGGGAAAACCAACCAACCAACCTAAAGGAAGCAAGAGCAGATGGAATAAATCATGGCATCCTTGGTAACTCGGTGTCACATGCAGAGGTCAGGTGTTTATCTTGTTTTCCATCCTCACAAGCTGCAGACATCCCAAATACTGAGCTCCTGCCTCAAGTGCTCCCTGTCTGTGAGTCCTTGCGCTGTGGAGCACCTGCCCTTTGTCATGCTCTAGAACGTGGCAGATGTGGGTGATGGAGCAGCTGCTTGACGGTTTGGGTGATGATTCTGATCTGGGGTTTGCCTCAAATATCAGCAGAAAGAGAGCAGTGGCAGAGTATTCACCTCACTTTGGCAGAGAGTGCCAGCCAGGATTGTGCTCTGAAAACACAGCACCAAAAATCTGCAGGAAAATGTCACAGCAGGACATTTGCACTTCCCTGACTGCTGAAGGTCGGCTGGGGAGAGCCACGAGAGCAGGGCTGAGGGGATGTCAGCAGGGCTCTGGAGGATGCTCACAGCCCCAGCCTTGCCCAGGAGCTGCCAGCCCCACGTGCCCAGGGCTGGGGCTGGGGCTGGTGTCACAGACATGTTTTATGGAAAATCCTTTCCATAGGATTTCTCCTCCTGAGAAGCTGAGAGGCCTCAGGAATAAAATGTAACCAATGGTTATCTGCTGCTGTGGAATGCAACAGGTGCATCTGGGATTGGTCTCATGTGGTTGTTTCTAATTAATGGCCAATCACAGTCAGCTGGCTCAGACAGAGAGTCCAAAACAGAGCCTTTGTTATCATTCTTTGCTATTCTATTCTTAGCCAGCCTTCTGATGAAATCCTTTCTTCTATTCTTTTAGTATAGTTTTAATGTAATATATATCATAAAATAATAAATCAGCCTTCTGAAACATGGAGTCAGATCCTCGTCTCTTCCCTCGTCCTGGGACCCCTGTGAGCATGGTCACAGGGTGGTTCTGATCCAGTGTCTCCATCAGCTGCTCTATCTTCATGTCCTCACAGCAGAAATCAGCAGGACTCCAGGGTCCTGGGGTGGTATCAAATATTCAGCACTGAAATAACCATTGCACTGACTCACTCAGCTGGTCCAGGCGAGTGTCAGAGCTGCCCTCCCTCAGCACTGGAGTGCTCGCAGTGATTGCTAAGGACAGCTGAAATGAGCTGAATGGATAATGAACTCCTCCCTGGCACGATGCACTGTGCAGAGCAGCACGAGCCCTCTGCTGCAGCGGAATTCAGGAGGAGGGAGGCAGCTCTGGCAGGGATCATTGGAGCTGCTCGGGCTTCTGCACCGGGAGAAATCGATGCTGCACGGCAGGGAGGGCTCAGAGGAAATGGGGCATGGTGAGCACAGGCAGCAGCACCTGTGGCACCTGCAACTGCTCATCACTGCACAAATTGGGCCAATCCCTCACTTGCCTCGCTTTCTGCTGACCGAAATCTTAATCTGGGTGCACTGAATTGAACAAAATTCTGTCACTCTGTACCCCGTGCATAAAGAAAGGTTCTTATTTGCACAGCTGCACCCTGGCCACTCTGGGCACCCTGTGCCAGGGCCTCACCCCCTTCACACGGGAGAATTTCTTCCCACATCCCATCCAGCCCTTCCCTCTGTGAGTGGGAAGCCATTCTCCCTTGTCTTGTCACTCCAGGCCCTTGTCCACAGTCCCTCTCCAGCTCTCTTGTAGTGAATTCTCATCATCTGATTTTTCTAACCCATTTGGAGGAACTGTGTGTCTGCCTCAGCTGCGTGCTCTGCTTTGGTTCAGGGGGCTCTGGAGGAAACTTTCTGGCCTGTTTTCAAGGAGATTAACTGAACAAAAAATGTAAGAAAAAGTGGGGACAAATGAAAAGTTCCTTATTTTTTTGGAAAGAGAAGAGAAGAGAAGAGAAGAGAAGAGAAGAGAAGAGAAGAGAAGAGAAGAGAAGAGAAGAGAAGAGAAGAGAAGAGAAGAGAAGAGAAGAGAAGAGAAGAGCTGGCTCAGCAGCAACTCTTCAGCAAATGATCTGGAAGCTGGCCTGACTTGCAAGATGGCTGGGATTCAGTGAAGTGTGTGTGATAAAGGCAGTGTTTGGGCACTGCGAAGAGAAGGACGAGCTCCAAGTTCCTTTCCTAAGGTCTGACCAGGTACAGCCCCGCCTGGGGTCACCTATTCCCTTTCCCTTGTGTTTCTCCTCACCGTGGGAGCTGTGATGCTCCTGCTTCACTGGAGACCCTGGGGACACCTCTGTGAGAGCAAGTGCCCAGATGCCCAAGTGCCCAAGTGCCCAAATGCCCAAGTGCCAGGCACCAGGGCTCCCGTGGGCAGGGGAGGCTGCTGAGAGGCAAAGGCAATATTGTGGCTGTCACCACCTGCCCAGCCAAGGACACATATCCCTGTCAGTGAAAAGGGACAGTGCCACATTGTGCCCACCTGTGCCCACCTGTGTAGGTGTTGGAGAGCTCTGGGGTAGCCCCAGCTTATCCCTCAGCAACCCAGGGGTGCAGGAAGGGCAGTGATGTGCCCAGAGCCCTGCCAGCCCTCCGGGAGCTGTGCAGGACCCACCACTCCTGGGCCAGACAGGGCACAGGAGGTGGAGGCAGCCACTCTCCACTCTCAGCTTACCTGGAACCTGGTTGAGAAACTGTCTTGAGGTCTTAACAGCTTCCCACTGCCAGGGGCAGGGATGGATGGGATATTGGGATGGAATCCTTCCCTGGCAGGGTGGGCAGCCCTGGCACAGGTGCCCAGAGCAGCTGTGGCTGCCCCTGGATCCCTGGCAGTGCCCAAGGCCAGGTTGGACACTGGGGCACCCTGGGGCAGTGGGAGGTGTCCCTGCCATGGCAGGGCGTTGGAACAGGAATTGTTCCAACTCTGAGATTCCTGTTGAACTCTGGGATTCCTCCCCCCCAAACCCCTCTGTGACTGTGTCACCTGTGACCTTCAGCTGCTCGCTGACCTTTCCCCACACTGCTGACCCCCCTGGTCCTCACTGCTCCTTTTAGCTCAGGGAGCATCAGAATGATCAAATGCAGCTCATTGTGACCTCCCAAGCTGCTGACACCCCCTGAGGTGCTGTGTGTGGAGGAAGCTCTGTTTGATTTCCTTTCTAACCCGTTTAATGAAGAAGGATCCCAAAACAGGTGGCATTGGAAGTGTTTAGATGCAGAGGCATATGTTTTGCTGTCATAACAGTGTGGCTCATTACGTGGGGATGAAATTCAAGGAAGTTGATGTATTTATTGCCTACAAGGGAGCAACGGCAGTACGGGGTGCTGCAGTCCTGCTTGCAGCATGTGAGAGCTTGCCCGAATCTCTGAAAGTTCAACTGAGGCCAACAGAAGAATAATAATATTAATTATTCTGTTGTAAAAAAACCCATTGCCTCTGTGCTTTTTCTACCTTTTTACTGTTTCATACCCTTAAGCATTTATTTACTAATGCCTTGTGCTTTACAAGGTTGAAAAGATAATGTTCCTTTTCTCTTTGTTTACCTTAGATTTTTCAGTTTGTTTCTGCTCATGCTGGTGGGGGGTGCTTTGGGTTTTGTTTTCCTGTTACCCTGAGGCTCTTCAATATTTTAAATCACGCGTGTCACTTGGGTTTACACGTACATCACCTGGATTGTCACGTACATCATTGAATTGGTTTTTACAAAATTCAGCTGTACCTGCAGGTGGTAATAAGTGAGGTACCCATGGCCCATTGTGCAGCTGGACAGCTCTGGGACGGCTGCCTGAGCCCAGATGTGCAGACTGCTCTCCCAGATGTGCAGGCAGGCTCTCCCAGATGTGCAGGCCTGCTCTCCCAGGTGTGCAGGCAGGCTCTCCCAGATGTGCAGGCCTGCTCTCCCAGGTGTGCAGACTGCTCTCCCAGATGTGCAGGCAGGCTCTCCCAGGTGTGCAGGCCTGCTCTCCCAGGTGTGCAGACTGCTCTCCCAGATGTGCAGGCCGGCTCTCCCAGATGTGCAGGCAGGCTCTCCCAGGTGTGCAGGCAGGCTCTCCCAGATGTGCAGACTGCTCTCCCAGATGTGCAGACTGCTCTCCCAGGTGTGCTGATCTCTGGGAGGGGCTGCAGGGGCACGGTGGGGGGGTCCCTTGGTCCTGCAGGGGGTGTTTGGTGGGGATGCCTCTCCCTGAGCCTGGGGGAGCATTGGAGTGCGAGGTGGGGCAGATCAAACCCTGCTCACCTGCTCTGCTACTTTCCTTTCCCTTGTGTTTCTCCTCACCGTGGGAGCTGTGATGCTCCTGCTCCACTGGAGACCCTGGATTTGGGCATTTGCTGTCCCTGCAGGGCCTGGCTGGGCTGCTGTCACCTGTGTCACCTGTGTGTCACAGGCAGGTCCTGCCAGCTGTGTGCCAGCTCTGCAGGGCTGGCTGCTGTCACCTGTGTCACCCGTGTCACAGGCAGGTCCTGCCAGCTGTGTGCCAGCTCTGCACGGCTGGCTGCTGTCACCTGTGTCACCTGTGTGTCACAGACAGGTCCTGCCAGCCCTCTGCAGCACGCCACAGAGGGTCAGAGCCTGTCTGAGGCTGCCTCTGCTCCTGGGGCACAGCTGGAATTAAAGCTTTCCAGGGAGGCTGCTGGGGACCCAGCCTTGCTGCAAGTGAGGTAATTACATTCCCATTACTCCAGGGCTGTAATAAGAAGAAATTCTGGTTATAGCAGTTCTGCAGGCTCCAGCGGCCCAGCTCTGTGAAACAGGATTAATTAACTTTGTGCCAGCAGCCGCGAGCTGGCCAGTCCTGCCAGGGATGCTGTGCTCCACTGGGACACGCAGGGATCTGTGTGACACAGAAACTGTCCTTGGGTGGACTGCATCATCCTTGTGGGTCCCACCCACCTCAGCATGTCCTGTGATTCTGGGATTCTGTGAAAATGAACAAAAACCGAAGCAAATACCCACACCTCAAGCCAAATAAACAAAACTGAGAACTGGGCTCCTGCCATACCTGCTGCTTATCAGGTCAGATCTTAATTGTGGTACTTAGGCGTGATTAACAGGTGTCTTGATTAGCACGCCAGAAATAGATCCTGCTCTCAGAGAGGCTTATGTGTCCTGGGAATGGGAGTGGGCATGGAGGGGGCACAGCCTGGCCCCAGAGCCTCCCAGCTGCCTGAGGAGCTCCTTGCCAGGGCTCTGGTGGGGTTGGCACTGGCACAAAGCCGTGACAGAGCTCTGGTGGGGTTGGCACTGGCACAAAGCCCTGCCAGGTAATGGGGTCAGAGCAGAACCCAGCGTTCATCCTCCTGTGCCACAGGACAGCAGGCTGACGGCTCATTCCCCACAGAAAGGGTTTCTATTAATAAATAAAAGATCCAAGCAGGAAACTTCTGACCTCTCATTGTAATTCCGCAGGATTGCCTTGACACTGGGAATTGGGAAATCAGTGTCCTGTAGGAAACCATAAAGCTGTGCCATGGAGGGCCCTGGCACCCTGCACCCACATCAGGGAGCACTGTGAGGATGAGGAGACTGCCTGCTGTGGGGATGAGGGAGGAAGGAAAGGAGATTTTCTGCTCTCGAGCTTCCCATGCTGCCCTTGCATTTCCCCTGAGTTTGTGCAGGGAAGCAAAGTGCAGCACTGCTTGTTCTCCTGCAAGGGCAGAGATTGCCTTTCCCTTCGTGCAGAACAAACCCAGAGCTCTCAGCTGTGCTCTGAACAAAGCCTGCCCAACATTCGGGGAAGCTGCATGCCCTGGCAGGGCTTGGCTGGGAGACTCCTGCCCCAGCCCGGGCCCTGAGCCAGCTGAGCCCTCACCACGGCCCTGCCCCGTGGGACTCGGGAGCAGGGAATCCTTATCTGGGGATGGAACTAAAAAAGCATGTCATGAAAACAATTCCTGCAGCCAGGAATTCTCACTTCCCAGAACATCCCAGAGCACCGCAGACCTCCCACACCCAACTTCTGCCCCAGTACTTCTTCTGGAAGGAGGGAAGGAAGGGGTTCTGCTCTCCCAGTGGGATGATCTCAGACTGCCGAGACCTGGCTGCCCATGGGGCTGATGGACTGGGCACCCTGGGCAGCCCCAGGGCTCAGGGATGGGCTGTGGCTGCCCAGGGCTGTGCCCTGCTCCCCTGGCTGCCCACAGAGCAGATGGATCTGCCTGCCCTGGGCAGCCCCAGGGCTCAGGGATGGGCTGTGGCTGCCCAGACTGTGCCATGCTCCCCTGGCTGCCCATGGGGCTGATGGACTGGGCACCCTGGGCAGCGCCAGGGCTCAGGGATGGGCTGTGGCTGCCCAGACTGTGCCATGCTCCCCTGGCTGCCCATGGGGCAGAGGGACTGGGCACCCTGGGCAGTGCCAGGGCTCAGGGATGGGCTGTGCCTGCCCAGGGCTGTGCCATGCTCCCCTGGCTGCCCATGGGGCAGAGGGACTGGGCACCCTGGGCAGTGCCAGGGCTCAGGGATGGGCTGTGCCTGCCCAGGGCTGTGCCCTGCTCCCCTGGCTGCCCATGGGGCAGAGGGATCTGGGCACCCTTGGGTGGGGCTGGGCTCTGATGGCCTTGGCTGACTCGCTGCCAGCTTGGCGGGGAATACAAAGCAGTAGGGGCTGCACCAAGAGCTCTGCAGCTCCTGGTGAAGTCAGCTAGGGAAATACAGGTGTGTGTGGGAGCTGAAGGGCATTTCCTTGGGCTGTCAGCTGCTGGTGGCTTCTCCCAAGCCAGGATCACCAGTCCATGGGCTGCACTGCATCCCTACTGGCTCTGTACAATCAGTTTGTCCAGGAAAACCCTTCGTGGGCAAGAAGGGCCTGAAACCCTTGTGATATTAACACATCTGCCCCAGTACAAGAAATAAAGAGCATATGAAGTCTGGGTTTATTTATATAATAATAATAATAACAATAACAATAATAATAATAATAATAATAATAATAATAATAATAATAATAAACAAATAAAACATAGGTACTTTTTTCCTAGAGACTCACACCATTTGAAACTCTAATCCCATTTCTTACCTGTTCCTCTCTCTGTTTCAAAGCAGCAGCTTTTGGCTTGTCACTTACAGCTGAGGCTCAGGAGCCCCTCGTGTGCCTTCGGGGGTGGCTCTGGTGGTGCCCCCACACCTGGCAGGGATGAGTCAGTCCCTGGCACCTCTCCAGTCACATTCCCAGGCAGAGTGGGCTATTGGAGACTCCACCAAAGGCAGCAGTTTTCCTGCTGCTCTCAGCACACAGGTGCTCCAGGAGCCTTTGGCTGCAGGCAGAGCGAGCAGCCCCAATGAGCAGTGAGCAGTCCCAGTGAGCAGTGAGCAGCCCCAATGAGCAGTCCTAATGAGCAGTCCCAGTGAGCAGTCCCAATGAGCAGTCCCAATGAGCAGTGAGCAGTCCCAGTGAGCAGCCCCAATGAGCAGTGAGCAGCCCCAATGAGCAGTCCCAATGAGCAGTGAGCAGCCCCAATGAGCAGTCCCAGTGAGCAGTGAGCAGCCCCAATGAGCAGTGAGCAGTGCCAATGAGCAGCTCCAGTGAGCAGTGAGCAGCCCCAATGAGCAGTGAGCAGTCCCAATGAGCAGTGAGCAGCCCCAATGAGCAGTGAGCAGCCCCAGTGAGCAGTGAGCAGCCCCAATGAGCAGTGAGCAGCCCCAGTGAGCAGTGAGCAGCCCCAATGAGCAGCCCCAGTGAGCAGTGAGCAGTGCCAATGAGCAGTCCCAGTGAGCAGTGAGCAGTCCCAATGAGCAGCCCCAGTGAGCAGTGAGCAGCCCCAATGAGCAGTCCCAGTGAGCAGTGAGCAGCCCCAGTGAGCAGTGAGCAGCCCCAGAGAGCAGTGAGCAGCCCCAATGAGCAGTCCCAGTGAGCTGCTCCTCAGCCTGTGCTGCTCCCTTTGCTCCCTTTCCTCGTGTCATCTGTGTGATCACCTTGGTTCATCAGAAACCATTCTAATTGTGAAAAACGCCAATCACTTGTTCTTAAAATTTTTAAAGTTTAATGGTAATAGAATGGTTATAAAAATAGTAATTGAATTAGAGTAATAATAATTTGGGCAAATTGAATTAGGACAATATGAGATAATATTACGGGTGGTCTGGGTACCTTCTTCTGGGCAGCACAAGCCTGAGAAAGGACCCATGTTAACAGATGATTAACCCTTAAAAATAATAACCTGTTGCATATTCATACTCCTCATACATGACGCATAAATTCCATTCAAACACAGGATTCTGTCTGGTCATCATCAACTTCTTCCTTTTAATCCTAACAGCGCCTTTGAGGCGGGAAGAAGTTCGTTTCTTCTGATAATGGAGCAATAAATTCTTTTTCTCTGAAAGATTCAGGTGTCGTGGGACTGCTATCTGGTGCAAGTGCCTCATTCCTTTCTTAAAAGATCCCACTAACATGGTTCTTATTTTAACTACAAAAGCTACCTTTTAACTACAAGACTACATTTATCATATTATTAAAATATTAATACAGCCCTACTAATCAATACATCAAAATACATATGATAAATATCTGTGTAGAGCCGTATAACATTCACTTTTCACACAATTAATCCACAGTTCTCCCCTCCTTGTTTCCCGAGACAGGAGCTGGACATGGTCCAGGAAGGTGCCAGTGGTTCTCTCTGTGGTGTATCCCTCATCCCCTCTGTGTAGGTGCCCGTAAACGGTCTGGTTTGGGAAGAGCAGTTGTCTCATCTTGACACTCTCTATTGCCCTTCCCAAAGTCAGCATTAAGTCTGCTAATAACCGTGCTTTTCCCCATTCTCAATTAAAGCACAATAATTCGGTTCCTGCTTGGCTTGTGACTGCTCAGATTTACTGCCTGGGCTCCATGCACAGATTAAGGGATTTACACATTGCAGAGCCAGAGGGGACTGGTGATACTTTCCTCCCAGCAGAGGCCCCAGGAGCTCCTCCAGCACTCCTGGCTGAGTTAGACAACTGCAGAACAGCAGCAAACCCAGCAAAACCAATCTCATCCTGATTCCAAAGCCCCAGGCCATGATCAGTGTGTCAGATCCCTGGTGGCTCCTGTGGAGCAGAACTGTCCAGCCATTGCCAGCAGTGCCGCAGCTCCCAGCAGCAGCCAGGCTGACCCCTGGGCCCCCACAGCCACAGCTGTGCCCTGCCCAGCCCTGGGAATGCCCCAGGCCAGCCTGCATGGGGCTTGGAGAAACCTGGGATACTGGAAGGGGTCCCTGCCCAGGGTAGGGGATGGAAGGAGATAAGCTTTAAGGTCCCTTCCAACCCAAACCACTCTGGGATTTTGCTCTTCTATGAAAATTCCCCTTTCCCCACGCTTTGGCTTTCCTGTCCCATTTCCCCTTCTCTGTCCCAGAGGCAGCACTTCCAGGATGTGCCTTGGACCCTGGTTTATGGCTCTGTTCCTGCAGGAGCAGCTTCACCAGGCCCCCAGACCAGTCTGTGATGCTGGCCCAGCTGGTGGGCACTGCTGAAGTTCCCTTGTGTGCCCTGTGAGACTCTTAAAATTGGAATCCTGTCCAAGAAGAAGGTAATTATTCTGTCAAAGCAGCCCAGGCTGTATCTTGCTCTCGTAGCTGTCTCCTGTGATTTCCCCAGCTCCTGCCTGGTCCCTGCCCTGCTGTGGGGATGACAGGGCTGTGATGGTCTGGGCCATCTCTGTGCTTGGGGCTGCAGTGCTGATCCTCCTCCTTCCCTCCCACCTGTGCCAGACAGCCACAGTGAGCCCTGACCAGCTCTGACAGAGCCCTCTGACGTTACCTTTCATCTTAGTCAGCTCTGACAGAGCCCTCTGACGTTACCTTTTATGTGTTATCAATGAATACTCCAATTTAATAATTCAGGAAATTTATTAGATGATCAAAGTATAAATTTGGAAAAAGCCACAAGCAATCTCGACTCTGAGCCAGGCGATCAGGGTCAGGGAGATTCAGGATTTGGCCTCTGTCACACCGAAGTCCCCGTGGGTCTCCAAACGTCACTTCTGGGGTCTGTTTTACACAGTCCTTTGGGCTCTGGAAGGGGGCCTTCTTTAGCATATTTAGCATAACAGACCCCTCTGCGAGGGGCAGTGAGACCAGAAGAAAAGAAAGGGGTGGAATTTTAGTTGATACAGGTGCCATATATTCAGTTTTGAATAAAGCTTTAGTACCTGTACGCAATCTATTTTTTTAAATAAAGCTTTAGTGCCTGTTTTTTTCTTAGTACCTGTTTCTAAAGCTTTAGTACCTGTTTTTTTTTAGTACCTGTTTTTCTTTTCTGTTTTAGTTTTTTCTTTCTTGCTGCCACACTTCCCAAAACCGGTGGATAATTCCTGGAATTCTGTCAGGTGAAAATTTCTGGGATAAACTTCTGATGATGCCTATAAAATGCCTCCTGCTGGGGTCTTCTCAGACAAAAAACATCCCTTGAAATATCCATCCCTGGAGACAGTGTCCCGGTGTAGGAATCTCCATCCTTTATCACATAGCCTATTACTGCTTGCTGCCCGACACTGGCTTGGTACACAAAATGCTGTGGTTTTAACTTCCTTTAGCATAAATTATTTTATAACATATATCACAAATATATCTCTAGATCTTCCATGCTACATCCAGCATTGCCTGGTTTTCAACAAATACCATGTAAAATGATTGCAGAACCTGGTGATAATTTTTGGGAGAGATGTTACAGTATTTTTGCCAAATCTGACATGAATTTCCCAGAGAGGGACCACCTGACATTGGAGCAGCACCAGGGGCCTTTGCACAGCTGATCCCCACCTTTAGGGGAGGGACAATGAGATATTGAAAATCTGTCTGGGCAGCACAGGCTGGGCAGCAGCGGGGTTTGTGCTCTTGGGCACGGATGGGTTTGACCTGAGCTGCTTCAGCCCTGTCCCAGACTGCCAGGCAAGATGTGTTCTATCACCATCTGTAGGGCAGCTGTCTTCTGTCAGTGGGCAGTTTTCCTTATCTCTTCCACACCCACCCCTCCCTCGGGAGGGGACACTGCTGATAACAGCCATTGAATGTCCCTGCATGGCTGATAAGAACTGCAGCATCCCATTGGCAGATGTGAGCCCAGAGGGAGGAGCCAAGCATTCCTACCTGGATATAATCTGGGGATTCTGGAACACCAGCATGGCTTCTCCACTGGATTTCCCAGAGGAACAGCAGCTGCCTCTTCTTCCCCTGGATCTTCAGAGGCAGAGACTGCACCCTTCTCCAGGATCCCTGCTCCAGCAGAACCACCCCTGACACTGCAGGAGGGCTGAGCCACAATTCCAATGGGACTGCTGCCAGCACCCTGACCCACAGGGTGTCAGGTTGGGTTCTGACTCTGGCAGTGTTGGTTTGGTTTCAGTCTGCATTGTTTATTTTATCCTTTTATTTTCTTCTCTATTAAAGAGCTGTTATTCCTGCTCCCATATTTTTGCCTGAGAGCGCCTTAATTTAAAATTTAAAATTAATAGCGATTCAGAGGGGTGGGGAGGGTTATATTCTCCATTTCAGGGGAGGTTCCTGCCCTCCTTAGCAGACTCCTGTCTTTCCAAACCAAGACAACCCCCTAAGGCACAGCCCTGACATTTGTCTAACCTGCCTTTGTCCATGGAACTGCACACATCTGAGCTGGGAAGGAGTTAATTGCTTTTCCCAATTCCAGGGTAGCTATCACTGTGATCTGATAGAAAACTGAACCTAATTAGACTTGTTCCAGGGGACTGAGGAGGTGTTTTCCAGCTGCAGTGCTCATGGCTAATGAAGTGTGGCTGTGGGCTGTGCTGGGTGCTCCCCAGCCCTGGTGCCCAGCTGCACACAGCTGTGTGCTCTGCACAGCAGCCTCGAGTGCATCTCATGAGCAGCATCTCACTGGCCCCAGGTGTGCAGGTGATTCAGTGATTGCTGTGGGAAGGGTGGCAGCCCAGCCACGCTCAGGGATCCAGCTCCGCTCCTGGACACACAGCTGAGACACCTCCAAGCTCCAAGGCACGCTCCTGGCAATCCACTGAGGGAACAGAGGAGGTTCAGCATTTAATTACAAATTACCAAACAGCAAAACCACTTCAGTTGTGTTAGCTTTACGTGAATCTTGCTAAGAATTAGCAGAAAATATCTTCAAGAAATAAACTGTTTTGACAGGAATGTCTCTAAGCACTCTTAACTAAAGATAAAAATCAGTATTTATTTCAGTGTTTATATCTCTACAGGTAAATATTGCTTCCAGATCTGTCACTACAGGCCCATCTGACTGAGCAGATGTAGGTGCCAGATTCTGGTGGGTAGGATTTCCACCCGAGCCTGACAAGTTTGGGAAAATCGGGCTGTAATATTCAGTGGAAGTCCTGGCCTGCCCCAGAGAGCTTCAGGAGTTACTCAGAAGGGAAATGGGGGCTGCACAGCACCAGGTCACTGCTGCATGCTGCAGGGAGGCAGGAGGCTCCCGGAATTTCCCAGCTGCTAATTAAATCCCAGGGGACTTCCAGAAAATTGTGAAGAGCAGAAAAGATGAAAGAGAAATCCAAATGAAGCGCCTGAGCATGTGTTCAATAAACCCTTTTAAAAGGAGATTTAAATTAAAAAAGTGTCTGCAAACAGCCTTTGTGCTGAACCATTCCCAAGGTCAAAGATCACAAACACCTTGATAGTCCATTATGACGGTGCTCACAGGGGTTCTTGGATGAGGGAAGAGATGAGGATCTGACTCCATGTTTCAGAAGGCTGATTTATTATTTTATGATATATATTACATTAAAACCATACTGAAAGAATAGAAGGAAGGATTTCATCACAAGGCTGGCTAAGAATAGAAAAAGAAAGAATGATAACAAAGGCTTGTGGCTTGGCTCTCTGTCCGAGCCAGCTGGGCTGTGATTGGCCATTAATTAGAAACAACCACATGAAACCAATCCCAGATGCACCTGTTGCATCCCACAGCAGCAAATAATCAATGTTTACATTTTGTTCCTGAGGCCTCTCAGCTTCTCAGGAGGAAAAATCCTAAGGAAAGGATTTTTCATAAAAGATGTCTGCGACAGTCCATTTTGGTGTGGAAAGGTCAGTTCTGTCCTGCTCTGGAGGACAGGGGGAAGCAGAAGCTCCTGGGAAGGGGAAATCCTGCAGTTCCAGTGCCCGAGCACTCATCCATCCCCTGTCTGGGCGTTGGTTGCACTGCTCGTTCCCAGCTGGGACCCGCAAGGCTCAGCTGTGCTGGGCTGTCCCTGCAGGCAGCAGCGCCTTCCAGCAGGAGGAAAGCAGGGCTCAGCCAGGAGAGGCAGCGGAAGGTGTGCAGGGAAAGCCCGGGGGATCTGTGCCAGTTTCTGCCTTGATTGCACCGAGAGCTCCTGCACAGCCCGGGAGCCTTCTGCTGCCTTCGAGGAGGAGTGGGGGCCCTTCCTCCCTTCTCCACCCCCTCAGAGCAGTCTGAGGAGCCCTGTGAGCCTGCAGCTACTGACCAGCCATCCCTGAGTCACGCAAATACAAAGGAGCATAACACTGCCTATTAATTAATTAATTATTAACCTATTAATGCTGTGCCATTGCAGGAATCATGCATTTGTTTCTCTGAACCCCCCTGAAGCACTTCACTCTCCTGAAATCAGACATCTTCTTCCTCACACTGCTCACAAACGTAATTTATTAATAAAATTTATTATTATTAGCCATCTTCTTCCTCACACTGCTCACAAATGTAATTTATTGTTCAGGTGTGCCCACCCTGCCCTGCTGTGCCCCTGCCTGTTCCCCTGCCCTGCCCAGACAATCCCAGACTCCTTGGCCTGGGAATAACCTTAAAGCTCATCTTGTTCCACCCCTGCCATGGCAGGGACACCTCCCACTGTCCCAGGGTGTCCCCGTGTCCAACCTGGCCTTGGGCACTGCCAGGGATCCAGGGGCAGCCACAGCTGCTCTGGCAATTCCAGCCCAGCCACGAATTCCCAATTCCCAATCTTCCACCTCACCCATTCCCCTTTCAGACCCTGCCCATTTCCAGGGCCCTGCCTGGGCTGTCCCTGCCTCCATCAGCCCTGAAATGTCCCGTGTGAGCTCAGTGCCACTGTCCCCACTGTCCCCACTGTCCCCAGTGTCAGCCCCAGCCTCACCTGCCCTGTGTGCTGCCCGAGGTGAGCCCTCCCACCTGGATGAAGCAATCCTCACGGCTCCAGGTACTCACACCCCTCACTGCAGAGGCAAGAATGAGGATTTGCTGTTTAAAGGGTCTCTTTCTTCTGTGTTTCAAAGGCAACTAACAGTGGAAAAAATACCAGAAGGCAGGAGAATAAATTGCTATTTAAGATCTTCATATTGAAAGCCAAACCTTACTTTATCGCAGGTGATATTTTTATTAATCATTAGTGGGCCGTTTGTATTTAGCACAAAGTGTAAAAACAGAAAAATAGTTAGAGTCCACACTGGGTCACAGCCCTGCACTCTTGCTTTTACTGAGGCTTCCTCTGGACATATTCAGTTCAGGGTAATGTGATTTAGTGACAAATTAAAAATAAATTAGGGAATTCCCTCTATTAATGTTTTTACTGAAATGTTCATTATATTTATAATTTGCTTGCACAATTATTAGGATGATTTCTGAAATGAATACCAAACAGGCAGGCAGTGATAAAGAGTTGAGCACACCTCACAGGCAGGGCTGAGCCCTGTCCTGGGCTGTGGGGGCTTCCCCAGGGTGGTGTGAGAGGTCACAAGGGACCATCCCCAGCCTGTGCCACCTCCCTGTGCCAGTGCTGCCCTGTGGCAGGGCCACCGGAGCCATTCCCAGGGGTTCCTGGGTCCCCTCCCCACCTGGGTTACCTGTCTGGGTCACACAGGGGTTCCTGGGTCCCCTCCCCACCTGGGTTACCTGTGCTGGGCCTCCCAGGGGTTCCTGGGTCCCCACCCCACCTGGGTTACCTGTCTGGGTCATCAGGGCTCCCTCCCAGCCCTGTCCTGGGCTCTAGCACGTGCCATGAGCATCCCCAGGGTGCTGGCACTCGGGAGATGTCCGTCTGTCCAGCTGTGTGTCCATCCAGCTCCGTGGGCTCTCCTGCTCCCCAGCACCCCAGCCCTGCCCCGGTTCCTGCCTGGCCCTGCAGCTCCTCGTGGAGCTGCTGCTGTGGGGACAGCGGAGCCAGGGACTCGCGTGGAATGAGTCACATCGTGTGACCGCGTTCACAGGGTGAGGGAAGAGACGGGGATCTGACTCCATGCTTCAGAAGGCTGATTTATTATTTTATGATATATATTACATTAAAACTATACTAAAAGAATAGAAGGAAGGATTTCATCAGAAGGCTGGCTAAGAATAGAAAAATAAGGAATGATAACAGAGAGTCCGAGCCAGCTGACTGTGATTGGCCATTAATTAGAAACAACCACACGAGACCAATCACAGATGCACCTGTTGCATTCCACAGCAGCAGATAATCATTGTTTACATTTTGTTCCTGAGGCCTCTCAGCTTCTCAGGAGAACAAATCCTAAGGAAAGGATTTTCCATAAAAGATGTCTGCGACAACATTGCCCTTTGCTCACTGACTCCTACTCCCATTCCTCCTCTTGCTTTGACGGGCAAGAGGCTTTTAATCAATTTAAGTGGGGCTCTCTGAGGGCTGACAGGATGTTAGGCTGGCTAATAAAGTGCATTTCAGTGTGTGACTGTGCTGTGTGCCCAGCACATCTCTGAATGTCAGAGGCCGTGGCAGAGCTCTGGATCTCTCTCTCTGTAATGTGGAGTAAAAATGCCTTCATTCCTTTGGGTTTAAAATCCCATCTCCTGCTGCAAGGCCACGAGTAGCTCAGGGCAATCCTTCTCCTGTCTCTCCAGAGATGGGCCCATTACTGCAAGTGTTCATGGAGAAAAAGAGCACAGTGTAAAACCAAAGGTTAAAAAACAGCCACAGGGCTTAATCTGCTTGTAAAGGTGAAGATCATGTGTGTTTTACCTCTGGCTTGTACTTTGTTTAAAGATAAGGTTGCCTGGATGAGGTTATAAAGTGTGAAAAAGCATTTCTAAGAAACACTGATTTAAAAAGTGATGGCAAAATGTGTAAGTGAGCAAACAACCCAGCATGGCTTATTGCATGGCACGGCTATTAAAAGGAAGAGAAAATGTGGAATAATCCATGTAATCTAGGAAAAGAATATGACAGATTCTTTCACATGGAAATAATAATAGCAAAATGGCACATTTACATTTTATTTGCAGATTTTTGTATACAGGATGAATAGGCCGTTGGTGAATTATTGCAACTATTACATTTAATATGAATCCTTACAATCAATAAAAGGTGAGGACAAAAAGCCACTGCCACTGTACAGCAGGTTAGAATATGGCTGTAATTGGTGCTGGAAGCCTGAATTCAGACAAGATTGTTATTTCCCTGCCCAAGGAGGGTTGATGTTGGTCCAACAGTTTGCTGTGGCCAGGGGATCCCCGGGCTCATGGAGCGGAGGGAAGAGCCCCAGTGCCACCATGGAGTGGGTGCAGGAACCTCCAGAACAGCTGTGGAGGGGTCACTGATCCTCCCCAAAAATGGTGGAAAAGGGGATCCTGTGAGCAGCACTGGCACCTCTGCAGCTGGAGCTTGGTGAAATGGGTGGAAAATGGTGGAAAAGGGGATCCTGTGAGCAGCACTGGCACCTCTGCAGCCGGAGCTTGGCCAGCTCTGGTCTGTGCACACCCAAGGGCAGGGAGGATGAGCAGGGTGATTTCACCCTTTCATTTGCTGTAATGGCCCCCAGAAACTGCCTGGGACCAGGAGGAGATGGAGAGCTGAAAGTAGTTACAGACAACCTGGGGCAAGAGCATTGCTCTGCCTGCCAAGGGATGTGCTCCACGTCAGGCAGCCCTGCAGCAGCCCTAGCTGAGCTCTGTGCCAAGGGATGTGCCCAGCCCTGGCTGAGCTCTGTGCCCAGCTCTGTGCCAAGGGATGTGCCCAGCTCTGTGCCCAGCCCTGGCTCAGCTCTGTGCCCAGCTCTGTGCCTGGCTCAGTGCTCAGCTCTCTTCCCAGCTCTGTGCCCAGCTCTGTGCCCAGCTCTGTGCCCAGCTCTGTGCCCAGCCCTGGCTGAGCTCTGTGCCCAGCTCTGTGCCCAGCTCTGTGCCCAGCCCTGGCTGAGCTCTGTGCCCAGCCCTGTGCCCAGCTCTGTGCCCAGCTCTGTGCCCAGCTCCCATCCCATCCCATCCCATCCCATCCCATCCCATCCCATCCCATCCCATCCCATCCCATCCCATCCCATCCCATCCCATCCCATCCCATCCCATCCCATCCCATCCCATCCCATCGCCCACATGCTCAGCTCTGCTCCCCACAGCCTCCCATCCGTGGCTGCATTTCCCTTCACACAGAAAACCAAGGCACAACTTCCCAAGGATATTTCCTGGGAATCTCAGAGAAAGAAAAAACCAATTCTTATCTCAATTGCTGCTCCTGTGTTGTGCCACAGTAAAATGCAGTATGGAGATTGTTTACCCAGAGTGATGGAGTTTTGTTTCCTTGGCCTGTCAGTGCAGACTGTCGCAGGTCAGCAGACAGTCACAAGGTTCAACTGAGTGCAGTTGAGTTCTTGTGCAGATTCAGTGTAATATAGTGCAATTAGTATAGAATGATATAGTGCAATAAAGTAATTAATTAGCCTTCTGATTGTTATAGGAGCTTCTTCGAGCTAGGTTTTATAAGCTTTTGGAGGTCTATAACACACCCAAGATAGCTCAGCTACCCTCAGAGACATACAATTAGCAAAATGGTTTCTGTTGCAGTGTTAGGAAAAAAGAAGTTTAATAAAAGGCAAAATAACAAACAACAAAAAAAAAACCCGAGCCAGGTGTAAGATGTTTTTGCTCTTAGTAAAACACTTTACAAAAGCGATCAGTTCTTTTTTTTCTTTTTTTTTTTTTTTTTTTTTAGTAAATGTGTTTAGGTGGGACTTTTTGGCTTTTGTCCCATTAGCTATCCTTAAGTTTGAGGTGAAGTCCTTAAGGTCCTATGAAGTGTCTTTTTCACCTAATTGAGGAGAGAAACTTGTGAGCTTCTTTCCTTTTTGAAGGGACAAAGGATAGTTTTGTCACTCTGTTAACAAAAAGCACATTTCTATACCCCATATCAGTGGAATTAGATTATCATTTCTCCCAGAGGTCGGAGTCACCCTGATTTTACTGTACCTGTCCTGCAGGAACACTCGGGGAAAGCTGATCCAGGAGGGTGAGCTCGGTACTCACTCAATCCCAAAATCAGAGCATGCAGGGGCTGAGCCTGCTGGGGCATCTCTGAGGAGCTGGGCAAACGCAGCAGGTGCGGGGGATTCACAGCCACGGGCAGGAAAAGAAGAAAGCAGAGAGTCCTCACAGGAATACTTGGGATCTCTTTTAAGGAACTGTACAGCTCAGCAGCTGGGGTGAGTGTTTGTAGGAGCACCTCCAAACTGGGCTGCTGGGGCAGGTAATGCTGAACCCACTGCGCTGGGCTTCATCTCATCATCAGGAAACACCAGGATACTGCACTGGAAATGCCAGAGATCCCCAGGCACCCCCTTTCATCACACACAGGAAGGATTCCTGGCCCCTGTTTGTGCAATGACTGCAGGAAGAAGCCGCGCACTCACGCCCCAGGTGGGCACATGGAAGTGTCTGCCCCCTGTATCCAGCTATAAACCTCCATGTGGGTGATGAAATGAACGGGGCAGGAGATCTTTCTCCTTTTTAATGCCTTTATTACAAATCAGCTCAGGTGGGAAGAACCGATGGGTCGCGCTCACGCTGCTGCTGCTCCCAGGAGTGGCTCAGAGGAGGAGGAAGAGCGCAGCTGTGTCCACTGGTCTGTGGGCAGAGCTGGGGGTTCCCTCCTCACCAGAGCATCAGGAGATTACCTTGGTTTTTGGTTCAACATTCGAGGTCCTCTGTCTAGCTGACATCTTCTTAGGTTAGGGTGAGGGTAGAAAGGGCCTTAGTGGATACTGGATTCTGTTCCTCACCTTTAGACAGCACTTTGATCTCTTAATTCCATGCTGGCTCACTGTTTTAGGGGTTTTTCCTGCTAGATTTCGTGAGGGGTTTCCTCATTTGCATGCTGGTTCTGATGTCACCCCCTCCTCACAGTCCCAGGTGCCACCTTCCAGGAAGCAGCAGGGTGATCCTTGACAAAGGGGGATTTCTAACCATCAACAACAGGTAATTAAAGGAAAACTATAAACAACAGGGGATTACAACATGAAAGTATTAACAACAAATAGTTGGAACTCCATCTTGGCAGCAATTGGTTTGAGTTGTGAACTCTGCAATCTTTAAAAAAATGGACAGCTTTTCTACTCATTACAGGTGATCCTGACCCCTGAGCACACATCTATGTCTGCCCCTGTCTCCAGCTGTAAATCTCAGGAATCTCAGGGTGGGGGATCCTGGCCCCATGAACACACAGCCCTGTGTCTCTGGCTGTAAATCTCAGGGTGGGTAATCCTGCCCCCATGAGCACACAGCTGTGTCTGCCCCCTGTCCCTGGCTGTAAATCTCAGGGTGGGTAATCCTGTCCCCCTGGACACACAGCTGTGTCTGCCCCCTGTCCCTGGCTGTAAATCTCAGGAATCTCAGGGTGGGGGATCCTGCCCCTCTGAACACACAGCCTCCTGTATCCAGCTGTAAATCTCCATCTGGGTGATCCTGTCCCCTGGACACACAGCTGTGGCCACAGGACTCTCAGCAGCTGAGTGCTGTGGCACAGTGAAGGCTCCAGAGCAATCTCAGCTGATGATTTAGAAGTGGCACTCCCAGGTGGGTTGAAGAGGACTTTATGGTGCTTCTGACAAACTGTAAAGCTTTGCTTACCTGCCCTACAGAAAAGTGAAGTGATGGGGAAATTTTTATTTTTCCTCTGCTGTCATTATTTGATTTGCAGTGGCAGAGTGGAGGGGCTGGATTTATGGGAGCAGCAGCCCCCAGGGCTGTGCTGAGCTCTGAGTGCTGGGCACAGGCTGTGCTGCCATGCAGGGCTGGCACAGCTTCCCTCTGTGCCCACAGCAGGCTGTTAGGGCACTGCTGCTGACACACAGACTGCTGGCATCTCCTGAGACACAATCCTCTGCTAGAAATATAGCTTGTACCATCAATTAAGTGATTTCCTTGTTTAGGTCTCGTTGTGAAACATCCTCAACCGTGAAATGGCTTTTCCTGGGGGAAGATTTGTGTCCGATTAAAGACACCAATACTCTCAGTGGGCAACCAATTAACTTGGAAGGCTTTTCAGGGCTGTGGGGCCCTGGGAGCGTGGTGTCTGCAGAAGGAAGTGTCCTTGGTCAGAGGGCAGCTCAGGCTGACATCCCTGAGAGTGGGGTGCTGCACAGGGCAGGGCAGGAACCAGCTCCAGCCCCTCTGCAATTGGGGATTTCTGGAACTGATGAACACCCGGCTCTGCTGGAGCACCAGGCTCTGGGTGGGGAGGACAAGGCAGGGGAGCAGAGCAGGGAACTTCAAAACCAGCAGCCACCTTAAAACACACACTCACCCACCAGGTTCACTGACACATAAGCTACTGGTCTGCATTTTTCGGTTGGGGCGACCTTGGAGCAAAACAAAACCTCCAAAAATTAGACCACACCTCTAGACTGAGAGCAACCCCTCAACGTGCTAATAGCATCCAGACCCAATGCCATTGATCAATGGACCAAGCTACCCCAGGGATAACAGCACTCTCCTCCGAGAGTCCCTATTGATAGGGAGCTTTACGACCTCGGTGCTGGGTCAGGACATCCTGGTGCTGCAGCCGTACTAAGCACCCACCTCGCTGGGCAGGGCACTGCTGGCAGGGAGTGTGCGACACACAGAGCACAGGGGCAGTGCCAGCTGTGCTGCATCATGGCACGGAAAGGCCTGGCACTGCAGCTGCGGGGACATCTCGGTGCCACCAGCCACACACAGAACCCCTCAGGTCCCTCTGCCACCCTTCCCAGACCTGGCACTGCAGCTGCGGGGACATCTCGGTGCCACCAGCCACACACAGAACCCCTCAGGTGCCCCTGCCACCCTTCCCTGGCCTGGCACTGCAGCTGTGGGGACATCTCAGTGCCACCAGCCACACACAGAACCCCTCAGGTGCCCCTGCCACCCGTCCCAGCCCTGGCTGGGGCTGTCCCTGTGCCCAGGGCTGCCTGCAGGTGCCAACACAGCTCCAGCAGCCAGCAGTGTCCCCTTGGCACCAAGGGCAGAGTGCCCCCAGCCTTGCTGCAGCCCCAGAGCAGCAAAGCTGCGAGTGCCCGTGGCTTTGGCCGGGGGCTCTGGAGCTGCACAGGGCAGAGCGCTGGGCAGAGGCTGAGCTGCCATGGAGGGCTGCTGCACATGGGAGCAGCAGTGACAGAGCTGTGCCCTGGGCTGTGTGTGCATCACCCCATCCCTGCACTGAGCATCAGCTTCCACATCTCCCGCACATGCAGACCACGGTGCTTTTGTCCCCTCAGCTCCTGGATGATGGTGCTTTTGTCCCCTCAGCTCCTGGAGAGGGGGATGATGGTGCTTTTGTCCCCTCAGCTCCCAGAGAAGAAGATGATGGTGTTTTTGTCCCCTCCGCTCCCAGACATGAAGACCACAGTGCCTTTGTCCCCCTCAGCTCCCAGACAGGGACACCAAGGTGCTTTTGTCCCCACAGTTCCCAGAGAGGAGGATGATGGTGCTTTTGTCCTTCACAGCTCCCCAGACAGGGACACCACGGTGCTTTTGTCCCCCACAGCTCCTGGAGAGGCAGATGATGGTGTTTCTGTCCCCCACAGCTCCCAGAGGGGGGGTGATGGTGCTTTTGTCCCCTCAGCTCCCAGACAGGGGATGCTGATGCTTTTGTCCCCGTGTCCTTGAGCCCGAGGCCGTTCCCAGGGGCTGCTCCCAGAGAAAGTGCCTGTCAGCAGCACTGCTGTCACTGGCTGTGTCCCCGTGCCCCGTGTGCTCCTGATTGGTTTCACAGGTACCTCTCACACAATTACCTGTCAGGGCACAGGCAGTAAAAATGGGCAGAGCTTTTGCAGCTGGAAGGAGCGTGATGGATTGCCAGCTTCCCTGTGCTGCACCTTCCCCAGGACCTGTGCATTTCCTGGCAATTTACAACAATTATCCTTGTCTGCAGCCTGCATTTTCCATGACCTCTGACTCCTGCCCTGGGATGGAAGAGGCAGTGAGCTTTCATTCTAAAATGAAATAATTCCCCAGGGTAGTCTTGGCACAGGTGGTTCCTGTGTGTGCTTGTGTTGGGCAGGTGCTCTGCACCCATCTCCAGCCCCACCACCAGGCTCATGTCTGCCCCCCGTGCTCTGTGCTGGGCTGGGCAGGGCAGGGTTCTGCCCTGGCACAGCTGGGGTGGTGCTCTGGCAGAGCCCAGGAGGTGGGAAAGGTGGGCAAGCAGGACCTGGCTCCGGGCAGCCTGGGCACAGACCCACCCTCAACAGGGGGGACAGCCCCATCCTTAGCCCGGGGGCAGACTGGGGACATCCTCATCCCTGGGGACAGACCCACCCTGGGCCCTGGGCACAGACCCACCCTCCTCTCTGGGGACAGACCCACCCTCCTCTCTGGGCACAGACCCATCCTCAGCTGGGCACAGACCCACCCTGGGCCCTGGGCACAGACCCATCCTCAGCCCTGGGCACAGACCCATCCTCAGCTGGGCACAGACCCATCCTCAGCCCTGGGCACAGACCCATCCTCAGCCCTGGGCACAGATCCATCCTCAGCCCTGGGGACAGACCCACCCTGGGCCCTGGGCACAGACCCATCCTCACCTGGGCACAGACCCATCCTCAGCCCTGGGGACAGACCCATCCTCAGCCCTGGGGACAGACCCACCCTCAGCCCTGGGGACAGATCCATCCTCAGCCCTGGGGACAGACCCACCCTGGGCCCTGGGCACAGACCCATCCTCAGCCCTGGGCACAGACCCATCCTCACCAGGGCACAGACCCATCCTCGGCCCTGGGCACAGACCCATCCTCAGCCCTGGGGACAGACCCATCCTCAGCCCTGGGGACAGACCCATCCTCAGCTCTGGGCACAGACCCATCCTCAGCTGGGGACAGACCCATCCTCAGCTGGGCACAGACCCATCCTCAGCTGGGCACAGACCCATCCTCGGCCCTGGGCACAGACCCATCCTCAGCTGGGCACAGACCCATCCTCAGCTCTGGGCACAGACCCATCCTCAGCTGGGCACAGACCCATCCTCAGCCCTGGGCACAGACCCATCCTCATCCCTGGGCACAGACCCATCCTCAGCTGGGGACAGACCCATCCTCACCTGGGCACAGACCCATCCATGCCGAGGCTGCTGAGCATTTCCTGCTGCCCCTGGGAACAGCCTCACCTTGTTCTGGAGGGTGGGGGTCCTGTGGTGAGGGGTCCTTTGGTGAGGGGTCCTTTGGTGGGAAATGCTCCCTTGAAAGGGGCAGGAAGACAAAGGAAAGCCAAGTGAGGCTGCAGTTCTGAGCCTGGAGCCTCTGCAAAGGGAAATAAAAGCCAGGATGAACATTCCTGGGCTGGTGATGGCACTCCCAGGGAGAGGGGAGTCTCCAGCAGTGCAGAAAGAATGGAGGGGAGAGACCCTGAGTCGAGGAGATTGATGTGGTAATTTCCAATCAGTGCTACAGGCTGTCAGCACCACAGCATTGCTTCTTTCAAAATCATCAGCAAGACAATTACAGAATTTAACGCAACCCTACAAGTGTTTGGGTGGCACTCCAATTGCAAAGAACCAGGATTTTTTATTTGTTTATTTGTTTGGTTTCTTATTTATTACCACACTACCTCTGTCTCCCTTTGAGTCAGGGGAGCCAGATGGCAGCACTTAGAGAAAGTCAACAGCGGCACTTTGGGGAAATAAAGTGTGTTCATTTAAAAATAAAGAAATAATCCCTGCAGTCCATTAACCAGAGCTCAAGGCAAACAGCCTTAATGGTTTTCTTAGTTAAAAGGAAAAGCCCATTCTGGAGTCCTGGCAGACCCTGGGACACACCTGCTGGGGACACACCTGCTGGGGACACACTGTTGTCACCCCATTTCCCTGCGCCTCAGGGCACCTAAAGCCCCACAGGGGTGACCTGGACCCCGAGTCTGCAGGGGAGCATTGCCTGGGCCCAGCCAGCACCACGGGGCAGATGGTGTGCCCAACACAGAGGAGGAAACACAGTGGTGGTCATTAATTAAACAAAAATTAGAGACCTACATACATAGGTACATAAACAACTTTCCCCAAGTCCATACAGAATCCCAAAGTGCCTCCATGGAGACCAAAACCCTGCACGTTTGGCCAGGCTGGAAGCTCTGCTCAGGAAGGATTTGATCCTTCTCCTCTCTGGGGCACAAAGTGCTTTGTTTGGCAGACAGCACCCTGCTGCAATCTCTCCCCGCTGCTGGAGCAAATCCTGGCAGGGAGCAGGGAGAAACCCCGGTGGGCAATGCTGCTCTGTGTTCTGGAGCCCTTTGTGCAGGAGGAGCAGTGGATGGAGGTGCTCTCCCCGAGGAGCAGGTGCAGCTCTCCCTGGGTCTCCTGCTCCTCCCTGGGCTCAGCTGCTGTGTGCTCTGGAGCCCTTTGTGCAGGAGCAGCAGTGGATGGGGTTGTGTAGGAGCGTCGGGGGTAGGATGGTCGGGATGGACGGAGACAGAGATCTCTGCAGCCAGGTCTGGAACTTGGGGTTTATTGCAAAGGGCCTGGGGCAGGGCCCTGCTGGGAGCTGCCAGACACAGCTCAGAGCAGGGCCCAGAGAAGAGAGGGGCAGAGAGAATGAGAGGGTAAGAGAGTAAAAGCGTAAGAAAGCGAGGTTCCCCTTCCAATACCATAAATCTTCTTCTGTGCTGAATATTCTAATTCTCAGTAACCAATCCAGTACAAGATACAAATCCTACAGCATTTACATACAGCCTATAAGAATCATTACATCACCACACTGTGTTACATTTTAAACCCTAAAAACTCCTCTTTGGGCCCCTTCTGCCAAGCTGTAGGGTCTGCTCTGACCCTTGGAGCTGTCTGCAAGCAGAGGGTGTTGTTCCATCAAAAGGGGATCACCTTCAGCTGGCCATGCCATTGTTTTCCAGTTGTTCAGTAACTGAGGGATCTCAAAGCTTGCTTTCATTTCAATCTTGCCTATAGTTTCCATATTCTCAACATCTTTTGCCAGGCAATCATATTTATAAGGCTTTCCTGTTTCATCTCCCCCAACAGGGATGCTCTCCCTGAGGAGCAGGTGCAGCTCTCCCTGGGTCTCCTGCTCCTCCCTGGCTGGGCAGCACCCCTCAGGGTCTCACCTGTGGGATGAGATCCACACTGTTATGAGTAAAACAGCTGCCCATTTTTTTTAAAAGGTTGCAGAGTTCACAGGTTGGGCTAGTTGCTGCTAGGGTGAGTTCTAACTGTTTGTTGTTGTAATCACCTGTGTTTTCATTAACTACCTGTTGTTGATGGTTAAGAATTCCCCCTTTTGTCGAGTGGCACCCTGCTGCTTCCTGGAGGATGGCACCCAGACAGTGAAGAGGAGGGGACATCGGGGCTGGCATGCAAATGACATCAGAGCCAGCATGCAAATGACATCGGGGTTGGCATGCAAATGACATCAGAGCCAGCATGCAAATGACATCGGTGTTGGCATGCAAATGACATCGGGGTTGGCATGCAAATGACATCGGTGTTGGCATGCAAATGACACCAGCATGCAAATGCAGAAGCCCCTCACCAAACCTTGCCAAAACCCCCTAAAAGCAACAAGCCAACATGGAATTGACAGATCAAAGTGATGTCTAGACGTGAGGGACAGAATCCAGTATCCACCAAGATCCTTTTTACCCCTCACCCTAACCTAAGAAGATGTCAGCTAGACAGAGGACCTCGAATGTTGAACCAAAAACCAAGGGAATTTCCTGATGCTCTAGTGAGGAGGGAGGCCCAGCTCTGCCCACAGACCAGCGGACACAGCTGCACTCTTCCTCCTCCTCTGAGCCACTCCTGGGAGCAGCGGCAGCGTGAGCGCGATCCGTCGGTTCTTCCCACCCGAGCTGATCACTTTTAATAAAGACATTAAAAAGGAGAAAGATCTCCTGCCCTGTTTATTTCACACGCACCCTGCAGACCTGGCTGTCCCTGTTGGACTCTGGTTTTTCACTGCTCATGCCCACAGTGCTGGAGGAGCTGCTGGTGCCTGGCTGGATGGAGCCTTTCCCAGAGCTGAGAACCAGCATGTGACAGACAGCATGAGGGGCCGAGCAGGAAAATGAGCAGGGAGGTTTCAGGGATCTAAACTCATTAAACTTGAAAATAATACTACCCATGGTAGTACATGTTTTGGAAAAGCCAGATTGTGACGGTGTTCACGGGGGTCCCCGGATGAGGGAAGAGACGAGGATGTGACTCCATGTTTCAGAAGGCTGATTTATTATTTTATGATATATATTACATTAAAACTATACTAAAAGAATAGAAGAAAGGATTTCATCAGAAGGCTGGCTAAGAATAGAATAGCAAAGAATGATAACAAAGGCTTGTGGCTCGACTCTCTGTCTCAGCCAGCTGACTGTGATTGGCCCTTAACTACAAACATCCAACATGGGCCAATCCCAGATGCACCTGTTGCATTCCACAGCAGCAGATAACCATTGTTTACATTTTGTTCCTGAGGCCTCCCAGTTTCTCAGGAGGAAAAATCCTAAGGAAAGGATTTTCCATAAAAGTTGTCTGCGACACCAGATGGTTTGGTTTGAAGGAGACATCAAAAAACTCCAATTTGAAAGCTCAAGTGAAAGGAGTCTTCTCTTTGTATGGAGTTTTTCAGAAATTTTGATTTTTACATTGATGCAGTTCACCCCTCCATCCTTTATTTTTCATAACAACAATTTCATTCTTGTCCAAATGGAAACTGCTGAGTTTGGAGCCCCTGGTGACCCAAAGGCTGTTGCCTTCTCCCAGAGGGATGCTCTGGGGTGTGTTTGCTGCCAGAGCTGCTGGGGCTGTGTCATGCAGGGGTGGTCTCAGCCACACCTGCACTCCTGGGCTCTGGGCAGGGTCCCCAGGCAGGGCAGGGCTGTGCCTGCAGTACAGGGCAGCAGGACAAGGAGGAATAGCAGCACAGATCCATGTGCATTCACTCTGAGATGTTTTTCTGCAACCACATCCTGCCTCAAATTCCTCAGAAACTTCTTCCTCCCACTGCCACTGGATATGTTCTCTGTTCTGTCCAATGACTTTAATGTATCATTGAACTTTATCATGAATATTGTGTGGTTTAAATATTTAACTGTCTCACATCTTCCTCTGAGCATTTGCAGAGATTCTGCTCTCGTTTCTGCTGGGAGGTTTGATTTCCCATGGATAATGTCTCTTCTGATTCTCCTTTATATTCTCATTTTATGCCACTGTGAGAATCAAGTGCTTTTACTGTTAATATGAACCTGTCATTAGACTTTCCCAAGACCGATTAATTAATAACTGAGCTGGCTAAATGGATTAAATGAATTGTGGCACCATCACCCTGCCAAAGCCGGAACTCTCAATGAACTTCACAGGAATTCCAAAGGTGACGATTTTCACTTGTTTGTTTTTGCTTCCAGCCATGCCCCAAGTGTGACTGAAGGAACCAGAGCAGAGCTCCTCAGGAGAGATTTCCAGGCTGTCAGGGGACTGACAGAAGGTTCTACAGAAAAAAACCAGAAAGAAATCCTCAGTGGTGGTTGAGCACACCCAGCACAAGCCTCCTCTGAGCTTTGCTCTTCCCAAGCCATGGCGGGGATTTTCTCACTGAGAGGAGCCCCAGCTGGCTGTGTGCTGGGCAGGACACACTGCCCTGGGATGGTCACTGTGTGCTGGGCAGGACACACTGACCTGGGCAGGACACACTGACCTGGGGATGTCATTGTGTCCTGGGCAGGACACACTGCCCTGGGATGGTCACTGTGTGCTGGGAAGGACACACTGACCTGGGCAGGACACACTGCCCTGGGATGGTCACTGTGTGCTGGGCAGGACACACTGACCTGGGCAGGACACACTGCCCTGGGATGGTCACTGTGTGCTGGGCAGGACACACTGACCTGGGGATGTCACTGTGTGCTGGGAAGGGATGGTCACTGTGCCCTGGCAGTGCTGGGGGATGGCCTGAAAAAGTCTTTTCCAACCGAAACATTTCTCTGAATTTGTGATTCAACCCTGCCCACAACCACCCCTGCCATTGCCAGCAGCTGTCACCCACACTCTGCTCCTGGGAAACATTGGAGGCAGTAAAGACATTCAGCACTTCTCTCTCATAAAAATATTTCTTCCTCTTCCAATAGCAAAATTAAAGAAAATCAAGTTTCTGTGAGAAACCTCACAAAGAGAAAGATGAAAATCACAGAAATCTCATTAGAAAACACATTAGAAAACAAATCTTACTGAGACTCATCTGCATTTAACATTTTAAACTTGGTATTTTTAATATGCTTAAGGGCACAGTTCATTTAGATTTAAGGTAAACACTTCACTAAATATCAAACAATAATAGAATTTTTGTGAAAATATTGTTTGATGCTGCTGGCAGAGTACATTTTTTATAGATAGAGGTGCAACCCTTGCTATTCATAATTATTCTGCAGAAAGTTTTAAACTGTGAAGTGACTGAAAAAAAATGCGCCCAGTTAAATAATTATATGTAAAATAAAATTAAAGAAATGAATGGTTCATTATCTCTTTCAAAAGCTTTTCTTTCTCCTCCAGGAATGAACGTTTTGATTTTATCTGCACCCTGGTAGGAATAAAGTGCTCTTGCTGCTGTCCATGACACACGACTCCTGTTCCAGCTGCACAAACGGGCGTGAGGAGCGCTGGGACGGGGGGTCTCAGGTTCTCTGCTGCTCACAGTGACCCCCAGATGTGTCACAAAGTCTCCTTACCCAGCCTGGCAGTCAAAGAAGGAGTCAGAGCTCTTCAGTTCGCGCTCTCAAGGTTGTTTCTTAAAATTTTAAAAACTTTATAAATTTTTTTCTCCTGTCCAGCCGAGGTCTGTTCAGCAGGACAGACAGAGGCACTCTGCCTGCCCCGGGGTGGTGTTATCTTTTTATACTAAAAACTACCGGTACAATATTTACAATTACTTCCCAATACCTATCACCTATGTTAGACAGTGAGCTTTTGCTCTAAACCAACCCGAAAGTGCCACCATCACAGCAGAAGATGGAGGCCAAGAAGGCTGGACACACCCAGATTCCTCCATCTTGCCCCCTGAACCCCCATTCTAAAACCCCCAAAAATCTATTTTTCACCCCATGATAAATTCACTGTCATTCTACTTAACTGTCGTGGCTTGCAGATCTTCATACAAGGTTGGTAACTTGCTCCATGGGTCATAATCAAACCCACAGGGGAATCCTGGGCTCTGTGCCAGGGTCTCTGAGCCCCCTGGCAGGGTCTGGGCTGCTCAGGACAGCCAGAGGGAAGTCCTGGGTTCCCACAGGGGGATTCAGAATGCCAGTTTGCATTTAAGGAGTGCGAGTGTGAGTGTGAGTGTGTGAGACACTGTGTGTGTGTGTGTGTGTGTGTGTGTGTGTGTCTGTGTCTGTCTGTCTGTCTGTCTGTGTGCTGCTCCCCCTGCGAGCTCGCTCTAATCTCCTGTGATCACACAGAACTCATCACCCCGCTCTGCCACATCCTGCTGTAAATGGCAGCAGCTCGTCCCTGCAAGCTGAGCCCTTCTCCTGTCCAGCACAACAGGACTGGGGGCCCACAAACCCCCACAATGGCACCAGTGGGTGGGAAGAGGAGTGTGAGGGTGCTGGGGCAGGACTCGCTCCCTGCACGCTTGGCCATCATTCCCTGCCTGGCTCAGCCATTGCCGTTCCGATTTACAAACAGGGCAGCGTCAGTGCTGCAGGCAGGGAGATGGAGAAATGCTCAAATAACCATCTCAGGAGGGGAGTTTAGGAAATCATCCTGTGCAATTAAAAAAAAATAAAAATCTTCCGAGCGGCAATGAAAGCTGCCTGTGGAAAATCAGAGTTTTCTTCCTTTGTCTGCAGAAGGAAAAGCTGGAAGTGCTGGAGCTGTGGCCACTTGAAGTGACTTTGGTATTGGCCCTGCTCTCAGGGGGACCCTGGGCTGGGGACCCCAGGAGTGCCCTCCTGCCCCTCTGTCCCCCTCACTGTGGTTCCGTGCCTGCCCATCCCAGCAGGGCCAGGGCAGGATCCCAGCAGGGATCTCTGGGCTCTTCCAGGGGCAGCTGGGCAGGTTTGGGTCAGAACCTGCTCTGCCCAGCTCTGTGTGAGCCCTGTTGGCAGGTTTGGGTCAGAACCTGCTCTGCCCGGCTCTGTGTGAGCCCTGCTGGCAGGTTTGGGTCAGAACCTGCTCTGTCCGGCTCTCTGTGAGCCCTGCTGGCAGGTTTGGGTCAGAACCTGCTCTGCCCAGCTCTGTGTGATCCCTGCTGGCAGGTTTGGGTCAGAACCTGCTCTGCCCAGCTCTGTGTGAGCCCTGCTGGCAGGTTTGGGTCAGAACCGGCTCTGTCCAAGCCCTGCCAGCGCTGCTGCTCCCGGGGGCTCTGCCTGGAGCTCCTGCAGCCTCCCGGAGCGCTCCCAGCGCTGCTCCTGCAGAGCTGCTCCAGCTCCAGCTCCAGCTCCCAGGTCTCTGCAGATGTCCTTTGTCTCTCCTTTCCGGGATGCTCTGCAGTGCTGGTTCTGCGTCTGGCAGAGCTGGGCGTGCGGCGGGGCAGGGGAGGGTGGCTGAGCTGCAGGGCTCAAGCAGCTTTGCTCCACACATGCTGGGAGGCTCAAGGGTCTCTGTTCCATCCTGCTCTCTTTATCCCAGGGTCAGGACAAGCCCGGGGGTCTCTGTTCCCTCCTTAGCCCAGGTCAGGACAAGCCCGGGGGTCTCTGTTCCCTTTTTAGCTGGCTTTGTATCATCAGTTAGAGCAGTGTTTTTTGGAGTTGGGTGCTATTAAGTGTTGATCCATCAATGCTTCATGTGTATCTGTAAAATCTGCTTTGGGTATTGACTGTCCCTGGGTTACTCACTGGGTCTTATCTCAGAAAATCCTTCACTTGTGCCATGGAAATAAAAAACTTTGATATTTATATGAAAATACTTTTGTTTAGAAAACAATTGCGATTTACAGCTCAAACAGGCTTTCTCGATTCCTATTTAAATTTATGACTCCTTTCTAGAAGTGCCTTCTGGGGACATTTCTGTCTCTTTCAGTGCATCTCCATGCTCTGAATACAGAATTTAGTACGAGATCCTTCTCAGTGATATCCCCCCGGCAGCTGGGGAATTGAAGATGCTCGCAAAGATTTGAGCTTGAAATGTTTAACTGTCATTAATTTGCAGATTACAGTCAGAGAGCTTTGTAGATTGTAATGTGTGATGCAATTACACTCTGCTAATGTAATATATCTAATTTTTTGAATAGATGATTTGTTTTCATGTTTCCAACGCTCAAAGAGAAAGAAATTTACGATCCAAAGTGCTAACTCAGATGGGATAATTTACTGCTATGCTTACAGTGGGAACACCCTCTGCCCAGACTTTCCTGTGTGCTGGATTTCACTTGGTCAAGCAGAGAGAACGAGTCGCTGTGCTCTGTGTTAACAGGGGGTTTTATTAGCAGGAGGCACAGTCCCATCTCTGCTTGCAGGAACGCTTTAATAGCACACACTGCTGTGCCTTGGAAAGGACCTTAAAGGGCATTGAGTGCCAGCCTGTGCCAATGCCCACATTGCAATTCTGTGCCAGCCTGTGCCAATGCACAATTGCAATTCCGTGCCAGCCTGTGCCAATGCACACATTGCAATTCAGTGCCAGTCTCTGCCAATGCACAATTGCAATTCCGTGCCACTCTGTGCCAATGCCCACATTGCAATTCAGTGCCAGCCTGTGCCAATGCCCACATTGCAATTCAATGCCTGTGCCAATGCACACATTGCAATTCAGTGCCAGCCTCTGCCAATGCCCACATTGCAATTCAGTGGCAACCTCTGCCAATGCCCACATTGCAATTCAGTGCCAGCCTGTGCCAATGTACAATTGCAATTCAGTGCCAGCCTGTGCCAATGCACACATTGCAATTCAGTGCCGGCCTGTGCCAATGCACAATTGCAATGCAGTGCCAGCCTGTGCCAATGCCCACACTGCAATTCCGTGCCAGCCTGTGCCAATGCCCATATTGCATCAACCTCTATTGCACACAACAAATGCTGTCACTCTCGTTAACTTGCATAAAATAAAACATGCAAAATCATCTCCTAAATGCCTTATATCTAACAGCTGTTCTCCAAACTCTCACCTGCGGCTGCCCTGAGAACTCACAGTGCAGCCAGTGCTGCCAGAGGACCCCCCAGCCCGTTCTCGGGGTCTCTGGCTCCTGCCAGGGGTGGTGCAGGGGTTTCTCACCCACCTGAGCACAGCTTGGAGGAGGAATCCCTGCCTTTGCTCCGTTGGATCTGAGCCCTGTCCCCCGAGGTGTTTGCTCAAACAGGACAAAGGCTTGGCTGGTGTCCCAGATTGCCAGGCAAGATGTGTTCTATCACCATCTGTAGGGCAGCTGTCTTCTGTCAGTGGGCAGTTTTCCTTATCTCTTCCACACCCACCCCTCCCTCGGGAGGGGACCTGCTGATAACAGCCATTGAATGTCCCTGCATGGCTGATAAGAACTGCAGCATCCCATTGGCAGATGTGAGCCCAGAGGAGAGGAGCAAGCATTCCTACCTGGATATAATCTGGGGATTCTGGAACACCAGCACGGCTTCTGCACTGGATTCCCAGAGGAACAGCAGCTGCCTCTTCTTCCCCTGGATCTTCAGAGGCAGAGACTGCACCCTTCTCCAGGATCCCTGCTCCAGCAGAACCACCCTGACTGCAGAGGGCTGAGCCACAATTCCAATGGGACTGCTGCCAGCACCCTGACCCATGGTGTCAGGCTGGGTTCTGACTCTGGCAGTGTTGTTCTAGTGTACTGCATTGTTTATTTTATCCTTTTATTTTCTTCCCTGTTAAAGAACTGTTATTTCCTGCTCCCATATTTTTGCCTGAGAGCCCTTTAAATTAAAATTTATAGCAATTGGAGGGGGGGGGGGGGGCGTGGGGGTTACATTCTCTATTTCAGGGAGGCTCCTGCCTTCCTTAGCAGACTCCTGTCTTTCCAAACCAAGACAGCTGGGAACTCAGAAATGCACCATTTCTGAAAGCTGAGACCCTAGAACACTTATATTCTCTGGCAGAGGGGTGCCCTGCACTGGTGGTGGCTGTGCAGAAGGAAATGGTGGCAGCTGCCTCCCCAGAGGCACAGGGACCTTCCCAGGCCTCAAGGACCTCCCCAGAGGCACAGGGACCTTCCCAGGCCTCAGGGAGGCTCAGCCCTTTCTTCTCCTCCTGAGACTCTTGGGACTGCTGGGTACAGACACAGCTCAGTATCAGGCATTCCGTCTACCTCTGATTTGCATAAGAACTGCAGAGATAATTCAATAAATGCCATCACCTCAGAAACACTTGTTGAGGTTTTAATTGGATAGAACACTAATTTCCTCTGCTGTTCATTGTATTAAATGTTCCAGCAGTGTATTTATTTATAGTGGAAGGAATTAATTTTGTAATTATTAGCACTGAGTTCTTTTGGAATCTCCGAATTGATCACTTTCTCTGTTTGTGCCCTTTAGCAACACTGTGTGATAGTTCTGGGCATTGTCATTGTGCCTGTTAATCGGCTCTGACACTGTGCTGGGAATCAATCTGCTGTTAAAAAAAGGGGGGTTAATTGCTGTTTGTTTAATCCACTGTTAAAAAGGGTTAATTGCTCTGTTTGTTTAATAGCTGTTAAAAAGAGTTAATTGCTCTGTTTATTTAATCGCTGTTAAAAGGGTTAATCGCTCTGTTTAATTCACTATTAAAAAGGGTTAATTGCTCTGTTTGTTTAATCCAAGGTTAAAAAAGGGTTAATTGCTCTGTTTGTTTAATCTGCTGTTAAAAAAGGGTTAATTGCTCTGTTTGTTTAATCCATTGTTGAAAAGGGGTTAATTGCTCTGTTTGTCCCTCCCCGTGGCTGCTGGGGGGATTCCCTGGCACAAGGGCTGGAGTGGGGCTGCAGCTGTGACACTCCTCTGTTCCCATGTCCTTGTCCCCTGGTGACCCAGCCTCCAGAGTCGGATTGAGGCTTCAGAGGAGCTGGTTTGGTCCTGGGGCTGTCACTGGGATGGTGTCCCTGGAGGTGTCACAGGGATGGTGTCCCTGGAGCTGTCACTGCGATGGTGTCACAGGGATGGTGTCCCTGGGGCTGTCACTGCGATGGTGTCACAGGGATGGTGTCCCTGGAGCACTGGGATAGTGTCCCTGGGGCTGTCACTAGGATGGTTTCCCTGGAGCTGTCACAGGGATGGTGTCCCTGGAGCTGTCACTGGGGTGGTGTCACAGAGATGGTGTCCCTGGAGCACTGGGATGGTGTCCCTGGAGCTGACACTGGGATGGTGTCCCTGGGGCTGTCACTAGGATGGTGTCCCTGGAGCACTGGGATGGTGTCCCTGGAGCACTGGGATGGTGTCCCTGGGGCTGACACTGGGATGGTGTCACAGGGATGGTGTCCCTGGAGCACTGGGATGGTGTCCCTGGGGCTGTCACTGGGATGGTGTCCCTGGAGCACTGGGATGGTGTTCCTGGAGGTGTCACTGGGATGGTGTCCCTGGGGCTGTCACTGGGATGGTGTCCCTGGAGCACTGGGATGGTGTCCCTGGGGCTGACACTGGGATGGTGTCCCTGGAGCACTGGGATGGTGTTCCTGGAGGTGTCACTGGGATGGTGTCACAGGGATGGTGTCCCTGGAGGTGTCACAGGGATGGTGTCCCTGGAGCACTGGGATGGTGTCCCTGGGGCTGTCACTGGGATGGTGTCACTGGGATGGTGTCCCTGGAGCACTGGGATGGTGTCCCTGGGGCTGTCACTGGGATGGTGTCACAGGGATGGTGTCCCTGGGGCTGTCACTGGGATGGTGTCACAGGGATGGTGACCCTGGAGCACTGGGATGGTGTTCCTGGGGCTGTCACTGCGATGGTGTCCCTGGAGCACTGGGATGGTGTCCCTGGCGCTGTCACTGGGATGGTGTCATAGGGATGGTGTCCCTGGAGCACTGGGATGGTGTCCCTGGGGCTGTCACAGGGATGGTGTCCCTGGAGCACTGGGATGGTGTCACAGGAATGTTGTCCCTGGAGCACTGGGATGGTGTCCCTGGGGCTGTCACTGCGATGGTGTCCCTGGAGCTGACACTGGGATGGTGTCCCTGGGGCTGTCACTGCGATGGTGTCCCTGGAGCACTGGGATGGTGTCCCTGGGGCTGTCACAGGGATGGTGTCCCTGGGGCTGTCACTGCGATGGTGTTACTGGGATGGTGTCCCTGGAGCACTGGGATGGTGTTCCTGGGACTTTCACTGGGATGGTGTCCCTGGAGCACTGGGATGATGTTCCTGGGCCTGTCACTGCGATGGTGTCCCTGGAGGTGTCACAGGGATGGTGTCCCTGGGGCTGTCGCTGCGATGGTGTCACAGGGATGTGTCCCTGGAGCTCACACTGGGATGGTGTCCCTGTAGCAAGGGCCAGTTCCCACGTGTCACTGCTGTAATTGTCACCCTGTGTGTGGGACTGAGCCTGCCAGTGCAGATCATCTTCCTTAGCAATCAGCTCAAATCCAATCCTCTGGGATCAGGGCACCTGGGACATTGTCTTTGCACTAAACACAGCCTTGCCAAACCTCACTGTGGCTGTGGTAGTCCACGACACTGTTAGTGATAACTAATAATGTTTAAATGGAATTGGTGAAATATTTTATACAACAACACCTAAATTTAAAATTTAAGTTATTAAATATTATATTAAACATTATAAATTATATTAAATGATATAATTATATCAAATACTGATTAAATATTAATAATCAGTATTTTAATACCAAACAATACTTTAAATGTATTCACTGCTACTGCTAACCCCCTCAAACCTGAAAGTTGGGTTTTCCTTGGTGTGAGAGTTTCACCATTCCCTGTTCCAGCAGAAGGAACCCCACTGCTGGGGAAGTTTTTCCATTTCGTTATTGGTTTGTTATGTGTCATTGTTTCCATGAAAACAGCCTCGGAGGCAAACCCCAGTCACGGGGTGTTGAATCTAAAGGCTGTATGAACAAACAGCCCCTGGCACTGGGGCACAGTCCTCACCCTCTAAACCACTGTGATGTTTAACTTCTCACCATATATTGGAGTGAAAAGTCTTTATCTGCTTGGTCAGAAGTCATTAGCAATCAGTATTATATTTTTGTATTATCTTCTTCTCTTATCCCTATTTAGCAGAGAAGCTATTTCTGAGGATCACAGCACTTCCCGAGGATTTTCCAGGATGAATCCAGCCAGCCCAGGGCACAGGAGCCTTTTGCAGAGTGCAGAGAAAGGGGAGGCAGCTGCCCAGGCAGAGGGGCTGCAAAATCCCCCCTGCCAAATCTGCACTACTCACAAACAGTATTCCAAATAAAGAGAGATTGAAATAAAAATAAGAGGTCCAATGAGAGCAGTTTAGAAAATAGAATTTTCATACAGATTCCTTGTTTTGTGGCAGAATTTTGCAGTCTGTTAGGAAGTTTGTTTTTGTGGCAGAGCCTGAGGTACCCCCTGGTGCTTTCCCTGGATCTGCATTGGTCCCAGATGGAGGACAAAAGGCCAGCTCGTGTTTTCCCCAAATCACACACTTTGTTTAGCTTTTCCTTCTCTTTTCTACTGAATCTTTTTCCTTCTCCTTCTCCACCTGCTTTTTTCTTGTTTTCCCC